>JAWNNM010000120.1:0-418170 GCA_035044965.1 Lordiphosa andalusiaca | reverse complement strand
TAATGGTCGCAAAGACCATTGGAAAACATAATAATACAACAGAACAGATAAAGCGTATACCAAACTCAGAAATCTGAAACATAAACATGATTTGTAAACAAGACATTAAGTTCAAGGAAATAAATAAATTTAAAGAATTATACTCGAAATAATATAAATAATATAAATAATATGAATAATATAAATAATATAAATAAAATAAATAGTATAAATAATATAAATAAAACAAAGAATAGAAATATCAGAATGTATTAGATCACACATTTTTGAAACCAGCGCCAAATAGGACACACTTATCGGAAAGGCAACTCTTCGATAGTCATGCCTACGCTCTGTCATCAAGGTTGCATTCGACAATTGTTGTGGTTGGCGACTGAGCTTCCTGTCTGCTTCTTGCTGCTCGTTTCCTTCTCTTCATGGGAATCGATCAGACCGAACAGACGTGCCCAGATATCAAGCGCTTGGAAGAAAAATTTAAATCCAAGTTTATTTCATCAATCATACTTGGTTCTGCCACCCTATTAAGGGCAATCAATTGCCCACAATAGTCTACAGTAGACAAGGTGCGTATTTCTGGGAAAAAAACAATCTCCCAAATCAAAATTATTAATTTAGGTTTGGCCATGTGCTTGTAATTTTCATTTAGAACTCTACTTTGGATGGTTAAGACCCCGATAGATTGGCGTGTGCAATCCAACGATCAGGCTAGCGACGGCGCAGCCCAGCCAGAAAAGCCGCAGCTTAGGCAAAGCTTTTTCTACCCGCCTGAGGAGTCTCAACTTAGCCAGAGAAGCCGTACCCTTGCCCGAGCAGCATCATTTGCGCCGGAGCAGTCGCATCGCCACCAGCATAATGACAGCGGAGCCAGACAAGTCTCAGTGCAAGGCCAAATCGTCTACCCCCCCCCCCCCCCCAGCGGCCAGCTTTGAATCATCCATCCATCTGTGTGTGTGTCTACCAGTGCTGAAGAGAAAATTTCTGTCCAATTCCCACTGGCGAAATCGATCTAAAATCAGTAGTGATAAGGGCAAAGCAGAGAAAATCATTTTTTCCTATTGCAACAAGGCATAAAAAAAAAAAACAAAAAATTTTAGAAATCTTAATTAGAATCCCATTCAAAGTTAATTTTTCATATATATTATTTTGAAGTGTAAATTGTTGCTTTCAATTCATCGTGATTAAGTGTGCAGCTACAAGAAAGGCAACAATTTTAAATATTTTCGAAAACATATGTACGATGTGCATGTGTGGGTGTGAGTGCATTGCCCAAACTCTGAAAAAGTAGACGAATCAAAACCCACAGAGAGCCCACAAATCAACCGATTAAGACAGTGCTCAAGTTAAAGTAAAACAAAACAAACACAAACATCAACAGTTTTATATCGTAAAGCCACCTCCCAACCACCCACTACGAAATAAAATCAAAACAAAACAACAAGTGAACGTGAAGGCCTTCATCGTCGATCAACTTGGTGAGTGATTTGTAAGAGAATACCCTGTTCGGCACAGTGAACCCTTTTCTCACCGGTGCGAAGAGAGTGTTCTAAGTGAGTGTTATCGTAAAAATCTTAAGACTTCATTCTTGATAAAATAAAAGCAACCAAGATCATATTAAAAGCTTAGCTCGGCTTAAGAATTTTACGATATTTGCTCAAGTGTATTTGTGCTTATCTGAAATGAGCTTTTACAAGTAAAACGTTTTTTTGTTTCTTTGTATTATTAAAACGGAGTTCCGATATTTTTAAAGATTTCGTTCTCAATCCCTTTGCCTATTTATCTGTTAAACAACTAGTATTTGTGTTGATCTAAAGGTCACCCTTTCGTCTTAGACGATGTTGCCAAATTAAGAGCGACATCTGGTTGAAGAGAAAAGCTTCATTCTGAAAACTTAAATGAAATATCTTCTTGACCTTTTTGATTACACTTAACGTAAATTCGGAATACTATTTCTTCTTAAATTTTGTTAAAATTCTCCTGCTTAATTTAAAATGAAGTTCTAAATTACATAAATCCAAATGCTTTAACCACCCCTATACCCATACATATATAAATATCTACCTTTATTGCCATATCTCGTCAAGCATATTTTCTTTTTCAGCGGTGAAGTGAAAGCAATAATAAGTCAAAAATAAATTAAAAATAAAATAAATCCAAACAAAAGAATTTATAATCAAGTAGATCAAACTAACGTAAAATCAAAATATAGTTATGTCAAAATGAATGTAAAATGAAATTTAACGAAACATAGTACGAAAACTAAATGAGAAGAGAAGTTGAAGTCATAAAAATCCTAAACATGCCGATTTAGACTTGAAACTGCTTGCAAAATTCCCGTAACATTTGGTGGAGAAGAAAGAAAAAAAAGTAAAATTTAGGAAATTCCAATATTTGTACTTAAAGTTTTAGTAGGGTGACCCATGAAAATGAAAATCTTGTGAAAAATAGAAAACCAAAAATGAAACTTTAACCTAAATTCACGTTAACACAATGTTGACCTAAATTCTAAATAAATAATTTAGTTATGTACAGACGAATTGAGCCTTGAGTATGGAGAATATATATTTGAATTTGATTTTGAAAATGCCCGCTTAAGTATTTTCATTTCCTGAGTCATGGGGTCGACAATCTAAAATGATATAGCCTGTACATTTGGGGATCTGCTCACGCCAATCCATTTGCAGATCATGGTCGGGTTGGGTACAGAAGGTATAGGTCGTTTACCACCTTAGACCACACCTATTGTCGAATTGAAATACCAGTTTACTTGCTTTCCCCTCCCTTTTTCCTTAGTTTTCCCTCTCACTTATATAGATGTGTTGTTTGTTCCGAACTGGAGGAAGTTTACCCTGCAAGTTCGGGTCGTTTGGCCTTTTTGGTATTGACCGGTATCAGCCGATACTACTAAGGGCTCTAGGGACTCTATAATAAAGATAATGTAGTGTGCAGATGTAGCAGCAGCAAACAACCCCCCCATTCCCGTAAAGAGCTAGTTAATCAATGGGTCCCGCTAGGCTGACTGCAATTCTGTGTCCAGAGACGAACCCAATTCCTGGCTATGTGTTTGCTACGTATTCTTTGAATACATGGCATCGTTAATTGGAACGTTCTGTTCTATATACACGCGAAATTCAGTACATATTTTTTGGCGCCCAACGTGGGGCAGTTTTTGTCAGAATACACCTTATTTTTGTTGACGCACAATTTGAAGTCTTAGTTGGAAAGACGACTACATAATTTTCTTGGCCCAACAATGATTGAGTCTAGTTAACATTATATATTTTTTCTGCCCAATATCGTGGTGCAGGTGAGATTAATAATCAGATCTGAGTGTGGTTCGCATATGTATTTGTATTTTGATTCCTAAGCCCCAGAAACTGTTTTGTTTTTTTTAAAGAAAATTTTTTCAAACGCTTCGCAGCTTTGGATCTCGATAATTAGTGCTCGTGCCAAGTTAGGTCGACCAAGTGGCCTAGCAAAAGAAAAGGTTTTCCAAAAATCAATTTATTGCTAACATAGTAAGCCAGAGTGAAGCATATTAGCAGGTAGCTGATAGCTTGTGGAACCTGACTTAAAATGAAAAAAAAAAAAAAAAAAATCAGGCAGACATTAAGCTCGTTTAGTTTTTGTTTGGATTTTAGTTATTGTTTGAAGGAACAATTATTCTTGGTAAATACTCATAGTAAGCTTCTGGAACTCGAGTATTTGCGCAGGTGGATATGATCGACCGAAGTTTTATTATAAGATTTTTGCTGAAATTAGTTTGTTTTTTTTAATAAGAACTTTAATGCCAGACCAAGTAGTGGAAAGTAAGAGTATCTAGAATCAGGATATTGGTTATTTTTTGTGCAGGATATTCAAGTGGTACGAATAGCGTATACTTGACCGCCGAAATTGAGTAGTATTATTGATTTTGTGTTTATTCAAACTAGAAACGACTGGTAGTTGCAATAGCCCGAAATAATATTTCCCCCAAGTAAATGGTTTTTTTTATTCGACGTTTAGATATATCATTTTATTTTCGATTCCCGTATATGACAATCAGGAAAATTTTTTTATGAAGATGCCGTTACAACACAGTTTTACGGATAACCAGCCTTCAGCTCAAGCTGAAGCAAATATGTGCATAATTTGTGAAGGTATAATGACGAATACACAAACCTGTTGTGTTACCCCTTGTCAGCATGTTTTTCACCGCCAATGTATAGAAGATCGATTGAGTACTAAACCGGAATGTCCCAATTGCTTTGTAGTATTACAAATCACAGATCTTAAGAGAGTGGTAGGAAATTGTTCACCAAAAGCAAAAAAAATTTTAGTATACCCTCCTCGTCGACCTCAAACTCGAGGTGTGACGAAAGCGACTCAAGAAGTATTACCGCCAGCAGAATCAGATATTGTGGGAGTTCATTCTCCAGAGGATAGTAGCGTAAATTTAGCTGCAGGTGATGTGAGCCACAGCACGAATCATGCAGAAGGTCGTGGAAAGAAACCAGGTGCTACTAGGCGAAGAGGAAGACCAGCTCAAAACCGAAACCAAGCAAGAGCAAATGCATTAGATTTACAAAGTATCCAAGCAATGGTAGAGCAAACAGTGACCCGAATGTTGTCCAATATGAGGATTCCGTCTCAGTCAGAGCCTCCTGTGTCTGCTGAGGACATACGAACACCTGTGAGTAATCCTGTTGGCTCGTCTCAAGGTCGTCATCCTTTTGTACACCACAAAGTGGCAGATGTGATACAGAAATGGGGTGTTCATTTCGATGGAACCGCACCGGGATTGTCAGTTGAGGAATTTTTATACCGCGTTAAGATGTTGACGGAAGAAAATCTGGCAGGCGATTTTGAATCGTTAGGTCGGAATATTCATTTGCTTTTGATAGGAAAGGCCAGAAACTGGTACTGGCGTTTTCATAAACAGGCAGAAACGCGAACTTGGCAAGCATTTTGTGCAGCTATACGATCTCAATATAAAGAAAGCCGTTCGAATAATGAGATACGAGAACAAATTCGTGCGCGCAAACAAAAGCCTGGGGAAAGTTTTGAAACTTTTTATGAAAGCATTTGTTTGTTAATGGACAGGCTGCCTGCTCGGATAGAAGAGGACGAGTTGGTAGAAATTGTGCAAAACAACTTGCTAACCGAATTCAAAGATCGGTTGCTTTTCGAAGAAATTTATTCTATCGCTCATCTGCGAAGGCTCGTGCAAAAGCGTGAAAACTTCCTGCGAGAAATCGGTCGAACAAAACAAGCACCAATCCAAAGGGCTAAAGATACAACCGGCTATAAAGTTTATGGATTAGAAGAACCCGAAAGTGATCCGCTCTCTGACATCGAAGGTGTGGAAGAGGTTGCAGCAATTGATGCAACTGGCTCCTCTAGAATTGTTTGTTGGAATTGCGAAGTTAAAGGTCACAGATGGGATGACTGTCTTGCAGAGAGACGTGTGTTTTGCTATGGATGCGGTACTCCTAATGTATACAAGCCTCAATGCCAAACATGCCAGCGGAATTCGGAAAACCGAAAGAAGGGGGCAGCCCACAACAACAGGATGCCTCCAAAATAAATTTGTCCTTAGAATGTTCAGATACTGTATCTGTATCTGAGTCATTACAAGATATTCCAATAGACAATAGCATTCGATTTAAGCCTTATCATGAAAAACTAAGAAAGTATTTAGAAGTAAGGGAAAGAATCTTTTCTAGCGATTATAAACACAGTCGCAGAAATACTCGTCGAAGACGAAAGTACTTAGGAAATCTGAAAAGAAAAAGAAACTTACTAATTGCTACTGTATTTCAAAATGAAAACGATTTACGTAGCTATGCAAAGGTTTCCTTTTTAGAAATTGAAGAGTTAGGATTATTAGATACAGGAGCAAATATAAGTTGCCTAGGATCTAAGTTAGCTACGACTGATTTTAGTAATCATTCGCAGTTTAAGCCCATTAAGTCACAAGTAAAAACGGCTGATGGCAAATGTCATCAAGTACTTGGCACGTTGCGAGTAAGCATGAATTATAATGGGAAAGAAAATGAAATTGAACTTTATATTATCCCCTCTATTGTGCAGAATCTGATACTTGGTATAGATTTTTGGCGTATTTTTCATCTCGCCCCTGGCATTATCAGTTCTGTATCAAGTCCAGTGGCAGAGGATGATTCCGAAGAAGATATTAAATACCCTTTGACCGATCGGGAGTCACAACAGCTCGATATGGTTATTGCATTGTTTCCGAACTATGAAAAACAGGGACTTGGTCGCACTACCTTAATAAAACATCATATTGAGGTTGGAGAAGCGAAACCCATAAAGCAGCGGTTCTATCCAGTTAGTCCGGCAGTGGAAAAGCTTATGTACGCCGAGATAGACCGCATGCTTGATTTAGGAGTGATTGAACCTTCTAAGAGTCCTTGGAGCTCTCCTATGAGGATGGTGCTAAAACCGAATAAAGTGCGATTGTGCATGGATGCTCGCAAAATCAATGATGTGACTAAAAAGGATGCATATCCTTTGCAGAGCATTGAGGGAATATTTTCCAGACTACCAAAGGCAAATTTGATTACGAAGTTAGACTTGAAAGACGCCTATTGGCAAATCGAACTAGCCGAAGATTCAAAGCCACTGACAGCGTTCACAGTCCCTGGTAGACCGTTATACCAATTCACGGTTATGCCCTTCGGACTGTGTAATGCTCCATCGACCATGTGCCGCTTGATGGATGATTTGATTCCTCCTGATTTGCGCCATTGTGTGTTTGGCTATATTGATGACTTGTGTATAGTGTCAGAAACCTTTTCTGAACATCTGTCGGTCCTTGTGCGAATAGCAGAGCAATTTAGGAAAGCCAATCTAACATTGAATCTCTCAAAAAGTCAGTTTTGCGTGACTAAAATATCCTATTTAGGATATGTCATTGGAAGTGGAGGCGTTGCTACCGATCCAGCCAAGGTTTCTTGTATCCTAAATTGGCCAACGCCTAAGAACCTAAAGCAGGTACGAGGATTTTTAGGAGTATGTGGTTGGTATAGGAGGTTTATCCCTAAATTTGCAGAGGAAACGTTTCCCATAACAGAGGCTTTGTCCTGTAAAAAGCAGTTTAAATGGACGGATGAGGCTCAATCAGCCATGGACAGGTTGAAAATGCTGTTAACATCCACACCAGTACTGCAAAATCCCGATTTTGAAAAGAAATTCTTTCTCCACTGTGATGCCAGCGATTATGGAATCGGTGCTGTGCTCGTGCAGTTAGGAGATAACGATGAGGAAAGGCCAATAGCCTTTATGTCCAAAAAATTGTCTCGAGCACAAAGAAATTATAGCGTAACGGAACGTGAGTGTTTGGCTGTGATTCTGGCCATCGAAAAATTCCGCTGCTATTTGGAGTTGCAGGAATTCGAGGTGGTTACAGATCACTCGAGCTTAGTGTGGTTGCGACGACAACAGAATGTTTCTGGTCGGTTAGCGCGATGGATCTTGCGATTGCAAGCATTCAAGTTCACGATCTCACATCGTAAAGGCAAAGACCACATAGTGCCTGATGCGTTATCTAGGTTGGGCGAGGCAGAGATCGACAGTATTGTGTTGGAAGGGCCTCAAGTAGATCTTGACTCTCAAGAATTTGTCGATCCAGAATATGTGGAATTGAAACAAAGAATTGACAACGATCCAGATAGATACCCAGATTTGCGAGTAGCTGAAAAGTTCGTATACATACGTACCCAACACGCCACGGGAGATCCTTCACAAGATTCTCAAAGTTGGAAGTTGTGGATACCGGAAGGACTTCGATTAAATATGATTCGTCAAGCGCACGATTGTGTATTGTCTGCCCACGGAGGCATGCAAAAGACAATCGAAAGGCTACGCCGAAATTTCTTTTGGCCTGGGTTGTCAAAAGAAGTCCGAAACTACGTAAGAGAATGTGATACGTGTAAGGAAACTAAAGCTACCAATATTGTGCTTCGTCCTCCAATGGGAGAGCAAAGTGTGTCCTGTCGGCCTTTCCAAAAGCTATACATTGACATACTTGGACCCTACCCTAGGAGCAAAAAGGGTCATATCGGACTTCTAATTGTCCTAGATCATTTCAGTCGATATCATTGGTTGTGTCCTTTGAAAAAGTTTACAACAGAGTCTATCACTACGTTCCTGTTGGAAAACATTTTCCATTGTTTTGGAGTTCCGGAGACGGTTATTAGCGATAACGGGTCTCAATTTAAGGCAAAAGAGTTTGAAGCTTTTATGACCATGCATGGAATACGCCACGTCTTTACTGCTTTATACTCCCCACAGAGTAATGCAGCGGAAAGAGTGAATCGCTCCTTGCTTGCGGCCATTAGGTCATACATTCGCCTAGATCAGAGAGAATGGGATTTATATCTCACTCACATTTCGTGCTCTCTTCGTTCATCGCTTCACCAATCCATAGGATGCTCACCCTATAGGGCCTTATATGGCTTAGATATGATCACCCATGGAGCAGACTATAAGCTGCTAAGGAAATTGTCCTTATTAGAAGAACCGCTAGCTTTAGCTAGGGAGGATACTTTGGCACTTTTGAGGGAACAGATCAAAGCTAATAGTAGGAAAGCCTATGAGAAGAATACGAATCAGTACAATCTGCGATCGAAACCGGTTTCCTTTCGAGAAGGACAAGAGGTGTTTAAGCGAAATTTTAACCTCAGCAACTTCAGCCAAAACTATAATAAGAAACTCGCAGCTCAGTTTTCCAAATGTCGTGTTAAAAAGAAATTGGGAAACGCGTTCTACCTATTAGAGAATCTACAGGGGCGAGAAATTGGTACATATCATGCAAAGGATATACGCAGCTGATTCCAGCTAATTCCAGCTAATCTGCCTCCTGTTAGTCGTTAGAATTATCTGGTGTTGTAATGGTCGCAAAGACCATTGGAAAACATAATAATACAACAGAACAGATAAAGCGTATACCAAACTCAGAAATCTGAAACATAAACATGATTTGTAAACAAGACATTAAGTTCAAGGAAATAAATAAATTTAAAGAATTATACTCGAAATAATATAAATAATATAAATAATATGAATAATATAAATAATATAAATAAAATAAATAGTATAAATAATATAAATAAAACAAAGAATAGAAATATCAGAATGTATTAGATCACACATTTTTGAAACCAGCGCCAAATAGGACACACTTATCGGAAAGGCAACTCTTCGATAGTCATGCCTACGCTCTGTCATCAAGGTTGCATTCGACAATTGTTGTGGTTGGCGACTGAGCTTCCTGTCTGCTTCTTGCTGCTCGTTTCCTTCTCTTCATGGGAATCGATCAGACCGAACAGACGTGCCCAGATATCAAGCGCTTGGAAGAAAAATTTAAATCCAAGTTTATTTCATCAATCATACTTGGTTCTGCCACCCTATTAAGGGCAATCAATTGCCCACAATAGTCTACAGTAGACAAGGTGCGTATTTCTGGAAAAAAACAATCTCCCAAATCAAAATTATTAATTTAGGTTTGGCCATGTGCTTGTAATTTTCATTTAGAACTCTACTTTGGATGGTTAAGACCCCGATAGATTGGCGTGTGCAATCCAACGATCAGGCTAGCGACGGCGCAGCCCAGCCAGAAAAGCCGCAGCTTAGGCAAAGCTTTTTCTACCCGCCTGAGGAGTCTCAACTTAGCCAGAGAAGCCGTACCCTTGCCCGAGCAGCATCATTTGCGCCGGAGCAGTCGCATCGCCACCAGCATAATGACAGCGGAGCCAGACAAGTCTCAGTGCAAGGCCAAATCGTCTACCCCCCCCCCCCCCAGCGGCCAGCTTTGAATCATCCATCCATCTGTGTGTGTGTCTACCAGTGCTGAAGAGAAAATTTCTGTCCAATTCCCACTGGCGAAATCGATCTAAAATCAGTAGTGATAAGGGCAAAGCAGAGAAAATCATTTTTTCCTATTGCAACAAGGCATAAAAAAAAAAACAAAAAATTTTAGAAATCTTAATTAGAATCCCATTCAAAGTTAATTTTTCATATATATTATTTTGAAGTGTAAATTGTTGCTTTCAATTCATCGTGATTAAGTGTGCAGCTACAAGAAAGGCAACAATTTTAAATATTTTCGAAAACATATGTACGATGTGCATGTGTGGGTGTGAGTGCATTGCCCAAACTCTGAAAAAGTAGACGAATCAAAACCCACAGAGAGCCCACAAATCAACCGATTAAGACAGTGCTCAAGTTAAAGTAAAACAAAACAAACACAAACATCAACAGTTTTATATCGTAAAGCCACCTCCCAACCACCCACTACGAAATAAAATCAAAACAAAACAACAAGTGAACGTGAAGGCCTTCATCGTCGATCAACTTGGTGAGTGATTTGTAAGAGAATACCCTGTTCGGCACAGTGAACCCTTTTCTCACCGGTGCGAAGAGAGTGTTCTAAGTGAGTGTTATCGTAAAAATCTTAAGACTTCATTCTTGATAAAATAAAAGCAACCAAGATCATATTAAAAGCTTAGCTCGGCTTAAGAATTTTACGATATTTGCTCAAGTGTATTTGTGCTTATCTGAAATGAGCTTTTACAAGTAAAACGTTTTTTTGTTTCTTTGTATTATTAAAACGGAGTTCCGATATTTTTAAAGATTTCGTTCTCAATCCCTTTGCCTATTTATCTGTTAAACAACTAGTATTTGTGTTGATCTAAAGGTCACCCTTTCGTCTTAGACGATGTTGCCAAATTAAGAGCGACATCTGGTTGAAGAGAAAAGCTTCATTCTGAAAACTTAAATGAAATATCTTCTTGACCTTTTTGATTACACTTAACGTAAATTCGGAATACTATTTCTTCTTAAATTTTGTTAAAATTCTCCTGCTTAATTTAAAATGAAGTTCTAAATTACATAAATCCAAATGCTTTAACCACCCCTATACCCATACATATATAAATATCTACCTTTATTGCCATATCTCGTCAAGCATATTTTCTTTTTCAGCGGTGAAGTGAAAGCAATAATAAGTCAAAAATAAATTAAAAATAAAATAAATCCAAACAAAAGAATTTATAATCAAGTAGATCAAACTAACGTAAAATCAAAATATAGTTATGTCAAAATGAATGTAAAATGAAATTTAACGAAACATAGTACGAAAACTAAATGAGAAGAGAAGTTGAAGTCATAAAAATCCTAAACATGCCGATTTAGACTTGAAACTGCTTGCAAAATTCCCGTAACATTTGGTGGAGAAGAAAGAAAAAAAAGTAAAATTTAGGAAATTCCAATATTTGTACTTAAAGTTTTAGTAGGGTGACCCATGAAAATGAAAATCTTGTGAAAAATAGAAAACCAAAAATGAAACTTTAACCTAAATTCACGTTAACACAATGTTGACCTAAATTCTAAATAAATAATTTAGTTATGTACAGACGAATTGAGCCTTGAGTATGGAGAATATATATTTGAATTTGATTTTGAAAATGCCCGCTTAAGTATTTTCATTTCCTGAGTCATGGGGTCGACAATCTAAAATGATATAGCCTGTACATTTGGGGATCTGCTCACGCCAATCCATTTGCAGATCATGGTCGGGTTGGGTACAGAAGGTATAGGTCGTTTACCACCTTAGACCACACCTATTGTCGAATTGAAATACCAGTTTACTTGCTTTCCCCTCCCTTTTTCCTTAGTTTTCCCTCTCACTTATATAGATGTGTTGTTTGTTCCGAACTGGAGGAAGTTTACCCTGCAAGTTCGGGTCGTTTGGCCTTTTTGGTATTGACCGGTATCAGCCGATACTACTAAGGGCTCTAGGGACTCTATAATAAAGATAATGTAGTGTGCAGATGTAGCAGCAGCAAACAACCCCCCCCATTCCCGTAAAGAGCTAGTTAATCAATGGGTCCCGCTAGGCTGACTGCAATTCTGTGTCCAGAGACGAACCCAATTCCTGGCTATGTGTTTGCTACGTATTCTTTGAATACATGGCATCGTTAATTGGAACGTTCTGTTCTATATACACGCGAAATTCATTACATAGATTGAGCATCAAACATATGGGAATTTCAAAAATGGAAATGTTCTGGTGCTCAATGCTTAAAAAGTTCCGAATATTTTTATACTCTGTACCGTAGGTACATAGAGTATTATAAGTTTGTGCAAAAGTATGTAACATCCAGAAGGAAGCATCTCCGACCCCATAAAGTATATATATTCTTGATCAGCATCAACAGCCGAGTCGATATAGCCATGTCCGTCTGTCCGTCCGTATGAACGCACAGATCTCAGAGATGGTAAGAGATAGAGGCTTGTCATGTATGGGACATATGCTTCTTATGTCTGCAGGCAGATCAAGTTTATTTTCAATTTTGGCCACGCCCCCTGCCGCCCCCGCAATTTAGAAAAAACGTCATATCTCCTACAGTTTTAAAGATAGGTGGGTTCTTCCTTCTAGATATATTTAGTAATAAGGATAACTTATCGATCAGCCAAAGGAATGGTGAAGATTGGATGAACGGTTTTCGAGTTATGATCAAAAGACTGTTCGCTGCAGCAGCGCAGAAGCAGAGCTGCTTTCAGCTACTACTGCAGCATCAAAATTTATGCTGAGCGTAGAATTTCGTTGGTACAGAGTATGCTATAGTCGGGCTTGACCGACTTTCTTTCTTGTTATTTAAACATTTTTCCAGCCAACCTATACTTAATTTCTTTTGTAATGCAATCCAAGAGTAGAATTATTTTAGAATTGGTTTTGAAAGCTACAAATTATATAAATTTGTATATATTTTTAACTTACTCTGGGGACGGGGACCTTTGGACTTCAACACGATTGGAATCCCGTCTCAATCCCTTGCCCAAAAGTATTCAGCAATTTATTTCTATTATTTTGCAAAAATACGACCGCTTGGTATTCTCAAGTTGGAGTTCTCTGCATTGGTAAAATACCATGGGTAGTCAATTCAAAATGTTTTTTAATTAATTTAAATCATCGGTATTACGACTACTGTGATTTTTTGATTTTTTTTAGATATATAAACATAAGAGGCCGAAAAAGCAGTTCAGCAACGAATTGAGGAAATAAATCCTAAAGCTGATTTCGTGCCGTGCTCAAACCAATCCTTAAACCTGGCCTGTTTGAACGCCGCGTCAGTTGAGGCAGGTGCAGTACCTTTTTTTTTGGTTCCTTAGAACGTTGCTATTCCTTTTTAGCCATGACCACGCATCGCTGGAGTATTTTGCTATCGACTACAGGAAAAAGTGTAAAAAGGGTACAAGATTTGCGGTGGAGCGCGACAGCTGAGGCCGAAGATATTTCTGAAGATATGTCTTTTCGAATCGACGGACAATATCATTGCAGAAATAAGGGAAAGGTTTGTACAACTGCAGGGGGCGGCCAGTTCCATTTCCGCCACTAGATGAACAGTTAAGGCAGGCGTAAGGCACAGGCAGACAAACATTTATTTTAATATATTTTATTATAAAATGTCAATTCCTGTATTCACCTCAGGCATGAATGTTCCCATTTCCAAATTGGTTTCACAAAAGAAGAAGAAAATGCCCAATTAACATTCTAATTAAAATCAAAAATTTGATTAGGCCTGAGAACATATGTTTATAATCTTGTACTCAGACTTATTCTTATTGTATCTAGACTTGTCGTGACTTTCTTTGTCGCCTCATACCAAAAGTTGTTAATTAAAACCAAAATAGAACTTCGCCTTGTGACCATCAATTCTGTTTATTTTCTTCTCTCTTGAAGCTCATTTAAAAGCTGCTCAACTGGCACAGATATCAAATCCAAAATATTTGCACTGCAGTCTGTGGCATATGAAGAGCAGTCATGATGCTGATGACCCTGATACTCGGCCTGATAGTATTCGGGGGGTAGATATTCATCTTGGGAGCTGCTGGGACTGCAAAAAACCATCATCAAGTCACGAAAGATTAAGCACTTGCTTGACTTTTAAAAACTTACCTGAATATAATGTGTATCAGACTGCCCAGAAAACCATTCACTTCACCCAGCGTCGAGGCATTGGTTTCACATATCAAGCGCAGCAAACAATCCTTTGCTGGATAGCCAGATCTAAACGAGAGCGGGAGTAGGCAAGTTGAGGACTTCCTCCATAAGCGGTTTACCACTCACCTGGCTATCTTATCCTTTAACATAATGTAAAAGGTAGAGCGTGTCATCAAAGAGGCACGTTTCTCACGTGATTTGCTTGTACTCTGTAGGTTGGTAGAGTTCTTGTGCCGCTTGTCTAATCGACCCTCTTTTGCCTCACGTCCTGATGTGGGATAGGTTAGGTAACTCTCTTCAAAGTCCCCCATCTAATTGATTTAATTTCTAAAACACTTTCCACTGACTGACCAAGCTGATCTATTTTCTTCCTTACCAAAATCGGCGGATATTTGTACACATGCTCCGGCTGGTAGTAGTTGAATTCATAATTGTAGGACAAGAAGACATTGCGATGTGGCAAACTTATTGGCACCGATATGGCCATAAAGATCTATTGAGTAAAGTAGTTAAAGTTACAAACGCTAACACAAGTCTGCTGAGGTTAAGTTACACCAAATTCCGAATTTGTGGTATAAATCAAAGTTGCAGTGACACATGTCCAGCTTAACAAAGTGACCCACAACACAAATAAACCAGAATACTTCATCATCGTTGGGCATTCATAAGCAACTGTTCGGCAGCCAAGACCTTTAGTCAGCAAGAAAGGTATAAGGCTTGGCCAATTGGGCTTCCCAAAAGTTGCTAATTAAGACAGTGGGGGCTATTTCGATTGGTTGGTTCAATGCAGATAGAACTGAACTTGCTTGAGAACTAGATTCTACCTTTCTTCAATAAATATTTTGGACCCAAAACGGTTCGGTTGGTGATCTGGTTCTGAAAAACTTTTATTTACCCGAACCGGTTTATAGCCTGGCTTTGGACAACTAAATCATCTAATTATGAACTTGAAAATCTGTTTTGATATATTTTCAATGCGTTTACGCTTATGAGTTAATCCTTAAACTATAATATTGTGGCTTGGGGTGATTGGCTGGCCAGCAGAGGTGTTTTGCTATCTGTTGTTACGCAGCTTGCGCTCCTTCCAGGTGGCGTATTTTGAGTTGGCTGTGCGTAGCAGCAGATTCATGTGCTGGGTGAGTGAGGAACGCAACGGTGACAGCTCATGCATGGCACGATTCTGGACAAGCAGGAAGGAGAGTAAGTATAAAAAGAACACTTTGATTGCAGTCACTTACCTCAAAGGGCACTAGCTTGGCCATTTTGAAACGTTGCAGAGTCTCGTGCATGCGCTGAAGCTTGGCCTCCAGCTCATCGGTGGTGGGCGGAAAACAATTCCAAAAGTGTTTCAGCAGTTCAGACAGCGAGAGATACAGATGTCGCAAGTCACGTTGAAAATCACTTGGCACCAGTTCTGTAAAGACGTTGTTTTTGAAATGACAGCGTTTAATCCATTGTCAATTTCAACTTACGTCCCGCCGACTGCTCTTGAAAGCCTCGCATTAGGGAGCCCCCTGGACTCAGTTCGCCCAGAGCATTGACAGCTGCTTTGGAGCAGATCACACCACGATTTGCACTGCGGTTCAGCCAGGACTCGGAGTTTCGCACCAGCTTGTACTGCACATCATCCAAACTCAGCTCATCGTTGTGGCTCTCGTACATGTTATTGTGAATAGGTCCATTCAGATAGCGCTCCACTTTGGACAGTTCAAACTGCTTGGATTTGTGGGAGCCACCCGCAGCATCGACTTCATCTACCTCTTCCAAGGCATCGCCCAAATCTTCATAGTGTATCTTTTCCATAAGTCGTTGCCTCTTGGTCTGCGGCTCATTCGTATGATCCACAGTGGTCTCTGTCGTCTGCTTGCTGGTCGACTTGCCATTCATGCCATTGGTATAGGCGGATTGTGAAACTGGCCCATTGGCCTTATTGGTGCCATTGGTCATGGTCGAGGGTGGAGCATTCACATTGGCACAAGTTTTGAGCACCATAATGGAATGCTGATTGAAACGTTTGATCATGTTCTGATGCACTATATTACCGCTGTTGACCACATTTCGATCCCCAGCCACACTGCCAAAGCCCTCCTCTAGGGGTACATCCTCGAACTTCTTCAGATCAAGCAGAGGATCGCCGGCTCCTTGCTGAACGGCCGCCTTCAGGGTCTGATCGTCGATTTTGCCGCATTCGGTGAAGATGTCCTTGGTGCCGGCGGTTAGACGATCCCTATGAAAATAGTGCGATTGGAAGAACTTCGTCCAGAACTCCGATTCGGGCATTTTGGCAGGTACATTCTCCAAATGTTTGCGCTTGACGGCGGGATATGTCTTAAAAATGCAGTGGATTACGTCCGAGGTGAGGTTGTACTTGAGGCCATTGCAACCATCTGTTTGAGGCTTGATGTCGGCAAGAAAGGCACCGGAGACACCTAGAAGGGAGAACACCAGTTAAAGAGTTGTTTTCTCCGTCTACACCCCCATTCGCTGCACACCCACCAATCTCCTGGCTCTTGCCCATTTTCTTCAGCGCATGATCCTTGGCATGCGACCCCCAAAACTCATCACTGGTCATCACTTTGGTGATGACCAAATCCTTATACAGCTGCAACAAATTGGGATTCTCTACCAGAATGCGATTCTTGTCCTCCAAATCTTTGTCCACTTTTCGCTTAAAGTTGGGCAACAACTGCTGCAACAGTTCCTTGACCTTATCGCGATCGGCCAACATAGCCGGCTGACCCTGCCGGTTCACGAAATGGAACGTCGAGGTGTTGCCATCATGCAAAACCACCTGCAACTGCACCTTGGGCTTGCCCTCTGGCGAGATCTTTTGTGCTAAAAGTGGGAGGCAGATCGAGAAACACATTAGCTTCTCTTTGGGAACGGCTCGGAGGACAATACTGATATACTTTTGATATCCGCATAGCGATGCGACACTGTGACCGTGTCCCGGTGTTCAGCCATCCACGCCAGACGCTCGTTCATAACATATAAAGTGCCGTCGCCCTTTTTGTAGCGCACCTCGCCCATCTGCAGCAACACATCCTCGCTGCTTGTGGTCATGGCGATAGCAACAGTTTCCCGATGCCGTCTGTTCGCCTCTTCGTACAAAGAGCCAAACAAATTTCACATCAAAATGAAATGGAAATTCCGCATCGCAGCTCCATCTGCTGTTGCTAGCGATGAGCGCAACGCGATTACTGGAAAGTAACGAGTCACACGTCGTGAGAAAATATCGCAAATCGCTAGATATTGGGGAAAGTAATGAGATTTGATAAATTTAGAGGTTCCAAGCACTTGGAAAATGAATATGGTGACGATTTCATGAAATGTTTTTTTTATACCATTCCCCTGAATAAGTTGCTAGACAGCAATAAAAGCACATTAAAAAGGATAGAAGTCAATCTGTAGAAAACTTAGTTGACGAGTCTCGGATGCAACAAATCGTGAAGACGGTATAAACATTAACGGGTTATGGGAAAGCAGAGAAATCGTGCGAATCCAGAAGTTGAAAGCACAGAAGTTTTCTTTCAGGTGACAATTTTTAATCCATTTCTGGATGTCTTCACTATGAATCTTTGTGAGCAGTTTACCAATCATGAACATATTTTAGAAGGATTTTAGGAGCTCTTCAAGAATGATTCAGGCGATTTTGAGCATGCGGACAATATATTTTTCAAAACTATTAAATTCTACAATGAATTCTTATCGAGCTTATAATTTGGAAAAAATAATTAATGGGAAGAGGCCATTTTCAACCAAAAAGTTCGATGGAAGCGCTGGATGACTACCCAAAAGATTTTCCAAAAACTATATTCAAGTTGCTCAGTATTTTACCATCACTGCCAATAACAACCGCAACTCTAGAAAGAACATTTTTTAGTTTAAATCGTATTAAAACAACTCAAAAGCCTCCATCCTTCTAAATTCATGCTTATAATTTACACATGATTTTTGATTTCTTGTTTTATTGTACAACCGCTTAAATGAGTTGGCTGCTTTGGCCATTTATCATTAAATCATGAGATAATAAAATGAGATAGCACTGCTAATAATATTTTAAAGATACAAAACTATGTTCTAAAATTTAGACTTTATCCCTCCCCCCATTCCTAAAAGCAATCTACACCACTGAACAGTGTATGATTACACAATCATAGATTCGCGCTGGCATTGGTGGGGTGGTGGGCAACCAAAGGAATCAGCAAACAAAATTTGACAGCCGCGATCAGGAAGATTGTCCACAAGCTCAATGTGAATCGCCAGAACAGGAACATGAGAAACGATTGTTAAGGATGCGCTTTTTCGTTAGATTTTTTTTGTGCCCACCGCTGTATTAATGCTTACATTTCAAAGTTAACGAGAAAGCTAAGCTAACTTCGTCTGTGCCGAAGTTTTTCTACCCTTGCAGGTGCTCGTTTAAATATTTTCAAAAAATACTCTTTTTCCCATTTTCCGACCGATCGTTCGTATGGGAGGCTATATGATATAGTCATCCGATTTGGCCAAAAGTTTGTAAAATTTTGTTAAAGCATGTGAAACAAACAAATACAAAATTGCAGGATGCTACCATTAAAAACAAATAAGTTTTTCTAACTAAGACTATTTTTCAGACATATATTTTGTATATAGTTGTCCGATTTCAATAAAACTTGGTAGAATTATAAAAAAACATAGAAATCCTACGACTACTAAGTTTGGAGACGTTTCCATTAAAAAAAAAATGTTTTTCTCACTAAAAGTAGCTTTCCTACCGATTGTTCCTATGGGAGCTATGAGATATAAACATCCGATGTGCAGCAAAAAGAAGACTCTGTGCAAAATTTCACCTCGATAGCTTGAAAACTCAAGACTAGTTCGCGTAGAAACAGACAGACAGACGGACAGACGTACGGACAAAACTCAATCAACTCAGCTCGTCACCCTGATCAAGAATATATATATAGTTTATGGGATCGGAAATGAATATAACCATGCGTTGCAAACTTCTGGGCAAAATTATAATACCATTTGCAAGGGTATAAAAATGGCATGTGTAAGGGAAACGTGTTAATCCCCGCAGACTTAAGGTTTGGTCCAGTGTCTTAAAGGAAAATATATTTACTACTGGGTTTCACTAGGCTGGACAATATCTAGTCTAATCTCTATTCAATTCAACTGGGATTTAGTCTGCTACTTCTCGCTCGATTTGGTTTAATCTGTAGCCTCCAGTTCCTTGAGCTTGGCCTGGGCCAACTCCAACATACGCGACTTCCATTTCTCATAGTCCTCCGTTTGTGCTTTTTGTGACTTCTTGGCAACGTCGCCTGATATAAGATTCTCCTGTTGGCTTTGCTTTAGCTTGTTCTCCAAATCCGACCCAGCAGGCACAATAACCTGACTCGCCTTGTAATGCTTGGCAATCATGCGTTCCCATTGCATCTCCAGTTGTTGAAATTGAGTGGGTCGCAGATTACTAAATGGCATCAATTTCGATTTGGACACTTTCCTTTTGAGCAGACGACAGGCATGAAATACAGCTACGGCCGCATACTGAGGATGATCCGTGTCGATGTCCTTTTGCTCGCTGGCCACCACCGCCTTGAAGAGCTGCAGCAGCTCCTCAGCTTTGCGTGCCACCTCATTGAGACTGAGTTGAACACATATGTCGTTAACACTGGCCAATTTGTTGAGATCAAGTAGTTTCTCGAACATGCGCTTCTGGTTCAGGTAGTGACTCTTGCGCAGTCCGGACAATTTCAAAGCCTGCTCCTTGTCAAATCCTATGGCCAGAAGACAAGAGGCCAGATCGGCGCAGAGCACAATTTTGCCATATTCATTAATTTGCAAAGGCACATTTGTGGAGCGTAACTCCAGCAGACGCACTAGCTCAGTGGTTTTCCTGTAAGCGCAATTGTTGGAGTAACTTATTTAGTTGGGTGTTAAAAGGAACTCACTCCAAAACATGAGGCTCATCGCGAAGTCCCATTTTGGTGATTAGCTGTTCAATTAAAGTTGTCATGTCTAATAATGTTTAATGCTTAAAATTGTTTACTATTATGATGTTTTGGCGCGAATCAACTAAAGCCACAGCTGTGAGAGGACAGTGCTGCCAGCTGTTTATTTTTTAGATAAGTGAAATGGAGCTGCCAGACTGCAGTTACGTTTTGTGCAAAAGCGATTAGCTGCTTTATCGAATGGAAGCGAAAATATGCCAAAAGAGAAGTAAGTTTACAAATAACCATATTTAAGTCTCAGCTTAGTTTCTAGTGAACAAAATGAGTTTACAAATCCCAAAAAGTTACACACCTTTAATTTTCTTTTCATGAAATATGTATAAAATTAACTGAAATGTATTTAGGCCCAAGAATTAGATTCACACTGCCACACAAATGGAAAAATCTAGTGTGTTTCATTATCGCTATCGTCTTCCTCCTTGGCCTTGTTGCCCGCATCACGAGCCTTTTCAGTCCAATCTACGGGATTAATGCGATGCAGACCGTCCGTTTCCTTGGCAACCAAACCCATTTCAAAACGGAAATCCTTATCCTTCAACTCATCGTGCACGCGGTAAATGCTACAAAATGCATAAAATCAGTTAGTAAATAGAAAAGAATTTAAAGATAGCCGTAAACCTACATTTCGCCCGCGCTCTTCACCAGCTCGTCGGTACTCATTTCTCCAAATTTGAACTTCTCCATCTCGGTCTTGGCCTGCTGCTTTGCCTTGCCACTGGCACAGGCGTAATAGCCAAAGGACGAGCCGGATGGCTCAATTTTGTATAGTTGCGGGCCCTCGGCCTCATCCCACGAGGCCAGGATAATGGACAAACCAAACGGACGCACTGCACTGTACAGAGTGTAGGCATGGACATAGCCCGCCACACGATCACACAAATGCTTCAGCGGTATGGGTCGCTCGAACTGTTGACGGAAATTGGCTGCCTCCTGGCGTGCAATATCAGCCACATAGTTTCCATCGGCCGTCAAACCAGCCACAGCCATTCCAATGTTCCTCTCGATGGTGAAAATGCGTCCAGCTGCATCGGGCTCATACAGTTTACTGGAGATGATTTTCTCCACAGCCAAGACCACGCCATCCTTCCCCCGTATGCCTATGACGGTGCCACTTTTCTCCACCGCTTTGGAGGCATAGTCGATTTGGAAAACGCGGCCATCCGGCGAGAATTGTGAGGCGGATAAATCGTACTGCCGGGTGAAGGCGGATGGCAAATGAAATGATTAATTAGTTAGTGGAATTACAGAAACATGCACTTACGCCTGTGCCAATTGTACTCATTGTGCTTGTGATTGAATTTTATTTGTATATTTCAAGAAATGAATTTTCGACGATGATTTGACGGCTTTTGACTTTGCTTAGATTGCTAGGGATGACAAAATACTCGATAACTCACAGCGCTGCCACCCAGATTTAAAAATGAGCTTGAGTTAGAGAATCAAGCTAATTATTAGATAGGAAGTTAATAAATAAATTTAATTATTTGAACGAATTGTGCTCTAATTAACTTGAATTTAACTAATTCATTTACAAACGACATAATCCGTTTTAAGCTTTTTTTAACCGTTTTAAAGCCAACACACTAGTGCTGACACCGATTGAAATTCAGAAATAGCTAAGCTGGCTGGGTTTAATTAAAAATAGCTATAAAAAAGCGTGCAATTTTTTACTGAAATACTCAAATAAGTCGATGTCATGTGAAGAACATTGGTACAGAACTAAACTTTATTTTTCTGCAAGATCCAACATTTGTTCTAAAATTAATTTCAAGGGATTTCATGAGATTGTTTCTTCTTGTATGAGGTCTCGTGAGCATATAAGCAATATTTTAAATCGATTTCTGATAAATGCTTATTTATTATATTTTAATTGGCATTTTTATTAGCATTAAAAATGGCAAGTTTAAAAAAAAATCTGGAATTCTAGTCTGTTTAATCAGAAACATTCCAAGTTGTTTAGAGGTTTTTTTTAATATAGCTAGATTATCAGGTTCCAACAAATAGCTAGAACTGGTGGAGCAAATAGCCAAATTGGCAGCACTGTTCCGCACTGCACGCGGTTATTGAGATTTGAGAAATATAAACAAATTTGCGAATAGACATGCTGGCCCAAGTTTGTGAGAAAAGGTGAGAAGATGCTGCCCATAACAATACCAAATTATTACCAACTCTTTACTCGTTAGTTATGCGGCCGAGGCACGGTATGTAAATTTCTATGCGGGCGGCGACATAGCCTGGAGTTCGGATGGCCAGCACCTTTACTGTTTGAATGGAAACGTGGTCAACCAGGTGGATGTTCAGACCAGTCAAATCTTGCAGAGCTTTGGTCTGAGCAACGATAAGACTGGCTCTCCCAAAGAACTTCAGGAGTTGGATGTGGAAGAGGATGCCATACATTGTTTTGCCTTGTCGGTGGAACATTTGGTCACCGCTCATCGGAGTGGCCTGTTACGTCTCTGGCAGTTGAATACCGGCAAGCTAGTAAAGCTATGGAAGTCTCAACACAAGGGTCCCGTCATCAAATTGGCATTCAGTCCCTGTGGTACCATCATTTGTAGCAGTGGAGGAGCAGATGCCACTCTGAGACTGTGGGATTATGCAAAAAACAGTTGCTTGTGTGCTTTGAAAGAGTATCCAGGACCAGCCAGCCTTATTGTCTTTCATGATCATGTTTTGAGAAGGGAGATCTATGCGGTGGGAGCGGACAATACCATCTATGCCTGGAACTATGTTACCAAAACGCTTTTGTACAAAATGCGAGGACACTTATCGCAGGTGACCGGCTTGAGTTTTAAAAACCATTCAGCAGAGTGTCAGGAACTGGTCACTGTGAGCAGGGATAAAGTCTTAATAGTGTGGCAACTAAAGGAGGAGCAGTTGGATGCCACTCAACTGAAGGTCCTGCCTTTGTATGAAGAGCTGGAGGGAGTCGTGTACACAAATGAAGGCCTAACGCTGCTGGTGGCCAGTGGTAAAGGAAAATTACAGCAAATAGACACACAAAGCTGGAAGATTAAGGAGTTGTGGAAACAATCGGACTTTGAAATCAGTCGGTTATTATATTGCAAGGATGCCCAGCAATTGGCATTGGTCACCAGCGAACAAAATGTGCTTATCTACGATGCAATTAAGCTGGAACCCTTGAAGCATTTGGTGGGCTTCAATGATGAGATACTGGACATGTGTTTCCTAGGCGACAATGATCGTTATTTGGCTGTGGCCACCAACTCCAAACATTTCAAATTGTACGATGTGGAACGGCAGATGAATTGTAAATTGATAGTGGGTCACACGGATACGGTCATGTCGCTGGCTGCCTCACATAATCTGCTCATCTCAGTGGGTAAAGATTATAGCATACGTTTGTGGAAACTCCAGCATGAGGAGGAGTGCTCTCTGATTCAATTAATGGAACAATCCAATTGTCACACCTCCACCATAGGCTGTGTGGCCATGACCCACAATGGAGCCACCGGTTTTGCCTCTGTGTGTCAAGACGGCAGCATGAAAGTCTGGCAGCTGCTTAGAGATAAAAAGGAAAATAAGTCCTATACCTTCCAGCTGAGATATGCGGCTCTGGCCCATGACAAAGAAGTGAATTGTGTGAGCTACGCGTTGAATAACAAATTGGTGGCCACAGCCTCTCAGGACAAGACGGCTAAAATATGGTTAACCGAGTCCAATACCATGATGGGTGTACTGCGTGGTCACACAAGAGGCGTGTGGAGTGTACGCTTCTCGCCCGTGGACCAAATTGTGCTTACCTCCTCCTCGGACTGTTCGCTCCGTCTGTGGTCTATTGGCAACTTCACTTGCCTCAAACGCTTCGATCAGGAATGCACCATATTGCGTGCTGAATTTCTGGATCATGGCAAATTCATCATCTCAGCTGCCTCAGATGGTTTGCTTAAATTGTGGAACATTAAAACCAGCACCTGCCTGCAGTCTCTGGACGAGCACAGCGACCGGGTGTGGGCCTTGGCTGTGTCGGAGCGCAGTCACCGCTTTTTCTATACCGGCGGAGCTGATTCTAAGCTCATACGCTTTGCCGATGTCACCCAGGAAACCCGCAATGAGGCCTTGGATCAGCGCCAGGAATCGCTGGAGCAGGAACAAACTCTACACACGCTGCTGCATGCGCAGAAGAATTTGCACAAGGCCTTTGTTTTGGCCCTGACATTGGATAAGCCCAAAGCATCTTATGACATCATCAAGCATTTTGTACGTCAGCGGGATGAGGCGGCTGTGCGTCAGTTAGTGGATCAACTGAATGTGGATCATCGTGTTGTCTTGTTAAAGCATGTGAAGGCTTGGAGCACCAACTCTCGGCACTCACAGGTGGCCCAGTTAATTCTGAAACATTTGGTAGGCGATGCCCTCAAGGATCCCCAAGCAAGATTCTATAATAATGGCAATATGGTCGAAGTGCTGACACCCTATGTACAGAGGCACTTTAAGAGGGTAACCGAGCTAAATAAGGAATTGGCTTTTCTTGAGTTTATTGTCCAGTGCATGTGAAGTAATTGAAATCTGTTTAATTAGTTTGTAAGAGAAAATTAAATTTCTTAAAAAAGTGAAAACCCGCGACGAATAGTTTTAAAATATTTACAAGAACTCTTAAAATTTCTTAGAATGTTCATTTGCTATCTATAAAGTATTCTATAAAGTCCTAAAACCATTGGAGTTATCTTCGCTCTAATCAGATTCGCTAACCAAACGGTTTGGCGGAGCTTTGGCTTTTGGCGTTGTACAAAAGTTGAAAGAATTTCACAAATTTGTTTCTAATTCCCCCCTTAGTCTTTCTTTGATTTATCAAATAAGACAGGGACCTTGTACAAAAATGTTCAACAAAATAGTTTAGTTATTTCATTATCTTTGGAACAAGTTACCCCAGCGCCTGAAATGCCCATTAAAAGATCGATGTTCTCTCTAACACTTTGTAAGCTGGCAAGTTTCAAGTGTCGATTACAATCCTGTATACTTTTACACAAGCTTGGCCTTTGTCCTGCGCCTGCTGACTTCGAAACAGAATTCTATATTATCAGAAAAGTGGGCGTATAACATTGGACTTTAGATAACTATTCAATATTTCATTTGAGAAAATATAGGCGTGGTAGTATGCGTTTAGTTTACAAGACGATACTCCTTTTGCAAATTTGTGTGCGGACTTGTGGACTAGCTTGTGTACTTATCCACAGACTTGGTGTATGAAGGAGTTGTAAAACAAATACTTTACAACCTTGGAAACTGTTTAGTGTTAGGTCTATAGGATTGTAATTCTCTACACACAACTTTGTATTTGAAACGTAGCAACATATTTCCATTACTGGTTGGGTCTCCAAACTTGACCTCGGACTTCGAAGATCTTCCATTAATAGTAGACGTTCTTGCTGTGCTAATTTACAGTTTAAGCGCCGAATTTACATCTTCTACATAGATCTAACTATATGCCACATAAACTTAAAAATAGCTGAGTAAATTGTACGTTTATCTGTTACATAGCAGCTATTTTTAGTAGATGAGAAATCGGCCCTAAAGCATTAAATAGTCCAACATATCCCTGATTTCTAAGACTTACGAATTCAACTTACGAATTGATCAGTATTATATTATACCCTTGCAGAGAGTATTATAAAATTGTATAGATATTTGTAATGCATTGAAGCAAGCATCTCCGACCACGTAAAATATATGTATTCTTGATCAACACGACAAGCTGAGTTGATTTAGCCATGTCCATCCGTCTGTCCGTCGGTTTCTATGCTATCTTCTCCGTCAGTTTGAAAGCTATCTTTACCAAACTTTGCACGAAGTCTTCTGGTACAAATACTCTGCACATTTGTCGGAACCGGCCGGATCGAATGACTATAACATATAGCTGCCATGGGACCGATCGTTCGAAAAACTAGTTCTAGTGAGAAAAACTTTTTTGTTTTAAATACATCTCCAATCTCCGACCCCATAAAGTATAAATATTCTTGATCAGCGTGAACAGCCGAGTTGATATAGCTATGTCCGTCTGTCCGTCCGTCCGTCTGTCCGTCTGTCTGTATGAACGCGTCGATCTCCGAGACTATAAGAGATAGAGCCACAAATTTTTGCATGAAGGTAGATGATGCATGCCGTCCGCAAATCAAGTTTGTTTCAGATTTGGATAATTCCCCCCGCCCTCTTCTTATCACCAAAATACCGTTACATCCTAGACCTAAAACACAGTTAGATCCACAATTTTCAAGTTAGTGTTAGTTTTCAAGTTTCGTGGTTTAGTATACATCAAGCTAGGCTGGTCAAGCTCAGATCGGACAAAAAACACCGCAGCTATAAACGAAACAATTGAGCTTGACGTTAGTTAGGTCTATAGCCGTTGAAATAACTAAATAATGTAGCCTACTTCCAGGATGCGCCCTTAGTATCAGTCACAAAAACAAATAAATGAAAACAAATGAACAGGGTATTTGGTAGTCGGGGCACTTGACTGCAGCGCCCTTACTTTTTTCTTTTAAACTGTGGGAGATATGACGTTTTTCTTTAATTGCGGGGGAGGAGGGGGCGTGGCGAAATGGAAAATACATTTGATTTGCCGGCAAGTATAAGAAGTTTTTGACCCATACAAGAAAATCCTCTATTTCTTTCCATCTCTGGAATCTGCTCGTTCCAAATCGACTCGGTTGTTTGTTTTGAATTCGATTATGATTTTTGTTTCGTTTGACCGTTTTTTGGGTATTTTCAGCACGTTATCTGGTCACACCTAAACTGTATTCGGTATCGGAATCAAATTCCATTGCATACACCTTTTAGAGGGGTATTTAAGAAATTTATTTTATAGATTTGCGCCTGTTTAGAACTTGAAAAAATATCGGAAACCTTCATGTTCACCCTAAATATATGACAGCAAATCTCATAAGCCCCCTACATTAGTCTCATACTCTTCGAGTAACGAGTAGAAACCCAATCTAGTAGCCTTTCATCAATATTTCAACTCCATTTCCCATCACTTTTCAAAATTAGTTCAGCTGCCATTGTCCAAAAGGGAAAACTTATAAAAGATGAGCAAATTTATCTTGGTTATTCAAACGGATCCGGAAATAGTCAACAAGCAATTCTATCAGACCTTTGACACCCTGACGGAATGCCTACAATCCATTCGACTGCACCACGAGAAGCAGCTCAAGGAAGCGGGTGCAGCCAATGGAGCTTTGTATAAGGTCAGAGACTTGCTGGACTTTATACTGGCGACACCCGAACTCAAGTGTGTGGTCCAAGAGAACAGCACCTTTGCGGCTCGGAATCGATACTGGTTGAAAAGGGAAATGGTTAAGTGGCTATCCTCGGTGGCTGAGGAGCAAAAGCGTGGCGAGACCATGGACAATCCTTTGATATTTGAGAGCGAAAAGAAATAAAAGCTTAGCTAAAAGTCGGGTGTTTCGAATTTGATAACATATTTACTTCAACATGGACACAATTTATAATATTTATATAACCACCTTAGAATTTTGGGGCGGGGGACAGAGGGATGACAGTTTCCGTGGGTGGTTTGTGCGCGGATTTTACGTACTAAAAATACATACAAACTACATAAAAAATGTGGGCTTTCCCGGATGTACATCGATCAAGAGAGTTTAATGCCTTACAAAAGATGATCCTAAGATTATCACTGTTTAACTTAAAGTTACACATGTAGTAAGGATTGGGCAGCATGGGTATGGTCGCGTGGGTGGGCAATTGGTTGTCGGTGCTTTCACTCAATGATCATCAGCAGATCTTCGCCCTCCAGTTTCATGCCGTTGCTGATTTCCAGTTTCTTGACAACGCCCGCCATGGGCGCCTGGACCACCATTTCCATTTTCATGGCCGAGAGCACCACCAGGGGTTGACCCTTCTCCACCTTGTCGCCCACCTCAACACGTATGTCAATGACAGTGCCTGGCATGGGTGCGCCCACCTCGCTCTTGACGCTCTTGTTGGCCTTGGGATGGATATGGATTTCCTGAAAATAGCCCGACATTAGACAAGTTCTTGGATGAAGCCGGGTCCACTCACCTTAATCGCCTCCTTGTCCAGTATGTGCACAGTACGCAACTGTCCGTTCATCTCGAAGAAGACCTCACGATCTCCATTGGGCTTCAGATCACATGCCATGGCCATGGCCTTCAAACTTAGGGTCTTGCCGCGTTCCAGCGATACCTCGAACTCTTCACCCACCTTGGGTCCCGACAGGAAGATGCGCGTATCCAGCTTATCCACGGGTCCAAACTTCTCGCGGAAATGCAAAAAGTCTCGCGTCACCTGTGGATACAAAGCCGCCGACATGACATCACGATCACTGATGTGGGAATGAGATTCCTTCAGATCCGCCTTCAGCTTGGCAAAGTCCAGTGGCTCCAGCTCAGCACCCGGTCGTCCCTCTATGCGTGGCATATCCTTGAGCACACGCGAGCGCAGCGGCTCGGGGAAACCGCCATGTGGGATGCCAATAGAGCCCTGCAGATACTCCACCACTGACTTGGGGAACGACAGCTCCTCCGCCTTCTCCAGCACCTGATCTGCTGTCAGATTGTTTTGAACCATAAACTGGGCCAAATCGCCCACCACCTTCGATGAGGGAGTCACCTTAATGATGTCGCCCAGCAGCAAATTGGCCTCACGATACGCCTTCTTCACATCCTCAAAGAAGTCACCCAGCCCCAAGGAGAAGGCCTGGAACTGCAAATTGGTATACTGTCCGCCAGGAATCTCATTCAGATAAACATCGGCATTGCCAGACTTCATGGTGGTCGTACACTCGAAGGGAGCATACAAGGTACGGGTCTGTTCCCAATAGGCGGAGTACTCCGAAACATCACGCAAGTCCAGGTTGGTATCCAGTGGAGTGCCCTGCAGTGAAGCCACTATAGCACCCATACTGGGCTGGGAGGTCATGCCGCTCATAGAGTCCACAGCCACGTCGACCACATCCGCTCCGGCCTGGGCACAGGCCAGCATGGAGGCCACACCAGCGCCAGAGGTGTCGTGAGTGTGGATATGAATGGGCACATCGGGGTGCTTGTCGCGGATGGCGGTGATGAGAAGTCTGAAAAGGAAACAAGAGTTATGAATACACATACACCCGGGTTACTCCACCACTCCCAATCCTACTTAGCTGCCTGGGGCTTCAGCAAACCCGCCATATCCTTGATGCATAGTACATGCGTGCCTGCCTTGACCAGTTCATCGGCCAGATTGGTGTAGTATTTCAGATCGTATTTGGTGCGTTTGGGATCACTCACATCGCCGGTATAGGAAATGGCTGCCTCCACCACGCCACCAGCTTTGCCTGCCGCCTCCATGCCCAAAATCAGATTGGGCAAATAGTTCAGCGAATCAAACACACGGAAAATGTCCATGCCAGTTTGCACCTGTGGGAGGAAGGGAAGAGCAAGGGTTATGGGTGCTCCAACTGTGTTCGTGTATCCCCTCTTACCGCCAGTTCACAAAACTTGTACACCACATTATCCGGATAGCTGGTATATCCCACAGCATTGGCACCACGCAACAGCATTTGGAATGGTATATTCGGTATTTGCTTACGCATCTCCTCCAAACGCTCCCAGGGACATTCGTGGAGGAAACGTAGCGCCACATCAAAGGTGGCACCACCCCAGTTCTCCAGGGCATACAGATTGTTGAACTTGTGCGACACATAGGGGCTAATCTTCAGCAGATCGTGCGAACGCACACGTGTGGCCAACAGCGATTGATGAGCATCCCGGAAGGTGGTGTCCATTAGCATCAGATTCTTTTGGCCACGCACCGCCTTGGCGAATGCCTCGGGACCCTGGCACACAATAATCTCGCGCAGACCCGCTGGCGGCTCGGTGACTAAACCGCAAGATAGGAAACCATTTAATGAGTGTCCTTTGGAGGAGCATTCAACTACCACTACAAATAATTGCAATTCGAAGGTCATGTAGGGGGCGCCACATAACAAATGTTGGAGCGGCGGCACATACTACAGTTTAGGGGGCGGGGGGCGCGGCAACAATCGAACAATTTACCATACAGAAACCAAATATTTAATTAAACCTGACAACAAATAATATTAGTGCAAATTAAGGATAAGCGACTGCAAAACAAAAGGGTAGTTTCCAACCAAAAGACAAAGGGATCTGAGACCCTTACATAAACATGTGTATTACATATAGTAGTGTATTGAAGTGTAAACCAATGTTATTTGTATGAGTGACACCAACATTTAATGCAATTACCCAACAGAGTTTAGTCTAGGATTAGTTCTTATCTGAAGTTCCTGTTATACCGACATATTATCCTCCCCTTTTCGAGAGAATGGCCGTGTTCAGCAGAAGAATTGAACGCTGAGCAGGTATAAAAAAATTATACATCGAATACATTTTGTTACAAATTGTCTATCCTGGTGCCATATCACTGGAGTTTAGCAGATAGATCAGTAAACATAAGTGATGGATCAGGGAGCAAGTTCTTCTGCTGAACGCTGCCAATTTGTGAAGCCTACACAACTTTCTGTTCTATTATTATGTGAATTGAAAAAGGTATTCAGATCTGTTCTCGTATTGGATTTCGATCATATTATGCGGAATCGGAATTGGTAGCACTTCTCTTTTCGAGGATCGACTAAGTGATTCGGCTTTTAGCTAGAGCTGAGAGCAGAGCTGAGCTGCGCTAAGTTTTTGTACAAAGCACAAGATTTTTATACAGAGGGTGTATAAAAATTGTCTAGATGTTTGCAACGCATAGAAGGAATCATTTCCGACCACATAAAGAATACATATTCTTGATCAGCTTGACCAGCTGAGCTGATATAGCCTTGTCTGTCTGCTAGCTCCTCCATCAGTTTTAAAGCTATACCGACCAAACATTGCACGAAGTCTTCTAGTACAAACACGCTGCACATTTGCCGGCCGGATCGGAGGACTATAACATATAGCTGACATAGGATCGATCGGTCGAAAAACTAGTTCTAGTGAGAAAAACACTTTTGTTTTCAAAGATAACGCCTTCAAACTTTGTATTTCTTAGTTTCCATGATTCTGCCAAGTTTGGTCGAAATCGAAATATAGTATAGCTGCCATGGCAAAGTAGGGTTAGAAAAGTAATCTTAGTAAGAAAAACCTTTTTGTTTTCAATGGAAACGCCTCCAAACATTGTATTTCTGAGTTTGCAATGCTTTCCTATGATTTTTTACCAAGTTTACTCCAAATGGGACATCTATATAGTATAGCTGTCATAGAAAAGTAGAGCCAGAAAAGTAGTCTTAGTAAGAAAAGCTTGTTTGTTTTCAATGGAAATGTCGTTAAAGCTGGCATTTATTTGATTTATAAGCTTTCACACAATTCTTCAAAGTTGAAAAAAGAAGTTCTGTTAGGAAAATCTTTTTTTCTTCGAAACTTCTTATTTGTTCGTTTGGAAGTCTTTTGCTTGATTCCACCAAGTTTGGTCGAAATCGGACATCTAATAGTATAGCTCCCATAGAAAAGTAAGGTCCGCCAACTAGTTTTGGTTAGAAAAACGTACTGCAAAGGTATACAAATAGTTGGTCGAGAAGTTAACTATTCTTTATTTTTAACTTACTAGTCTTAATCGATGAAATTTATCTTCGGCTTCTATAGGCAGTAAAGGCAATATTCTCCCGATCTGTTTCGGCCAACGTTTTTGTGGTCAACTTTTTAATTTTGTTTGTGTAGGTGCAATTTTCCTAGGTGCTTGTTGAATGCACCGGAGTCATATGTGACACCCCGAGATGAGCACGACAACACTTCATTTGCAGGGGTTGATATACCCACACTTCACTATTTTGGTTTTGTGGTTTCACTAATTTGTAACTTCCATCTCCTTTCAAAGAAAGTGTCTTTCTGTTTCGTCTTCTTTTATGTCACACATAACTAAAATTTAATGCCGTTTTCCTCAAATTGGTACATGCTAAATTTTCGAGGTTTTTGGAATTCGCAGCGAAATCTCTTCAATTTAGTTCGTCGATGGCAAATGAGGCGTCCATCTCTAGAAAAACGCTCACCTCTTATTGTTTTGTTTACAAATTTCACTTGGAGAGAAGTTCAAAGTTAATCAAAAGCGCAGAGTTTGCTGGCCTCCAATGTTGCAGGTGAGTTGCAAGACGCGGTAGTGAAGACAACCAAGAGTCGACAGAATTAGATAAACCATTACTTGCCGACTGTTTTTGCCATGATATCTCGCTTATGTGTCCATGGTATTTACATATCTGGCGCCATGTTCTTAAGATTGCAACGACATAGATTTGAAAATGTCCTGTGGCGACAAAGAAGTCTCATTTGGAAATAGGGAATCGCCGTCTTAAAATCAGAGTTCGGAATTGCCCGCCCCCGCGGGCAACGGGCAGCGACTTGCCCGCGGATTCTGGCGCGTTGCCCCGAGCAACAGTCGGCGGGCCGCGGGCAAGTCGCTGCCCTTTTGAGCCGCGGGCAAAGAGCGACTCCGAACCCTGGTTAAAATTAGTTTTTATATCATTTGAGTGTGCCCGTACCATTTTTGCAGAAAAATACCTTAAAGCACTTTGCACATTTTTTAGAGATGACAATTATAAATCACAAATAAATTTAATAAAGTTATGTGAATGCTGCATAAGTTTTATTCACGATGTATGATTCTTATTATCTCACGAAACACGCTCGGATTACAGTTGTTCACGCACGAATCTCTAGGTTTGCTTACGATCAAGTCGGGACGTGCTCAAATTCGCGTCACTTTTATCTTCTATTTTCCGTTTATCTGCATTCAACCGTCTTAATGGCTGACAGAATTCTCTAATCCTTTCTTAAACATCGGATTTCTTACCAATAACGATCGAATTCGAAATCGAGAACAGACCTGAATTATACATACTACCTCATACCCACTGACTACTTATTCGAAATACACCCAAGTTTCCACAATAAATTTCCCATTTTCTCGAAAAGGGTTCGTCTCTTCAAACCCGCCACATAATTGATAAGCAGAAAATGAAGATATAAATGGATTGGGTGATGGATGTGGAGGAAATTAAAAGATAAACTGCAACATAAACGTACCTTTGGCCTCACCACGCTCTTCACGTTCTAACGCTTCCGGCGACAGATCTTCATTTTGGTATATGTGAGAGAATTTCATGAGTACGTTTTTCGTTTTATGTACGAATAGTTGGTGGTTGGTGGGTAGAGAGTGTTGAGTGGTGTGCATTGTTGTTGTTGTAGTTGTTGTGATTAAAAAGCGGTCGCATTTCAGAAAATTTGTATAGTGTATTAATAACAAATGTCACAGAATATCAGAATTTAAATTAGAGCCCTGCACGAGTGTAGACAAATAATTGATTCATTTGGTATAATTTAAGCTTAAGGTATTCCTATATTACAAATGGTCACAGTCCATACAGGAAAACGTTTTTGATTCTTTACAACGACTAAATACCCTACTTATTTGTTTAGAGGAAAGACAGTAAAATGAGCCGAACAATTTTGTTTGCCTAAAACATGTCGGGTGTGTCTGATGTTCAATATATCGTGGGTTCAATTCCGCCTCGGGACACCTAATGATAAAGTTTTTTTTCTTTATAAGCATGCACACCTGTTCACCTTTGGTAGCTATTGGCGCCAGCTTTGAAGTTACCGTTTTGATTCGGTGTCGAGATGTATTCACAGTTTAGTTGCGAAAGTTGTGGCTGCTAGTTCCCGGCTTTTAAAATGAGAGAGAAAGAATGTGAATTCTTGAGGTCTTTGAGCACAAAGCGATTCTATCTCTGGTCCTATGCAGTGGTTATCGAAGGTCTGGAGATGCAAATTACCAGCCATCCGACATTGTACAGGACTGAAATCTACACTGTGAGCTACTGGGCGTCTGAGACAAATCTTCAAACACCATTCCATAAGCTGCTTTGGCTTAAGCCTCTTCAGAATCTCTGAACTTATTCTATAGATTATAATCCTATTTAGTCTTAGCTGTATTTGTCGAATGTATTTATTTAGCAGAGCATCCTTTACCAATACCATTACAATTTTTCAGATAATTAAAATCAATTCCTAATTACGATTTTTAAGTATTACTAATTGCAACTTGGCATAACAATTATAAGGGATTATTCAGTAGTTATTATAATATGTATTGGTAGATATTTGTACAATTACTTGAATAATTGTACCTGAGTATTGTGCTTGAAATGTTTGATTCTCTATTATTCATGTATTTGTAGGTGTGAATTAATATTATATACTAATTTGAATCAGGGAAAGTAATCTTTATGAGTTCCATTTAAAAATCAAAGTATCATGATTTTTTAAATTGTTTTTAATTACTTAAATACTAATGACAAAATTTGTTTTTTTTTTTAAATAATACTGAGATATTCATACTTATAAATACTACCCAAGCGGGAAGTTTGCTGCATATCCTTAGTAAGTGCATCAAATCGATATCGAAATTCCATTTCCAAGTTTGTAAACATAAATTAAATTAAATTCTATTAAAAATTAAATGATTATTTGGATTTTTGATTGTTTTACTCCAAATCATTATCCCTTGAGGAATAAATTAAAAATCCAAAAATATAAATCATTGCACAATTACTCAATAATCCCCCTTTTCAGATGCAACTATTTAAGTAATTGTGAAAGTAATTGCAGTTTGAAATAATCATTACGTTAATGCATAGAAAACCGAGAAAGAATCGTATTTTATAGTCCTTGATCATTTTTGAGTATGAAAAATCCACAAATAATCATTATTCACGATCCCTGGTTTAAATGCTCATATATCCAATGTTTGGAATAATCACCCAATCGTAAATAAAAAAGCCCCATTCTCACACATATGGCTTTAAAAGTTTATTTTAAACTTTTTAAGGAGTAGGAAGGGTCTTAACTGGATTTCAATAATTCACCTTATATGTTTGAACTTAGTTAATTGATCACCAAACAGTTATATTTGCTGATTTCCAAACAATAACGGTAAGAAATCCTATCTTTCAACTAATACTACAAGTGAAAATTTCAATTTAGTCAATAATCTCCCTTTTCAGGCATAATTATTAAATTTGTTAAGCACATTTACCCAATAGTTCCCCTTCTTACTAATTTTTAAAGCACAATTACTCAATAATCCCCTTTTTTCATGTAAAATTATTTAATTTTTCAAGCACAATTATTTAATAATCTCCATTTTTCTGGTTCAATTATTCAGGTAGTTGTAAAAGTAATTACAGTTTGAAATGATTATTGAATAATTGTAATTCCAAGTTACAATTACGATTACTAATAACATAGTAATCAGGAGTTGTTTTTCATTATCTAAATAATCGTAATTATTGTAATGAAAAGTAATAAATAATTGGAAGTAATGATTATTTTACAGGTCTGCTAATTAGTACTTATGATATCTGCTGTGGGATGTAATAGTCAGGCACTAGCTGCCTTTTTTTCTGTACCAACAATAACCGTTTCCTCTTTCCAACTTTCTGTCTCTTATTGGAAAATCTACATTCGAAAGTAAAACTATCTGAAAGCTATTTAATTATAATCATTTTCTCTGTCATGCTCTATGGATTAGCTTTGCCTCGCAAAGCTGACCTAAGCTTTCAATTTCATGCAATATAATTGGATTGAAAATGAATCAACTCGTTACAGGGCTCTTCTTTTAGGAAAAATTATCAAAAAATATATAAAATAAATCACATAAATTGGTTTAAAGCATATCAGAGGAAAGCAAAGAACATTTCACATAAAAAGCATGCTTTTTCATTGACCCAACTCTGAGGTTAGTTTGGGGTGCAAACGAACCTTAGACTGGTCCATGGACAACAAGTTGAAAAGCAGCAAATTCCCCGAATAAAATGTGGTAGCCACAAAAGCAAGCGTCAGAATCGGAAATAGCTCATGCCTGGTATAACTTCAAGTTGAAACTGTTGTACACTCACCCAGTGGCACTGCGGGCACATGAGGACTAACCTCGGCCGGCTTCAGAGTGGTGGCCAGTGGAGTCTGTGGTCCATTTACCAATACTTCACCCAAGTAGTTTAGCAATTTTTGGGCACGATTCTGGGTGGGACGGAATTTAAACAGCTGCGGATGCTCGTCAATGAAATAGGTATCCAAAACGCCATGTAGGAACTTCTGATTCTCCAGAACGTTGAGCAGGAAAGGAATATTGGTTTTGACGCCGCGTATACGGAACTCGCGCAAGGCACGATTCATCTTGGAGGCAGAGCTCTGCAGATCGCTGGCATGAGAGATGACCTTGACCAGCAGGGAATCGTAGTAGGGTGAAATAATGGCACCGGCATAAGTGGAGGCACTATCCAGACGTATACCCATACCCTCGCCGGAGCGAAACACCTCCAGGCGTCCAGTGTTGGGTTGGAAGTCATTGGCCGGATCTTCGGTGGTCACACGACACTGTATGGCATAGCCACGTGGCTGTATATTCTCCTGTGTGTAACCCAACTCGGGTAGAGTCATGCCTTCGGCAATACGAATTTGTGATTGAACCAGATCTATGCCAGTGATCTCCTCAGTCACCGTGTGCTCCACCTGCAGGCGGGCGTTCACTTCGATGAAGTAAAAGTTACCCGACTCATCGCACAGGAACTCCACAGTGCCGGCATTCTCGTAGCCCACATGCTTGGCCAATCTTACAGCCGCCTCGGTCATTTGATCACGCGTTTCGGTGGGCAGTCGGGGTGCTGGAGCTATCTCCACCACCTTTTGATGACGCCGCTGCACCGAACAGTCACGCTCGTACAGATGCACCACATTACCCGCCTTATCACCCAACAGTTGGACCTCAATGTGACGTGGACGCTCGATGAACTTCTCAATAAACATGGCTCCATTGCCAAAGGCAGCCTTCGCCTCCGAGCTGGCCCGCTCGAAATTCTCCTCGACCTCCTCCATTTTGCGTACCACACGCATACCACGTCCTCCGCCACCGAAAGCCGCCTTGAAGATGACAGGCAGACCATGTTTCTTGCAGAAATCCAAGGCTTCCTCCTTGGTGTGTACGGGACCATCTGTTCCAGGCACTATGGGCACACCCGCCTCTATGGCGGCCAAGCGAGCCGCCACCTTGTCACCCATATTCTGTACCACCTTGGGCGAAGGGCCTATAAATCGAAGACCCGCATCGATAACAGCCTGTGCAAAATCACTGCGCTCCGACAGAAAACCATAACCAGGATGCACAGCATCCACATCGTTCTCCTTACACACACGTATAATCTCTGGAATGTTAAGATAAGCCTCCACCGGTGGCAGACCTTTACCCACCAGATAAGATTCATCGGCCTTCTGACGGTGCATGTGCATTTTATCCTGTTCAGAGTAAACGGCCACCGATTTGATGCCCAACTCTGTGCAGGCACGGAACACACGAATGGCTATCTCACCACGATTCGCCACCAGCACCGAGCGTATGGGCTTGTATTCCACCTGTGGACAACCACCAACAGGACAATTATAGGGCAAAAGGAAGGGATTATGGAAGGGACGACTCACCTGACTGGAGTAGGCATTCTTGTTGATGAAGTAAAGTCTGACGCGCGGTTGCGCGCTGCGCAGCGTTTTGAACGCGGTCTGGGCAACCGGTATGAACATGTTGTTTCTCCTACGTAGGCTGTGAAACGAGACGAGACGAGACGAATAATATCAATATATATATATTATATATATGTACTCAACTTTACGATCGACATGCTTCGATTATCTGGCTAATGAGACGCTGAATTCTAAGTGCCTTAAGGTTATCGACTTTACTTTCAAAAAAAAAAATCACACCAGCAGTGCTACGAGAGAAGGTCACCAATGCACCAAAAACACACACATTCACACCGATCCACTAAAGAACAAGAACGAGAATTGCCTCATCTCTGGGGTGGGCAAAGTCCACTTAACTATAGCAGATAGATGTTCTCGTCGATGTCAGCTGTGGCTTACCGTAGTTTAGTTAATGACACATGATTGGACTCACGTGACTCAAATCAAAAGCTGGTTCTGTTATGCATTTACGATAGAAAAGTGACAATGCAAACAATTGAACAATTGTGAACGCTAAACTAAACAGAAAATATACCATTAGACGACTGTCTCTATATCTATTTGTTAAGTGCCACAATAACAGCAACACATCAATAATAGCCAAAAGTTAAACAAATATTTATAAGTCACATTATTAAATGTTTGTGTGTTATTTTTTCAGTTATTGTACAAACTTTGCTTTTGGTTTTATTTATTCGCACGTGTTTACCAAGCCAACTCAATTGATATTCTATTAATGAACTCTTCTATTAAATCCACTTGTTCAAATGGATATTTCAATTTCGATCAACATTTTGCTATCTTCTGTTCAGGCATTTTGATTTCGCAAAGCCGATTGCCTTGGTGTGCAAATTTTGACTGGTTTTAGTGACCCATTTTTGATATTTTTCATATCAAATTGTTGGTTCTTGTCCTAGGTCAAGGTTTGCTTTTAAATGCCAAAATAGAGGAAAGTTAACTTTGGCACACCAATAGTTTATATACCCTTGCAGGTTGCTTAAATGATCTGAAATAAGGTCTTATAAGTTCGTTTTGGCTTTGTAGAAAGATAGTTGTGTGATTTCCTAAGCTGACTCATAGATGGCGCCTCTGCCATGACCATTCGGCTAGCTAGCATGGCTTTATTGTATGGCATATATCGGGGATATCCCAGAAATCTCTAGAGACTTTCGTATAAACGGTTTCATTTCGGGTTGGAAATTCTTGCTTTTATATGTGAAATAACTCCAAAATGCTGGGCTACTAGATTAGATGACAATAGTTGAGAGATTTGAAACCTACTGTACCAGGCTTATTAGGGGTTTGATGCGAACGGTTTCTTTTCTCCATAATCTAGTAGTCTGCATCGTTGCTGTCACTTAGCATGTAAAGTTCTCCTAGTTTAGTTCAAAACTCAATCGTTTACACAAAAATCTCTAGAGATTTGTGGAACTCCCCCGTACACCCAGAAAAAAGTAGAACGAATAACTTAAGATCAAACGCTCTTGAAAAAATATTTATTCGTTCTTAAATTTTCAAGAATTTCGCTCTTGAAGTCGAGCTAAATCGTTCTTAGCTTGGTGCTTTTAGGCGAGGGAAGTGAGGTATAGAAACTGAGAGAGGAGAGCAAGCAAATTTGAGAGAATAACTTTGAGTCTGCTCTTACAGTTTTGTATTTTATGGGAGAGGGGTGTGGGGATGCTATCGAGCGGAGAGCGTATTGGATTTTTGAACCCATGTTGCTTTGGAATTTCCAACCTGTTATGGCATTGCTAGCATGGAGAGACCTCTGTTCGACTGATAGTTGACACAGAAGGACTGATGCTGCTTTGAGGTGTGTATTCCTCAAGCCGGCTAAAAGTTGCTACATGGCTCAACAATTAGTTTTCCATGAAATAAACTTGAACAAAATGGAAAAATCTACTGATATTGAATTGATGTATGGTTGGAATATGTGAAGCTCTTGATTTAAGAGTAAACGATCTTACTCTTGAATGTGATGAGCTCTTGATAATAGGAAGAACATTCTCGGTTCTTGACAATGCTGTTTGACCTTGATCTCGAAAATTCTTGATCCAAGTATGAAATTCTCTATTTTTTCTCTGAGTGTATTTGATTTCGATAAAACTGATCAAAATTGTGCTGAAGCAGATAATATTATTAGCTGGAAAGCTTAAAGACCCCAAAAATTTATAACCAACAAAAATGTTATCACTAAAACTAATTTTTGACCAATCTTTCGCATGGCAGCTATATGCTATAGCCGTCCAATTTTAACAAATCCTTGTAGAATTGTGTGAAACTACTTAAAATAAATAAATATATAAATTGAAGATGCTACCATTGAAAGCAAAAAAGTTTTCCTTTTAAAGATTTTTCGAGAACCTATATTTTCCATGTCAGCTATACTATATAGTTGTCCGATTTCGAACAAACTTTGTGGAATCATGGTATGGCATAGAAAACTAATAAATATGGAGCTTGAAGACGTTTTCATTAATAACAAACGAATTTTTCTCACTAGAACTAGTTTTTCGACCGACCGTTCCTATAAATGCTATACGATATAGTTGTCGGTTCCGACAAATGTTCAGCGTATATGTATTTAGAGACTTAGTGCCAAAATTTATTTAAGATATCCTTAAAACAGACGGAGGAGATGGCATAGAAGCAGACGGACATCGCTAAATAAACAAGAATATATAGCTCTAAAATTGAAAGTTCTTAAAAACGATATTTTGACTTTTTTTTTATACCATGAACCGAACCTATTAAAAAACAAAAGCTGAACTCGAACCTGTTCCGATCCTTTAATTTCGGTTTGGTTCATCGAAAATGGACAGAATAGTGCAATTAAAAACCTAGAATAGAATAAAGAACTACTTATAAAATCCCCACCCATAATAGCTTCTGTTTTTTCAGATCCCAAGCTTTTAAATGATTCATAAAATCAAGAGCTTAAAAGCTGATTTATACTAGGAGGGCGTTATGCGCATAATACAACAAGAGAGGTAAGGTGGCATCAGTGTGAGTTCTCTGCAAAGTAACTTCACGTTCAGTGCTGCGCGTACTTTTGTAGCGTAAGCTTTTGGCAAAAGTACGCATCACACTGACACCGCCCCACCTGTATTGTTGCATCATGGTCATACGTTATAGCCAACAATCAGCTCTTTATAACCGTTACTCGTAGAGTAAAAAGGGTATACTAAAGTCATGCAAATGTATGTAACTTCCATCTTAAGAAGGAAGCATCTCCGATATAATAAAGTATATATATTCTTAATCAGCATCAACAGCCGAGTCGATATAGCCATGTCCGTCTGTCCGTCCGTCAGTCCGTCCTTCCGTCTGTATGAACACTTAGTATGTCTCAGAGACTAGAAGAGCTACAGCAACCAATTTTTAGATGTAAGCTAGTATTGTCTGGCAGCAGATCAAGATTGTGTCAAATTTTGGCCACGCCACCTCCCGCCCCCGCATTAAAAAATGTTGAATATCTCCTAAAATAAGCTACCAGATTTTGCAGTATAGTGCATGTGGCTTATATGTACAATCTCAGAAATTTTCATAAAGATCGGATAATAAATGGCAGAGTTAAAAAAACGTTGCATACTTATCTGAGCCGCATGGGGTTTTTAAACACCAATTGCCTTGAGTAACGGGTATTTCGAAGTCGGGCAGGGACGACTTTAACTTACGCTCTCGTTTTTTCAGTGTATAAATCCAATTAAACATCAACGCCTTTGAGGTTACCAGAAAATTCTATCGCAGTCGGATGAACGGTATAATTTTGAATATTTCCCCGAATATTTCTTCAACTTAGAAACCTTCGAAGGCAATCGTCCAGCCATTACCCAATGTTTCATTGCAATCGGATGAAGCTTAAGATAGTTTTAGCGGTTTTTGAAACATTTCTTAAACTTTTTCATTCGTATCCAGGCAATTGGGAACTACTGAAACAAAAACTGAAGCCTCAATTCTCAATTGATGAAGTGCTATACGTTTCCCACACCATTTTATTATTGTATATATACAAATGCCAATTTTTTCCAAGTTCCAATTTCTCATCTTCCACTTACAGCTATAACATAAACTCACCAAGAACAGTCTAAAATCTTAGTTTATCTGACACAAGGCAACTATGTAGAGAATAGTGTTGGGTTGTTCATGAGAGAGTGAACAAAATTGAGCTGTTCACTAAAATGAGCAAGTGAACATGTTCTTCATTAGTTGTTCATTTTTGTTCACTCAGAGTTGTTCAGTTGCTAAGTAAGTCTTGTTCAGTCAGAGTTGTTCTGTTGCTCTTGTTCTGTGAGTTGTTCACCCAGAGTTGTTCAGTCGCTCAGTGAGTCTTGTTCTGTCAGAGTTGTTCAGCAGCTCTGGTTCTGTCTCTATTGCTCCGTGACTTATTCAGTATCTAGTTCAGAGATTCGTTCAGAGAGTGGTTCAGTAACTAGTTCAGTGAGGTGATCAGTGACTGTTCACTTAGTTCGGTGACTGCATGGCAACTCTGTGTTAAGCAATCATCATACCTCCCACTGAACGGAGATACTGACTTAGATCATGTTTTGTTGTAAACTTCATTGAAGATTAAATTCAGTAGTTAAGTATGTCTTTCATTTGAATACACATTGGCTCGTGAGCTACTCAACAATTAAGCAACTCAACAACTGAGCAACTGAACCACTGAACAACTGAGCAACTGAACAACTGAACAAATGAACAACTGAACAACTGAGCAACTGAGCAACTGAACAACTTAACAACTGAGCAACTGAACAACTGAACAACTGAACAACTGAACAACTGAACAACTGAACAACTGAACAACTGAACAACTGAACAACTGAACAACTGAACAACTAAACAACTGAACAACTGAACAACTGAACAACTGAGCAAGTGAACAACTGAACAACTGAACAACTGAACAAATGAACAAATGAACAACTGAACAACTGAACAACTGAACAACTGAACAACTGAACAACTGAACAACTAACCAACTGAACAACTGAACAAATGAACAACTGCACAACTGAACAACTGAACAACTGAACAACTGAACAACTGAACAACTGAACAACTGAACAACTTAACAACTGAGCAACTGAACAACTGAACAACTGAACAACTGAACAACTGAACAACTGAACAACTGAACAACTGAACAACTGAACAACTGAACAACTGAACAACTGAACAACTGAGCAACTGAACAACTGAACAACTGAACAACTGAGCAACTGAACAACTGAACAACTGAACAACTGAACAACTGAACAACTGAACAACTGAACAACTGAACAACTGAACAACTGAACAACTGAACAACTGAACAACTGAACAACTGAACAACTGAACAACTGAGCAACTGAGCAACTGAGCAACTGAACAACTGAGCAACTGAACAACTGAACAACTGAGCAACTGAACAACAGAGCAATTTGACTGAGTTGACTCACTTTGAAAAAAAGAACAAGTGAACATGTTCACTGAAATGAACAACCTTTACCCAACACTAGTAGAGGATAAGAAAACGGCCTTAACTATTAGTCATAATTATTCAAACAAATGATCAATAAAGGGTATAAAATAGTTAAGTAATTGCTGGTTCTGTTTCGTTCCTCCACACACGCCGTCCTAAAAGTGTGCAAATAATATTTCAAAAAAAGTTTGCCTGCTGAAATTGTTTTGCGTTCTCATTATCATCGATTCAAATGGCTGATGTCGCCTCCGAAACGATGACAGCCGTGTACGTCGGGTCCAAGGTGCGCCAGTGACCGGCATTAGCATTGCTTGTGCTTGACACTCGTCCAAGTTCAAATAGCCGACAATTGGTACTCTCTCTCTCTGTCGCTTTGGGGGGCTCGTCTGTGTGGTGGTCGGTCTGTATGCTGTTTAAATAAAAACCAGTTCGTCTGTCTCGCCAAAATAAACAAAATGTGAACACAAACTGGAATGAGTTGAATTTTAAATTCGATTCTGCTCTGGTCATGTGATATCAAATATATATATATATATATATTTTCATTCTCCTGGCACTCCTGAAGTTCAGCGATAATCGTTTTGTTGTGCCGTGTCGTCCTCAACCCTCGATTGGGAGGTTCAATGTTCTAGACTACTTTTGGGGCCGCATATTTTCGTGTGTGCTTACCAATCGTAATTAAAAAGGTGTTTGTTTTGTTTTATTTCGCAGGCCAGGTGAAATGTGGCCAAAAACCCACAACAACTGCACTGATGAGCGAATCTTTAGATTGCAATATCTGAGGGGCAGTGGGGTAATCTACAACAAATGTTGACACATGTATTGGATGTTTATATATTATATATATGAGCTGAAACACAGGTGTAGATAATGAGCAGATAAGTTAGTGTTATTAACAACAAACGAGGTGTATTTGCCCTCGGTTAGGGTGAGTCCTACAACGCAACTATGAAAATCCAACATGTTTGTAAAACCACATTTCGGGTTGTCGCCAGACTCTAATTAAGTTTACCTTTTATATTAACATTCATTAAGTTGAGTGCACCATACACAGGCATGAACAAAACAATTAACAATAATTCAAAATAACCTGTTTGTCGTTTTCGTATTTCAAAACAATTTAGGAAATGTCCTTAGTTCAAATAAACTGCTTAAACTTGCTCCATAACATTTGTAGATAAGCTTTCAAAGTCACCTCTACACTCTATGTACTAGCACATGGATTATAAAATACAAATGTTTTTTTTTATTTTTTATTAATAATAAATAAATGCGTTCTTATCAATAATAAAAACCACATTGCAACAGCGACTACTAATTGGGTAATGAGAAGACGAGGGCTCATTAAATCTATACATGTGAGGGATGCAAATTGTTTTGCTGGGGAATTGAAATGTTTGGAAACATGAATGATAAACCAGGGCTGCAAACCCAAAATTGACTAATGGTTTATGTTTGCTTGTTTGTGGTTCAAGGTTTTTGGCTGAAGGTTTTAGGACGGCTCTCGACTCAGTTCAGTTACTCAATTTGTAATTAAAGACCAGTAAACTTGCCCGTTTGTATCTGAAACGAGAAAGCTAAGCTAACTTCGGCTGTGTCGAAGTTTTTATACCTTTGCAAATGCTCGCTTGAATATTTTCCAAAAATACCCTTTTTCCCATTTTCCGACCGATCGTTCGTATGGGAGCTATATGATATGGTCATCTGATTTGGTCAAAAATTTGTATAATTAGGTGAAAGCACGTGAAACAAACAAATACAAAACTGCAGGATGCTACCATTAAAAAACAAAAAAGTTTTTCTAGCTAAAACTGTTTTTCAGACCTATTTTGTATGGCAGCTATATATATAATAATTGTCCGATTTTAATAAAACTTGGTAGAATTATAAAAAAAAACCTAGTAAACCTACGATTACAAAGTTTGGAGACGTTCCCGTTGAAAAGAAAAAAGTTTTTCTCACTAAAACTAGTTATCCGACCGATTGTTCCTATGGGAGCTATGGGATATAGTCATCCGATCCGGTCGGCTCCGACATATTAGTAGTGTGCAGCAAAAAGAAGACTCTGTGCATAATTTCAGCTCCAAAGCTTCAAAACTGAGAGACTATTTCGCGTAGAAAAAGACAGACAGACGGACGGACAAAGCTCAATCGACTCAGCTCGTCACCCTGATCAAGAATATATACAGTTTATCGGAAATGAATATTTCTTTGCGTTGCAAACTTCTGGGCAAAATTATAATACCCTTTGCAAGGGTATACAAACGTTTATACACTGGTCGGCATATATATTTTGTCATAGTATTCATTTGACTATTAGACTCTTGATCTAAGTACCGGTGCATTGTTCGAACTGAAAATGATGATAAAAGAGAAGTGCAAATTAATAACTGTAAATATGCAAAATATTTCGTCAATTGTCTTTTGGTTTTTCGTTCTGCTGATAAGAATGCCAGCAAGCAACGATTTTTGCAGCGGCATATATATTTTGTCAATGCGTGATTTAGTTGTTTCTAGGCAAGCTGAAAGTGTTGTTCAAGAATATTATTACAAGTTTTCATTAATATTGGATAAAGTCGATTTTTTAATATTTAAAATGGTTAAAAAATCTGAGCTGAGCACCAAAATAAGATCAGAAATTGTGATCAAATATAACTTGGGTGTTTCCGTAATAAACATCGCTAAGGAATATAATTTGTCTCGTCAGACCATTTATTATCAAATCAATAAATATAAAAAATTTAATGATGTGATCAATGTTCGCCGTAAAGGCAGAAATCGAAAGACTGGAGCTGATGCAGACCGTCTTATCGTCCGTGCTTTTAAAAAGGACCCTTTAAAAACACCAAAGGCTGTGTCCTTAGAGTGGGATGAGACTTCATCCACTTCCATAAGTGAGAGAACAATACGCAGGCGTTTGATTGAAGCAGATATGAAAACATATATTGCAAAGCCAATTCTTTTTATCACCCCTAAAAATAAACTAAAGCGTTTGGAGTTCGCGAAAAGATACATCACCAAGCCCGCTTCATTTTGGCGTAATGTCCTGTGGACGGATGAGAGTAGTTTTGAATTCCACGCATCTCAAAAGAAAGTTTTTGTAAGAATTAACAAGAATTACCGTAAAAAAAATGCTCCTGTGTGTCAAAGAGTAAGCCATGGGGGTGGAAGCGTAATGTTCTGGGGTTCAGTTTCATATAATGGTGTGGGAGACTTGGTTCCCATAGACGGATCCATGAACCAGAACCGATATTTAGAAACCTTAAACAATTATGCATTTTCCTCCGGCGACAGATTAATAGGAAAAGAATTTATTCTCCAACAGGACAACGCCCCTTGCCATAAGGCCAGAATGATTACTAGGTTTTTAAGAGATGTCGGGGTGGAAACTATCGATTGGCCGCCACAAAGTCCTGATTTAAACATTATTGAAAATGTGTGGTCGCTAATAAAGCGAGAAAGAAGCACTGATCTGACCAGGACAAAAGCAGAAACCGTCATTGAGGTCACAATGAATTGGAAAGAGATTCCCTTAAAATACCTTCAAACCTTGGTCGATTCAGTTCCGAATCGCCTGCAAAAGGTCATAGACACCAAAGGAGGGTATATTTTTTATTAATTTCCAGTTTAAAATAAATTTATAAAACAAATTAGATGATTAAGATGAAAAAGGAAATTTTGTCAAAATACTTATGCCACCAATGAAATGACTTAGTTTTTAGATTTAATTCAATTAAAAATATAAATGAATGTTAAAAATGAAAATTTGTTTTATTTATAATTTAATACAATGTAACTAAATGAATTATGTACAATCCATAAATATTTTTTTATTTAAAATAAATAAAAATTTAAAAAGAAACTGAGGCATCGCCATGACAAAATATATATGCCGACCAGTGTAGTTTCTTCATCCTTTGAATGCCTTTTCAACTTAGACTTGGGCCGAAATTCAAAGACTCAAATAATATTACTTTAGTTTAAGATATTTGTCTAGATAGTCATTCGGGTTGTGATATTGAGAGCATATTCAATTAAAATACTACCAATGTGTTAGTCAGTTCTTGGTTTTTGCGAATTATTTAATTTAATCAGGGATGCAAACCGGTTCTGAGCTGAACCGGTTTTGAACCGAATCGAACCGCTTATTCCCGCTGGTAAACCGAACCGGCTTACTTTCAGAATTTCTGAACCGAACCAAAAACCACAAATAAAAACGGTTCGGTTCGGTTCAGTTCTCTGACGAGTTTTAACGGGAATTGCTTTCCTCTAGCCAATGATTTTGATTAATTAGGAAACTTGAATCGTTTCCCAAAGATAATTTTCAAACATTTCGATCGACCCTCTACATATTATATTTAGCGTTGTCGGATCGATATAACTTTTAAGGATGACCTGAAGAGAATTTTACAAGTCTTCTGCAACTTCCCGCCAATCTCTTAATTTACCTGTCATCAGTCTAAATTTGTTTTTTCATTAGACAATATTTACAATTTTCTGTGGTACTTCTTAACCTTAATTTAATCTTAATCTGCCAATAAATAAGGGCATTCCTCCAGGAACTGATAGACGAGTCCTGGGAATCCGACATAATAATCTTTGCAGATTGATCTAAGGATTTGAAAGATATTCGAATGAATTATAGGAAACAAATTTCAAAAATGATCGAATAGCGACTTCACCGAAATCATATTTAATGTGCCTCTGTGAACCGAACCGAAACCGCGGTTCATTTAACTCCAAAAACCATGTTATGAACCGAACCGGCGGCTTAGAAACTGTGCGAACCACTGAACCGAACCAGTACTTATTTTTGAGTGGTTTGCATCCCTGAATTTAATTGCCTATTAGACCACATTGGTTTAGCTTGTCTATTTGTAAACTCTTGAGCAATATCTTGACCAAAAAAAACTTAAACATTACCAAGCAATACTTCAGATTTTGCAATGTTTTATTTTTTAGCCAACCCGATATCGTGTGTTCGGAACAAGTTGAGGGTCACTAATTTTTTCTCATTTGGTTCGGTTTACAGCAGTGTTTGCCAGAACATGAGGCCCATTAGTTGGTAAATTTAAAAAAAAAGCAAAAAAGAAAAAGGTTAATCAAACAATAGCTGAATGTTATCATTTTGGGACTTAAATCCAACAAAAAATAAAATAACTATACTATATAAATGTCCGACTTCGGCAATGCAAATTATGCAAAGGCCTAACAAACGGAGATGTAAGAAATTTGGAGTCGATTTCATTTAAGACAAAAAAGTTGTTCTCAATAGAACTTATTTTTCGACCAATCATTCGTACACTTCAGCTTTATGCTACAGTCATCCCATTACACAAAATTTATTTGGAATTATTTGAGAGAATGTCAAATAAATAATTGTCTGCTTGAAGAACATTTCCATTGATAACAAAAGAGTATTTCTCTTTACCCTGCAGTTCTACATTTCAGTACTGAATTAATCTGAGCTGAATTAGGCCTGAGCAGTTGGTGTTACTGAATTTCATGCCTGAATTCAGGCATGTTTTAGTACTTCCCAAGAAACTCGGCCATTAGTTCAGCACTGAAATCATGCCTAAAATCAGCAAAGGTCATTACGTAGTAGGAAATAGTAGAGTGTTAAATTCATGGCTGAAACTCACATAAAGGATGCCATGAATTCGACATCAGCCCTTTCATTTCATAGCTGATTCAGCTATGATTCAGGTCTGAGCCGAACGGAAGGGTAAGACTACTTTTAAGAATCTACTTTTTATACTCTGTACCGTAGGTACATAGAGTATAATAAGTTTGTGCAAAAGTATGTAACATCCAGAAGAAAGCATCTCCGACCCCATAAAGTATATATATTCTTGATCAGCATCAACAGCCGAGTCGATATAGCCATGTCCGTCTGTCCGTCTGTCCGTCCGTCCGTCTGTCTGTCCGTATGAACGCACAGATCTCAGAGATGGTAATAGATAGAGGTTTGACATGTATGGGACATATGCTTCTTATGTCTGCAGGCAGATCAAGTTTATTTTCAATTTTGGCCACGCCCCCTCCCGCCCCCGCAATTTAGAAAAAATGTCCTATCTCCCACAGTTTTGAAGATAGATGGCTTCTTTCTTTTGCACATATTTATTTATTAGGATAACTTATCGATCCGCCAAAGGAACGAAGAAGATCGGATGAACGGTTTTCGAGTTATGATCAAAAGACAAATTTTCTTGGTACAAAGTATGTTATAGTCGGGCTTGACCGACTTTCTTTCTTGTTTTTTGGATCTCCGGAATGCTGATTCGAACCAAAATTTACCAATGGTTGGGGTTCAAAATCTTCAGCTTCTATAGAGCTATTGTAAGTTGTTCCGAATGCTATTCTAGGTTTTTATACTCTGTACCGTAGGTACATAGAGTATTATAAGTTTGTGCAAAAGTATGTAACATCCAGAAGGAAGCATCTCCGACCCCATAAAGTATATATATTCTTGATCAGCATCAACAGCCGAGTCGATATAGCCATGTCCGTCTGTCCGTCTGTCTGTCTGTCCGTCTGTCCGTCTGTCCGTCTGTCTGTCCGTATGAACGCACAGATCTCAGAGATGGTAAGAGATAGAGGTTTGACATGTATGGGACATATGCTTCTAATGTCTGCAGGCAGATCAAGTTTATTTTCAATTTTGGCCACGCCCCCTCCCGCCCCCGCAATTTAGAAAAAACGTCATATCTCCCACAGTTTTGAAGATAGATGGCTTGTTCCTTCTGGACATATTTAGTTATTAGGATAACTTATCGATCCGCCAAAAGAATGAAGAAGATCGGATGAACGGTTTTCGAGTTATGATCAAAAGAAAGTACCATTTTCTTGGTACAGAGTATGTTATAGTCGGGCTTGACCGACTTTCTTTCTTGTTTTAAATTCACTTTGGTGCCCATTTTAAGATTCAGTCGCTCAAAAGCAACTAGATTACAGATGCAATCGCTGCAAAATAAAATTTGGAGTTCCGGTTTCAAACCGTTTCGGTTTAATGCCGGCTTGCAGCCCTGATGCTTTAGTCATCCGATCCGGACGGCTCCGAGAAATGTTGCAGCGTATTTGTACTAAAAGACTTCGTGCAAAGTTTGGTAAAGATAGCTGAAGATAGAAGCAGACGGACGGACATGGCTAAATTAGTTCAGCTTGTCGGGCTGATCAAGAATATATATATACTTAATGTGGTCGGCGATGCTTCTTTCTATGCGTTTTACCGGACAGTTTTATAACTGCTTGGGTATAAAAAGGGCTAGCTAATTGCTTATCATTTGTTGCCTTCCCTACTGTGTCTCACGCGAGTGCTTGGTAGTTGAATGCGCTATGATGCGTTTCGTTCTGAAGTTTAACCGAGGTACCGAAATCGAATACCACACAAGGTAAAGTCAAATGAATATTTGTTTGTAGTTTGTATGTGTTTTTCAGAAAGAAGTCTTTGGTGAACCAACTGTTCTAAATACCTTAATTATATATGAAAGGGCTATTTTATTGTTGTCTTCATCTTCTCTCTCTCTCTGATCCCCTCACTCTACTTCCCCTCTTAAAGTTAGAAAAATCTTTTTCTATTATAAGGAATATATAATATTTTCTGGACAATGAGAAATGGTTTCTCTTTATTAATATTGTCGATTTTTGGGTTTGGACTTCCCAAAATCCTGCACAAACTTAATACAGAATGGTGGCAAATCTCATTTGAATAATTTTTGTAGACTTAGTTTAGAAATTTCTATAATCTGTATACAAAAGTACATTCAATTTGTGCAAAAGTATGTAGCAGACAAAGGGAAGCATCTCCGACATCTCAAATAAAGTATTTTTATGCTAGAACAGCATCATCAGCAGAGTAGAGATGGTTTTTGATGGATTTTAATTCCTAAAAAGTTTGTAAGTTTTAACTTTTAGCTATTTCCAGCTATTATTTATTGGACCTGGCAACACTGCCTCAAACTGTTTACTGTTCAACCTAGTTTTTTGTTCGCTTTCATAAAATCAATGCCGACTTTGACCTTAACGTACCCAGCATTCAAGATCATTTGAACGCACACTCATTTCCCTCCGAGTAAAAGTGACGAACATAAACTAAATCACAAAATCACTTGACTGCCGCCTGCCTCTATGTATTGTGCGCATTCCATTAAGATTATTACATAATATTTGCATTATTATCACTTGTGTGTGTGGTATTATTATTACATAATCGCTCATTGGTGACCGGGGTGGGAGCAAACACAATTTGGTTAAGCTATTGACACGTTCCCCATCAAATTGCTTAAAGGACCTCAAACTAAGGGGGTGTGTCCAAGAACACACCTAGTTATTTGTGTGTCGTCAACAGAGGGACAAATATTTGTGTTTGTTTTTCAAAACTTTGTAAGTAATCGAGATTTCCGAATGTATTATTTTCCACAGCTGATTAAATTCCACAAAAGGCCTGCCAATGAAAGTGTACTTATATTTTGAAGTGCAAAAGAAATTAGTTTTTATCATAGATACTTCTTAAGTAGTGCAATATCCTTTTAATGATAAGTGCAATTAATTTCCGCCTTTGTATACAAATAGATAAATTTTTGATGATAAGACTAAGCTCAGTTCTCATTATCAAACTTCTATGAAAATTGGGAAACATTTTGATAAGAGCTGTGGGGGAAAATTAAGAGCTCCCTGGGGTATTCCTATAAATTTAGAATCGACATTTACTACTGTGGGCAAAAAGTAAGATGAATTTGTTTGTAGAATGAAAAATCTTTATTTATTCTTCTAAATCAATTTCATCCCCTTCAAAGTAATCCCCTCCCGATAAAATACACTTATGCCAACGTTTTTTCCAATCCTCGAAATATGCCAAATAGTCCCTTACCGGTATAGCCATCAGCGCTTTCTTCGATTCAGCTTTTATCTAATCAATCGACTCGAAACGCGTTCCCCGAAGTGGTCTCTTGAGCTTTGGGAATAGCCAGAAGTCACAAGGAGCCAAATCAGGCGAATACGGTGGTTGCGGAACGATATGCGTCGATTTTTTGGCGAAATGGTCACGAAGAACGAGTGCAGTGTGAGACGGTGCATTATCGTGATGCAAAAACCGAAAGTTGTTGGCCCATAATTCTGGTCTTTTTAGACGAATTGCTTCACGCAAACGACGCATAACGCTCAAATAATATTCCTTATTAACAGTTTGGCCGGATGGAAGGAATTCATAGTGCACCACACCACGAAAATCATAAAAAAAATTGTCATGATGACCTTGATTTTTGAACGACTTTCTCGACCCTCTTTGAAGTCTTTGTACCACTTATAAACATTTTTTTGTGACATGGTAGAATCACCAAAGGCCTTCCGCAACATCCTCAACGTTTCCGTAGCCGAAATTTCATTCCGCAAACAAAATTTGATGGCACTTCTCTGCTCAATTAAATCAGACATTGTAAAAATCGAAAAATGCACTCTTGGTCGTTTGGAAAACACAAATATATTACTGATAATGACATTCACATGAAATTTGGCCCAGATGTCATCAACAGTCCTGCCAACTCAAGAAAAAAAGAACTAGCCCGAATTGTTAGGCCCGCGAAGTTTAAATTGAAAATTCACCTTACTTTTTGCCCACAGTAGTATCTCCCAGAATTTTAAAGATAGATGGTTCGTACCTTCTAGACATATTAAGTAATCAGGATAACTTATCGATCCTCCAAGTGAATGGAAAAGATCGGATGAACGGTTGTCGAGTTATGATCAAAAGACTGTTTTCTGCTGCACCGCAGTAGCAGCGCTGCCTTCAGCTACTATTGCAGCATTCAAATTAATGCTGAGCGTATTATTTCGTTGGTACACAGTATGTTATAGTCGAGCTAGTCCGTTTTTATACCCGTTACTCGTAGAGTATAAAGGGTATAATAAAGTCGTGCAAATGAATGTAACAGGTAGAAGGAAGCATCTCCGATATCATAAAGTATATATATTCTTCATCAGCATCAACAGCCGAGTCAATATAGCAATGTCCGTCCGTCCGTCCGTCCTTCTGTACACCCAGAAAAAAGTAGAACGAATAACTTAAGAACAAATGATCTTGAAAAAAAATCGTTCTTGAATTTTCAAGAATTTTGCTCTTGAAATCGAGCTAAATTCGTTCTCAGCTTGGTGCTTTTAGGCGAGGGAAGTGAGGTATAGAAACTGAGAGAGGAGAGCAAGCATAGTTGAGAGAATAACTTTAAGTCTGCTCTTACAGTTTTGTTTTATAGTATATGGGAGAGGGGTGTGGGGAAGCTATCGAGCGGAGAGCGTAATGGAATTTTGCACTCATGTTCCTTTGCAATTTCCAACCAGTTATGGCATTGCTGGCATGGAGAGACGGCTGTTGGACTGACAGTTGACACAGAAGGACTGATGCTGCTTTGAGGTCTGTATTCCTCAAGCCGGCTAAAGCTTGCAACATGGCTTAACAATTAATTTTCCATGAAATAAATTTAAACAAAATGGATAAAAATCAACTGATTTTGAATTGTTGTATGGTTGGAATCTGTAAAGCTCTTGATTTAAGAGTAATCGATCTTACACTTGAATCCCTCAGATTTTGATAGTAGGAAGAACATTCGTGGTTTTTGGCAATGCTGTATACCCTTGATTCAAGAATGAGCAATCTTGAATTTGAGTATGTTTATCACTTGGTCCAAGAACTATTCTGCTTGTTTTGAGAATGATTCTTACTTGGATCAAGTATTAAAGCTCTTGGATCAAGAAAACCGGGATCAAAAATTCATACTTGGATCAAGAACTTTGCTCTTGGATCTAGAATTTTCACTCTTTTCGAACTATTTATCTCGAAAATTCTTGATTCAAGTATGAAATTCTCTATTTTTTCTCTGAGTGTATGAACACCTAGATATAAGAGACTAGAAGAGCTAGAACAACCAAATTTTAGATGTAAGCTAGTATTGTCTGCAGGCAGATCAAGTTTGTTTCAAATTTTGGCCACGCTCCCTTCCGCCCCCTTCCCTACAATTTGCTAACGAGCTCAGATTTTGCAGTATAGTGCATGTGGCCAATATGTACAATCTAACAAATTTTCATAAAGATCGGATAATAATTGGCAGAGTTAAAAAAACGTTGCCTACTTATCTGAGCCGCATGAGTTTATTAAACACTAATTGCCTTGAGTAACGGGTATTTCGAAGTCGGGCAGGGCCGAACTATAACTTACGCTCTCGTTTCGGTGTACTGAAAGTACGAATTGTTTTGTCTGCACCAACGATTGTTCTCGCTTCAATAACATTAAAGGTCGTTTTTCCACATTCAAAATGCTTCGTTCTAAATTTTAGTTCTTTCAAGATCAAAACATGCTAGAAATTTCAAACACAAAACGGTCTATATTCCATCCCATCGATCTAGATTCTAGAACTCTATGTGTGTCATTTAAATAAGTTTCCCGACATCTCTCGGTCAACGAACTAAAACTACATTTTCGTCTCATAAACATTTTTCTGACTTCTGCCGGCGGTTCATAGTTTAGTTCTTATCAAATTTAGGAGCTGATTGACGTTTTGACTTTGACTAGACCCGGCAAATCAAAGTCTAGACTCGTTCGCCTAGTTTTTGATGTGTATAATTTTTGAATGACTTTCACATTGCTCACGCGAGTTAAATTCAAATTTAAGCATAAATATATACAACTGTGTACATCCCACATACATAAATATATGCTTGATATTGTCAAACACGTTTTAGTTTTTTCTATTTTGTTAATGTTGTTGTTGTTGTTGTTGCTGTTTTTGGGCAGCGAAACCATAAGAAGGTCATAGATATTCAACACAAAAATAACACACACACACACTGCTCGCCCCACACACACACACACACACACACATTTGCCTGCGCGCCGCTGCTCCCGCATGGAGCAGGGAATAGTGAGGAATATGTGAAGAATAGAATAAAATGTAATTAACACATGTCCACAATGAAATAGAAATGGCAATTACAACAGAGAACACCAACTTATGCAATTAGTTTTGCCCACCCAAACGCGTCCCCCCCCTCCCCTACCCTTACCTTTTTCGAGCAAAAGTTTAAGAAAAACCAGCGGTCCGCAGGATCGCTTATCACCTCCTGGCGTATCCAAAAACTACAGAATTCGCCCTGCACCGTCTTAACCAATATTCACACTTTGATATATTTTTTTTTTGTTATATGTATATTGCGTTCTTCTTTGATTTTCCTTTTGGTTTTTTTGGTAGAACACCACGAATATACGTTCACTGCACTGCACACAAAGCGGCGATTCTCTGCCCAGGAAGGAACTCGGCGAACCGTTCACACCAAAGCTGTACGTCCAACTGATGAACGAAACTTTTGCCAAAGCAGCTTCGACCACCAACTGTTGGAGAGGCAACTGTCTCGGGTCTCTCTCTGGTAATTTCGCCGCATGTGCGTGCTGTCTCCCAACCGGAATACAATAACAACAACAGTGTATGCACTTTGGTCCTAGCGACCAAATTGCCGGCCGCTTGAGAATGAGCTTAATGATGGAGAGACAGTGAGAGGCAGTAGTGAGAGAGGGAGAGAGAGAGAGAGCCAGTGGGGGGAGAAACAACAGCTGTGCACGGGCCCCCGCCGTTTAGATTGCGGCTGGTGCCAAAAAGTAACTCTTATCTTGAAAACAGTTGTCTGTCGATAGAACACTTGGCGGAGGCTTTAACTGTTTGTCAAGTGGTTGATAATCTGACAGAGATAGCAAAAGAAGTGACACATAAAAAAAGTAACTTGAAGATCAGAAGTCGGCCAGTCATAGAAGCTGTTAAGAGCTTGGGCAAAATATTAATTAATTAATATTAAATATTATATCAGAATTCCACACAGAGAAAGAAAAAGATAATAAGAACGAGAAAGCTAAGCTAACTTCGGCTGTGCCGAAGTTTTTATACCAGGGATGCAAACCGGTTCTGAACCGAACCGGTTTTGAACCGAACCGAACCGCTTATTTTAGCCGGTGAACCGAACCGCACACCGAACAGGCTTCCTTTCTGAATTGCTGAACCGAACCGAAAACCACAAATAAAAACGGTTCGGTTCGGTTCAGTTCTCTGACTGAAATCATGCCTAAAATCAACTAAGGTCATGACGTAGTAGGACATGTCAGAGTAAAATCCAAGAAATAAAATTCATAAAAATGATGTCATAAATTCAGGACCAGCCCTTTCATTTCAGAGCTGATTCAGCTATGATTCATTTCTGATCCTTACTTAAGGGATGTGATAAATAGAATAATTAAGATGCAGACATTATCAATTTTCGAGAGTATTCATCTAGTAAATTATAGACGACTCCTGGAAATCCGACATAATAAGCATTGGACATTCTTCTAAGGATTTTAAAAATATTTAAATGGATTATAAGAATTAAATTTCAAAAGTGTTCGACAAGTCACATTACTACAACAATCATAATATTTCATAATGTGCCTTTGTGAACCACTGAACCGAACCGGAACCACGGTTCAGCTAGCTCCAAAAACCATGTAATGAACCGAGCCGGCGGTTCAGAAACTGTATGAACCACTGAACCGAACCAGTCCTTATTTTCGAGTGGTTTGCATCCCTGTTTTATACCCTTGCAAATGATCGCTTAAATATTTAAAAAAAATATACTCTTTTTCCCATTTTCCGACCGATCGTTCGTATGGGAGCTATACGATATAGTCATCCGACTTGGCCAAAAATTTGTAAAATTATGTGAAACACACAAATACAAAATTGCAGGATGCCACCATTAAAAGAACTGTTTTTCAGACCTATCTTTTGTATGGCAGCTATACCATATAGTTGTCCGATTTTAGTAGAACTTGGTAGAATTATAAAAAAAACTTAGTAAACCTACGATTACAAAGTTTGGAGACGTTTCCGTTGAAAAGAAAAAAGTTTTTCTCACTAAAACTAGTTTTCCGACTGATTGTTCCTATGGGAGCTATGAGTCATAATTTTCCGATCCTACATATTGACAGCGTGCAGCAAAAAGAAGACTCTGTGCTAAATTCCAGTAAAATTTCGCGTAGAAACACTTAGACAGACGGACAAAGCTCAATCGACTCAGCTCGTCGCCCTGATCAAGAATATGTATATTTTATTGGGTCGAAAATTAATATTTCTATGTGTTGCAAGCTTCTGGGCAAAATTATAATACCCTTTGCAAGGGTATAACAAGGCTTTTTTTCTGTTGTGTGAGATTTTGCACAGAGTCTTCTTTTTTGCTGCACACTATTAATATATCAGAGCCGACCGTATCGGATGACTATATCCCATAGCTCCCATAGGAATAATCGGTCGGAAAACTAGTTTTAGTGAAAAAAACTTTTTTCTTTTCAATGGAAAAGTCTCCAAACTTTGTATTCTTAGGTTTTCTATGCTTTCTTATAATTTTGCAAAATTTAATGTAAATCGGACAACTATATGATATAGCTGCCATACAAAAGATGCGTCAGATAAACAGTCTTATTTAGAAAAACTTTTTTGTTTTAATGGTAGCATCCTTCAATTTTGTATTGGCTTTTGCCACAAGCTTTCACCCTACTCTAAATTTGTTTGTCCAAATCGGATGACTATATCACATAGCTCCCATATGAACGATCGGTCGAAAATTAGATCGTTGTAGGAAAAAGATTTTTTTTAAAAATATTTAAGCGAGCACTTGCAAGTGCATAAAATCTTCGGCACAGACGAAGTTAGCTTAGCTTTCTCGTTAATATCCATTTTTTGATAATTCAACCCGAAATTCCGGCATTTTTCTTATATCTTATCTTATCTTATCTCTTTAGAAATAAAAGCTGATCCTGAACCTTCTCCGAACCTAATACATCGGTGCGGTTCTACAAAAAAGATAGCCTTAAAAAATTTTACATTCCGCCCTTTGACTTCTTCTGTCATATGTTTGGAATGGGTGCGACTGACTCCTAAAATGGGCAGGAAATTGAAATGAAAGTCTAGAAAATCGTTTATAATTACTTATAGAATCCACACTCATAATATCCCCTGATTTTTAAACTCTTCTTCTTCAAAGCTAATTAAATAATACTCAAGAGCAACAGTCTAATATAACATTGGTAATATATTTTTACGAAAACTCCGAAATTGAAGAATATTACTTAACAGTAAATTATGTATTGAATATTCCCATGTGTTCTACTAACCGATTTCGATTCAAAACCACTTAACTTTCATAAGATCTAAGTAGTTTTTAGGTCGAATTCGTTTTTTAGAACACATATAACACAAAAATTATTTATATTGCATAAAGCATGACGAATGAAGGTTCGAACCAAAACCATTTCCCAAAAACCTCGAACCTTAACCTTAACAAAAGTCGTTGGGATTATTAACGTTAACTTAATATTTTATATTGGTTTCAACACTAGACATTAATTTTTATAATAGTTCTTAAACACAACACAAAATAGGAAAGGCAAATGAAAGTAAACTAAAACTAAATCTAAAATGATTGGAGCGCTTCTAATTATTTCAATATCGTTAGGAAGTTGATGTTCATTTATGTAAATCGGTTTAATATTGTATTTAAAAACATTGTTTATTTGACTTTAAACAGCCTAAAGTCCTTTCAGTTTCTTGTCTTGTGTGCTTTTAAATTTCGCCCAAAAGAATAGAAAGAAAGAAAAAACTTTTTCATTGGAAATTTCAAGGCGGGATCAAACTAGGGATGCTTCAAAAATAAAAAAAATATATCAAAAAATCGATAAGTTTGCCCAAAAATACGATTTATCGATATCTAATGTTTTAACAAGCCGATATATGATAAGTATTTTTGATTCAACTTTTCACAATGGCGCATTCTCATTTCAAAACCATATCCAAGCTCGGAATTTTCTAATTATGAAATAAATAAAGGCATAAGTCAGATTAGGTCAATGTTTTTAATTGCTTCTTTAGTTGGACGCTTTCTTAATTATTTTCCCAAAAAAAAAAACCCAAACCTTAGGTTTGATAAGTAAAGGAACCGATCCAAGAATATTCTATATTCCTTCTATTCCTATTGGAGCTTTGATTCCTAGATTTTGAGCTCAGTTAAAATGTAGTTTAAAAATCATCTTCAATGACATCTGAATTTCTTTAACGACATAAATATTCTGTAGAAATTTTGTTGTTTTTTTTAATGTCGAAGGAACTAATTTTACTAATATTTTGTATCTAAATGATACAATACAATATCGGCAGCACCGGTGTGGCATTAACGAATCCCCTAACTCTTCGTAGTGAGTATTTCCCACCAGTCGAATTCTTAGCCAGGTATTTGCCTAACGAATATTGTACGGGAATGTTCTAAAAGGGTCCAGGGATTAAAATTACTTTAGTAAAGCGGAAAATACTTGGTCGAAATGTGCAGATCTTAACTTTCGAGGGATATATCAAGGTCCCGGGCGATTGAAGGAAGTAAAATATATATAAAACAAACATACCTTTAAAAAAATTTCCACCAATTTGCATTTACTTGGCCTTAAAATGTTCCACAATTCCGCCTTTTGACTTACTTATTCAGAAATGTAGATCTATTGGCTTTATCAAACATCAACCTTGTCGGGTCGTGTCTTTATATGAATTGTGTATACATAACGCTCAACATTTGAAGGTCTTCGCCGACTGATTTTTAAGAACCAGCCTAGATATAAAAATAAGTACTCGTACATGGAATATCACCACAAAAATGATGTTGAGGTTGGTTATTAGTGGCAACTGTCAGTGAAGCATAGAGCTTTCATTATTATAGGGGAAGCTGAAAAGCTTTCACTATTGAACTGAATAGTCCGAGTCGGCTTGTCTAAAAAATCGTATGACTTGGATGTCGCGACGTTTTATGATTGCGATTGCTGCTCTGATTTCAATGAACGTGCGGGGGCACCCTCCACAAAGTCGCGTTATCTTCTCCTATCAGCGGGGTTTTCTATAGAAATAACTATTTAAGGTACATAGAAACATGCATACTTGTTTGCCATTGTTTTCGAGATTTTTATTTGTATATGATGGCACGCGTTATTGGGCCAATAACTGCGACAAGCACTGGCCCAACAGAAATAGTGTTGAGTATGAACAATCTGATAAAGAGTCCCGCACCTTAGATGTTTTAAGAAGCACATACTCCGTGTCTAGATAAGCCGATCCACGCCTTCTGTCTTCACGTTATGATAATCTTTCATGAACTTATCATTGCAATTTCAAACAGTTTTTAGCCAGACTAAATACCAAATCTTATCAGTGTCTGCTGTGTGAATTTAAGTGATTCTTCTTTTTACTTTAGCACTTTACTAACTGAAAGAACAAAGCTTCTCGAGGTTTTCCGTAGTTTGTAGAAGCTAAAACTGATTTGGTTATTAAAAATGCCTCTATTCTTTCAAATCGTCTAGCGTTTAAATTAATTTTGTTATCTATAGTTGGCTTTTGAATTCTTATACAAAATTAATAATAAAGTCGAGGCTTTGCATTATCTAGCAAAACATTGTAACCCAGATCGAGATAAACAAACCCATACAGGCTTAAATCAATCCCAAACAGTATTAAAAGTGGTGCCATCTCAGATATTGTTAGCTAAGTAGGAAAAAAAAAATAAAATGTATCATTCCTTTTATGGTTTTTATCAACGGTACCCAGAATATATGCCAATTAGTCTGTAACTAATTTTTTGATTTATTTAATATTTATGACAAACCAGATAAATGGGATTTGTTTGATATTTTCCGGATTCAATGAAGGGATCCAATCAATCCACTTCGGCTCAGAATATCCGGGATGTTTTCAATCCTATATCGGATAGCTGTAATACTGTACAGATTCTATCATCTATTCGTCATCTATATTGCACCTTAAACGTGGTGTACCCCAAGGCTCAGTCCTTGGTCCACTTCTTTTTTCTGTATATGTAAATGACCTTCCAGATGTGTTAACTAATTGTAATGTCCACCTGTACGCAGATGATGTCCAAATGTATGTTAGTCGTCCTTTGAGAAAAATAAATGAGTGTGTCAATTTATGTAATAGTGATCTTATAAGTGTTAATGAATGGGCTCAACTGAATGGACTGTCACTCAATCCAGCAAAATGCAAATGTCTAGTGATATACAAAAAATCCCTATGTACGAGAGACCTTACGAAATTAAAGATTAATGACACACCTTTAGAATATGTATCACAAGCTATCAATCTAGGCATAACATTTAATGATACATTGTCTTGGAATGATCAAGTAATGAAAGCTGCAGGGAAAACCCATGGAATTATAAGGCAACTATCTTTAAGCAAGTATTATTTACCGACAACTATAAGACTTCTAATCGCGAAGACTTACCTAATACCAACGCTTTGCTATGGAATAGAAATATTTGGAAATTGTGATGCCGCCTCTCAGAGAAGACTAAATGTAGCCTTCAACAATATCGCAAGATATGTCTATAATAAAAGACACACAGACCACATTTCACACTTCGCCCAGCAGATATTCGACCTCGACTTCAGAACGTGGACTGGGTACAGATCTTTACTACTTCTGCGAAAGATAATATACACCAAACAACCATCCTATTTATATGACAAAATTAGTTTTGCCACTTCAACAAGAACCATGAATTCGAAAACAGTACGACACAAACTCTCCAGCTCAGAGAAACAATTTCTTGTTTACACTGTTCGGTTGTGGAACCAACTCCCACCCTATTAAAAAAATATTAGTAGTGCAGCGCAATTTAGGGACAAACTTTATACTCACCTTAAAAATTAAAACATATATTTATAATAATAGAACAAAATCAAAATTTGTATTTGTAAAAGTAGTTTAAGTTAGGATGCTAAGGATATATCTTCTGAAATTGTATTTGCGACTGGTGCAATAATCATAAGTTTTATACTTGAAGCACCGGGAATATTGTAAAATAAAAATAAAAAAAATAAAAATTGATTGATTATTTTGAGTGCATAAAAGAGAATACTTAATTCAATTCATCCATCGATTAGTGTTGAGAAAACACCGAAAGCGGGCAGCATCGAAAGTGTTTAAAATCAATAGTTGTCAATGTCGATATTGCTACACATTTTTGTATGTTTTCTATTTAAATCAAAGAAACTGTTGCTGAAACTCCAATTTTGACCATTCACTAATATTTTTTTGTAGACATTCAATATTTATTCTTCAACTACTATGTACATCATCAAATTTTCACAAATAGTAGTACGATTTTTAAAACCCAGATACTACAAAATAAGGTAATGGATTGGTGGCTATAACGATATTTTAGCGTCGCCTTCCCAATATACCCGTTACTCGTAGAGTAAAAAGTCGTGCAAATGTATGTAACAAGTATAAGTTAGCATCTCTGATATCATAAAGTATATATTCTTGATCATGATATGAACAGCTGAGCCATGTCCGTCCGTCTATTGTAACACCTGCATCTCAGTAGACTAGAAGAGCAAGAGCGACTATATTTTGAATGTAAAATTAAGATAAATAATTAACCTTGTAATCTTTGAAAATGCGTTAGTTCATGTTTATATCAGGGATGCAAACCGGTTCTGAGCTGAACCGGTTTTGAACCGAACCGAACCGCTTATTCCCGCTGGTGAACCGAACCGCAAACCGAACCTGCTTCCTTTCAGAATTTCTGAACCGAACCGAAAACCACAAATAAAAACGGTTCGGTTCGGTTCAGTTCTCTGACGAGTTTTAACGAGAATTGCTTTCCTCTAGCCAATGATTTTGATTAAATAGGAAATTTGAATCGTTTCCCGAAGATAATTTTCAAACATTTCGTTCGACCCTCTACATATTTAGCTTTGTCGCATCGATATAACTTTTAAGGATCGATATAACTTCTGCAATTTCCCGCCGATCTCTTAATTTACCTGTCATCAATCTAAATTTGTAATTTCATTAGACAATATCTACAATTTTCTGTGCTACTTCTTAACCTTAATTCAATCTTAATCTGCCAATAAATAAGGACATTCCTCCAGGAACTGATAGACGAGTCCTGGGAATCCGACATAATAATCTTTGCAGATTTCTCTAAGTATTTAAAAGATATTCGAATGGATTATCGGAATCAAATTTCAAAAATGATCGAATAGCCACTTCACCGAAATCAAATTTTATTTGCCTTTGTGAACCACTGAACCGAACCGAAACCGCGGTTCATTTAACTCCGAAAACCATGTTATGAACCGAACCGGCGGTTTAGAAACTGAGCGAACCACTGAACCGAACCAGTACTTATTATTGAGTGGTTTGCATCCCTGGTTTATATATAAGATAACATTCAAGTAGGTATCCCCGATTATGTTAAAACCTCTACTCAATGTGACTGGCGCAATAATTTATAAGTATATAGTATTGTACTTTAGCGCTAGGATGAATAGCAAATAAATCAATCAATCAATCAATCAATGTAGGATCAAGTTCAGTCAATGGTAAAGATATAATGGTTATATAAAATGTTGCATACTTCTTAGAGCAGCATGTGCTTCGATTAAGCGGGTAAGATATTATAATTTTGTTTTTCGCATTTTTATACTCTGTACCGTAGGTACATAGAGTATTATAAGTTTGTGCAAAAGTATGTAACATCCAGAAGGAAGCATCTCCGACCCCATAAAGTATATATATTCTTGATCAGCATCAACAGCCGAGTCAATATAGCCATGTCCGTATGTCCGTCTGTCTGTCCGTATGAACGCACAGATCTCAAAAATGGTAAGAGATAGAGGCTTGACATGTATGGGACATATGCTTCTTATGTCTGCAGGCAGATCAAGTTTATTTTTAATTTTGGCCACGCCCCCTGCCGCCCCCGCAATTTAGAAAAAACGTCATATCTCCTACAGTTTTAAAGATAGGTGGGTTGTTCCTTTTAGATATATTTAGTAATAAGGATAACTTATCGATCAGCCAAAGGAATGGTGAAGATTGGATGAACGGTTTTCGAGTTATGATCAAAAGACTGTTCGCTGCAGCAGCGCAGAAGCAGAGCTGCTTTCAGCTACTACTGCAGCATCAAAATTTATGCTGAGCGTAGAATTTCGTTGGTACAGAGTATGCTATAGTCGGGCTTGACCGACTTTCTTTCTTGTTTTTTTTTAAATGAATGCGTAAAATGTTAAGAATATAGTGTCAAAATTTCAAGTCGATTGGAGCAAAATTGACGAAGTTACGAGTATTTTTATACCTGTCGTATAAACCACCAAATTTATACCAAATTTTTTAGTGTTGAAAACTTTAAAGCGATTTTCCCACAACTCAAAGTCGGTGCCCCTCATAACATAAAAACTACTGAACCGATCATTTTGAAATTTTGAACACTATTTCTGAACATAATTTACGAAGTAACGCTGTCGAGTTTCTTTCAAATTTGTTAATAATTTTTTTTTTTAAATAAAATTTTTTCACTTCAAAATTTTCCAAAAAAGTAAAAAATTAAAATTTCGAAAAAAAAACTCGACAACGTTACCAGGGGAAAACTATTATCTAACGAGAATATAGTTTTGATTTTTTGATTTCGGATGCACCAAGTTATGAGGGGCACCGCAATTCACCTTTTTTCCGAGAGACTTCCGAATATTTGCTGCCATTGCCGTGCTTTTTAATATTTCTTCGTGAAAATTTTATACAACATTCTTTAAATGTCATACTTGAATGTGCTTTTAGATTTAATAAAGAGATTTTAACTGTGTCGTCACAAAAAATTCACAAAAAAGTTCATTTTTTCGAGCGATTTGAGCTTACCCTCACATAATGTTGATATATTTATATTAATGTTCATGCTGTGTTAACTAATATAAGAAAAGGCCATTAAACAGAAGAACTTGCTCCCTGATCAATCATACTTTTTTCTGATCTTTCTGCTGAAGAGCTTGCATCAAGAAAAAAAAGTATGCTACTCTCAACTGATACTGCTACCTAAGGCTGTAAATGTATATCGATAGGATTATTCGATACCGATACGCGTATCTTGCTTCATCTTGTGCATTGAAATTAAAAATGTGTTTTTTTTTTTTGGGCGATAAACAGTTGGAAATACGTACAAAATTTGTAAAAACTTAAGTTTAACAATTTCCACGTTGACACGATTCGATGTCAATGTCTTTTATAGTCTTTGTCCAAAAACGTAGCCCTTCGTTCAGCAGAAAGTATTCGAAGTATAATTTTTTTCTAATACCCTCTCAGCGATCAATTCTTCTGCTGAACACGTCCATTAATTCCACTGGTTTATGGGTTTCTTTTTATATTGTGCTCTAGTCGATACAATTTTACCGGTGTTCTTCTGAAAAAACAAAGAAATATACCATTTTTTTTCTAAACTTAGCATAGTCTGGGGTCTGGGACTCGAACTCACTAAATCTTACTCAATTGTTGCCGCATGTCTAAAGTGCTTTTACTATTTTTCCCACTCTCGCTCCCTAATGATAATGATTTTGGTTCAATAGGATTGAATGCCAAAAAATAAAAGGCTTGAATCTTAAGGCTATGAACCGTAAGCCTAAGTAGAAATAAATAAATAAAATAAAAAGCATGAGTCCATTATGTAGCATTTTTTTCTGTGGCAGGAAGCACACATATTTATCGATTGGCATGTACCTTGATAAATTAATTAATTTATTTTTATTTTTTCATTATAAGATTAAACTAAAACCGAAATGGAGGGTTTGAACACAGTTCCAAAGAGCAAACTGATATGAATAGTAAGTCCATGCGATAAATTATCTTCCAGCACTCATGGATTTCTGATATCTGCCCTGGCGGGCAAGGTTACGATTTCCTTCAAGCTTTTAATGAAAATTTAGATATCAAAAAATGTAGAGTTGTCAAAATCTATTCATCTATAAAAGTACTTGTATATAGAAGAGCATTTAAAGGATGATTTTATAGCAACTTTAAGTTGTGGCAAGACTGTTTTTGGTAGCTCAGCAGGTTTTCGAGAAACAAGATACTGTCAAACATGTTCGATTTGGTCTGTATTTTAATCAAGAATCGGCTTTCAAACGAACAACGCTTGTAGATCGTGCGATATAACGCCTTTAGACTATTTTTTATGTGGCTATGTGAAGAAGGCTCATGACTATAGCGATAGGCCCTTAACAGTTGACTTACTGAAAATGAAAATATTAAAGAATTCGAAGCATATGTTGGGGAAGTATGTTAAAATGAACATGAAATCATTCTTAAACATTAATTTATAAGGATCTTTCCATCGACTTAAATAAAGATTTCATACATTTTTCTGAATTTTATTAATAAAATCCGAAAGCTGCTAAAAATCAGCATTTACTTGTACAACAATAAGTGTGTGTTTGATTTGACTGCATATTTTGGGTGTCTGTCGCATCGTATACGCTTTTATACCGACTGGTGCAGACACTGGTGCAGATCTGTCAGATCACTCTTGCAGATCTCTGCCAGGGACAGATCCAGTGTAGGATTTTGTATTCCCTTGCAAAGGGTATTATAACGCATAGAAATTTTCCTTTCCGACCCCATAAACTATATATATTCTTGATCAGGGTGACGAGCTGAGTCGTTCGAGTTTTGTCCGTCCGTCTGTTTCTAGTCTCTCAGTTTTGAAGCTATCGAGCTGAAGCTTTGCGCAGAGCCTTCTTTTTGCTGCACGCTACTAATTTATCGGAACCGACCGTATCGGATGACTATATCTCATAGCTTCCATAGGGACAATCGGTCGGAAAACTAGTTTTAGTATGAAAAACTTGTATCTTTTCAATGGAACCGTCTCCAAACTTGTTGTTATCGTAGATTTTTCATTTTTTTTTTATAATTTTGTCAGTTTGATAAAAATCGAACAAGTATGTGGTGTAGCTGCCATACAAAAGATAGGTCTAAAAAATAGTCTTAGTTAGAAGAATTGTTTCGTTTGTACTGGTAGCATCCCGCAAATTGTTATTGTTTGTTTCACGTGCTTTCACCTAATTATTTTTGTCCAAATCGGATGACTATATCATATAGTTCCTATACGAACAATCGGTCGGAAAATGAGTCTTTGCAGGTGTATTAAAACTTCGGCACAGGCAAAGTAAGCTTAGCTTTCTCGTTTTTTCCAACACCCTTTGTTGGCACCGATATTTTACCCAATACACAACGCATCTCGTTTACCGTTGCTCGTCTCGGCTCGACAGCAGTTTACAACAACAGTGCGCCAAAAGTGCCCTCGCTTTAAATTGTGTTGCCCTCCCATTTTCTAAACCTTTCTGCCAACGTGACGCATCTTGAGTGCTATATTAGATTCGCAGGTAATTGCGTAGGTCTTATGAATAAAATTATTTATCAACTAGAGTTTGTCAATGTTAATTACAATGTTCAATGACTAATCAAAACAGGATACAATACAATTTAGCCAATACACCAACCCATAAGTAATTATACATATTATCTACATCAATTTTTAAAACACCCCTATTTTAAACACGTCAGAAATCGTCAAGGGGGCTCAAATAATGGCTCAAATAGCGGGCCAGACATTTTCATTGTATTGCTCAAACAGAGTTAAGATCCTCGTGCCATACAAATTTCCGTTTTTCGGTCAGACTTTGTTCCATTTATATTTCCCTTCTATTTAGCAGTATGCTAAGTTCTATTTAAAATCTAAGAAATAAATATCGACAGAAAGAGATAATTATTTAAATCGCAACGACGCTTTGACCGCTATTTGCTCCAGTGAATGTTAGTTGCAGAATACCGGGTCAAATACTGGTAGAATACTGGGAGAACCACACGAGTGACTCTGGTAACATTACAGAGTTGTTCTGTTGTCATAACAGAGTTGGCTAAAATTTGGCTTAAATAATAGTTAATTGTTTTAATTCAAATTTAAGGCCGAGTTATAATATACTACCACAGATGGTACCTGTCCAAACCAAAATAACCACGCTAAGAACATTTCTGAAATAAAAAACATATTTTTCCATCTAACATATTTTTTTAGCAATTATGAAGCACTTATTTGTATTTGTAACGATCAGAACTCATAAAGAGAATACATTATTATCAAAATTATGAAAATGGCTTAGCGTAAATATTTTAGCACAAAAACCTTTAAAACAATTCACTATTTGTGCCGCAGGCGACGTAGATAAATTGTGCTTTTATATTGAATCTTCTTTGTTTATGCTCTCTTTGATCAATTTAAACACCTTCCATGTACCTTCAAGCCCGCTCTAAAATTTAAATTTTAATTTAAAAATAAAAGCGCGCGCCACCCAACAGCTGTTCATTAATTGTGGAAAAAGAGACGCCACAAACTGTCACTCTATTACTCAAGACCTCCGCTGCAGCTATCGATATCTCTGCTCTCTGCTCAAACAATGGCTCAAATGGCGGGCTGCAAGTGTTTTTAGTACGGTCCTCTTCAAATTTCAGCCTTTTTATACGGTCACACTTAGCCACACAGCCCACTAATAAACATTAGTCGGAATATCAACACTGATTAAGCTGGACGCGCTGCGTTTTTATGTGTTACACATTTTGTTTTTGTCGTACCATACGCGTAATAACTAAACTAAATAATATATCTTAAATGTGAATTAAACTGTAAACATGATTTAACTAAAGTGCAACAAAGTGAGAGTGTGTCTATTGAAATTGAGGTGAAAAGGAAGCCAAACGCACACACACACACACACACATGCAAACAAACAAACAACCCAAACAAAACGGACGCGGCATTCTTACAGTTGTAATTGTTTGGTAAATTTCAAAAAGTGCAACAAATGTGTGAAAACTTAATTAATAAATAAAAAGGTAAACAAAGGCCAGCATAATAATTAAATTAAACTAAAGTGATTTTAAATGATTGTTTCTCGTGAATGTATTTGAAGTGCTTGTTACCGTTAGATGGAGAGTGGCTAAAGTGCCGTTTGTTTCGGGCTTGCTTCTTCTTGCACATTCAACATGTTGCAGGCCACTGAAACAAAAACAAAAAAAACAGCGATCGCTCTCGCTTGCTCTCTCTATCTCTCTTCAAGAGTGTGTTTTTGCGGTGTTTTGTTTTGATTTTCTTCCCACATACGCGAGTGTACACACACACACACACATACACACACACCGAAGTGAACCGATTTCCGTGTGTGCGCTCTTGCAATCTAATAAATTGGTTGTTGCTGTCTATTTAATTCGAAATTAAAATCAAAAAAAAAAATCAAATTGGATTATCGCCAGAAAGCTTAAGTAAGTTTAATTTATATATTTTTTGCTCTCACTCTTATCGCTTAATTATAAGTTGCTGTTGTAGGTGGCGGAAAACCAGTTTTGATAAGACCTTGAAGCAACCGTTTGTTAGAACCTCAATTGATTGATGTCTCTAAGTTTGGTCGTTGCTTGGTTTGGGGAGGAGCTGGTTTATAAATAGATCAAGACCAGTTTAACAACCGCAGCGGCTGCCTTGTAATTGCCAAAATAATTTTCTAAGACCAACATTGCATTTTCTTTGATGGATGATGTGCTGCTGCTGCTGCCGCCGCTGGCGCTGGCTTCTCTCTGTATCTCGCTCTCCTCTGAAACTTGTCGGTTGAGTTTTTACTGGCTTCGCGTTCTGTGCGAGACTCTGTGGCTGGGCTATTGACTTTGCTGCCTTTACCTTTTTTTTGGGTTTGGTTTTTTTTTTCTGTTGGTTCTCTCTTTGGTTTAGTGGGCGCAGTTTGTTATCCTGCCTTGATCCTGCATGTAGGTAGCCAGGCGGATCAATAGCAATAGAGAGAGAGAGAGTTAGAGAGAGAGTGAGAGTTGGGAGAGCGTGGCCAAGAGGGTGGAATGTGCCTAACCCTGTTCAGGGACTCGCCGAATTTGTTAAATTTTGTCACTCGATTCATTTTCTTGCATAGGCATTTTTTTGTGTCCTTTTAAAGCCAATTCGAATGATCTTGGTTTTTTTTAGCATTCATTTTAGAAATTAAAGGAAATTTTTTTGAAAAATGATCCGTTCTTGATTCCAATTAATATAATTCCAATTAATATAATATGTTGTCAGCATAAAAAACCTTTTCTTCTTGAATTTTTTATAACCTTGCAAAGGTTATGCTGAAATTGCTCAGATGTTCGTTCGTAACGCTTAGAAGGAAGCATTTCTGACCACATAAAGTATATATATTCTTGATCAGCACGACGAGCTGAGTTGATACAGCCTTGTCCGTCTGTTTCTATGCTATCTCCTCCGTCAGTTTTAAAGCTATCGCGACCAAACTTCGCACGAAGTCTTCTGGTACAAATACGCTGCACAGTTGTCGGAACCGGCCGTATGATTATAACATACAGCTTCCATAGGAACGATCGGTCGAAAAACCAGTTCTAGTGAGAAAAACTTTTTTGTTTTAAGTGTAAACGTCTCCAAACTCCGTATTTACTAGTTTGCTATGCGTTCCCATGGTTTCATCAAGTTTGGTTGAAATCGGACATCTATATAGTACAGCTGTCATAGAAAAGTAGAGTCTGAAAAGTAGTATTAGTGAGAAAAACTTTTTTGTTTTCAATGTAAATGTCCTTAAAATTTGCATTTATTAATTTGAAATGCTTTCACACAATTCTACAATGTTTTGTCAAAAATCGGATGACTATAGGTTATAGCTGCTATAAGAATGATCGGTCGAGAAACTAATTGAAGTGAGAAAATTTCAAAGTCGAAGTCTCCAAACTCCGCATTTACTAGTTTGCTATGCAATCCCATGGTTCCACCAAATTCTGTTGAAATCGGGCATCTATATGGTACAGCTGTCTTAGAAAAACAGAGTCTGAAAAGTAGTCTTAGTGGGAAATCCTTGGAAATGTCCTTAAAATGAGCAATGATATATTTGATATGCTCTCACACAGTTCTACAAAGTTTTGTTATAATCGGAGGACTGCATATAGCTGCAGTACAAATGATCCGTCGAAAAAAAAAGTTCTATTAAAAACCTTTTTTTTTTTAAATGGAAACGAATCTAAATTTCTTAAATGTTCGTTTGCTAGGCTGTTGCATTATTTCAATAAGTTTGGTCAAGATTGGACATCTATATAATAAAGCTCTCATAGAAAACAAAGGTCCGAAATTAGTCTTCGTTAGACAAAACGTGCTGCAAGTGTATACAAAGTTCGGCCGAGCCGAAGTTAACTTTTCTCCAGCTTTTTATAATAAGTTTCGGCTCATTTAAAATATTTTTAGTTGATGAAGTTCAATTTTTTCTGTACTTTCCATCAGGTTCCGTACCCAATTACCTAACTTCACGGTTCCCAAAATTTGATGGCCTTGTGTAATCTTTTTCATTTTAATGGGGCACTGCCTGAGACACTGCGTTTTCAGTTCAGCCGTGTATATAAAGATTAAATTATAAATTGGCCTTAATTATAATTTAGTAACTGTCATTACTAGCAAGTACTAGGTTCAAGTTGTACATTTTACTTGCAAACGGCTTTCCATTCAATCACCTCGAAGCCAGCTTTACTTTGTTTTGCCCACATACTTGCAAATATAAGGGTGTACCGCTGGGTAGATCCGGTGGCGACCAAGAACTCTTGCTACAGAACCATGAGCATGGCTTAATGGAAGTCTTTTCACAACGCTGACTTACGGTTTGAAGATATCTAAACTCGAATTTATTTATTCACCGTAAAATTATATAAAAGTTCTGCTTATCTTTAATTACACAAGCTTACAAAAAAACACAAAAAAAGGAGAAGATTCCTAATGTATCTACGGATGCAGAATTCAAATAAATTGTCCGCTTTGGCCCAGTAGGTTTATGAGAAATTTAAATAGAACGAGGTTCATTCTAGGACCTGTAGCCACATTTATAAACCTATTCAAACCAAACTTATTGAATAAAGATCACGAAAACGGAATACCAAAGTATGGTTTTGATTCCCAAGTTACCATATTAATTTTAATACGAAAAATATGAATTTTTCTGAGATATTTCACTTTTTTCCGAAGTTTACAAAATTTGTAAAATTTATTTGCCAATTGAAAAAAATCACTAAATTATAATAGACCATTGAGGTCTTAATTTTACTACATTGACACTTTTATGATATCATTGCGCTGTTGCAAGTAATGGTCCAAGACTATTGAATTGGGTTGATTTCATTTAAGAATACAGATTAGCACATTTTAAATGGAATTTGCGGATCACTGCTTTGGTTTTTGTATGGCCTTTGATGAAAATATAATATATTTGCTTGTTTACCAAATAACATCATTTGTTGCTGTCAGTAGTTTTTGATTTTAGGGCCAATACACATTTTAGTAGTAGTCTGTCAAAGGCCGTTTTCTATGGCAAAGGCATACTTCACCGGTTGCCTTAAGGCAATTTTCAGTAAAGGCAGCCTTTAGGCTCAGTGCAAATTGCCTATTTTGATCTAATCAGAGCTGCAAACCGGTTCGAACATGGAAACATGGAACATGACATTAATTTTTCTGTGAACCGATCCCTTTTAAAAAACATATTCACTACCCGAGCCTGTTTCGAATCTAAAATTCCGGTAATGTTCCAACAAAAATTGTAGACATCAGAAAATTGTTCCTTTTGCCCAGCAACTTCGTCTGTTATCTGGTTAGTTTTTGCGATTGACTGCAAAAAGTTGCAGGAAACCACTTGTAAATATGGACTGGTTCGGTTCATTGGTTCAAAAAGTTTTCGAACCTTTGGTAGGAACTTAATGTCCCTATGATAGTCGACGTTATTAACAAGCAAGCTGCAGACTACCTCGAGAGGCTCAGAGGACACAACCTAATCGGCTAGCGAGGCGTTTACTCCGGAGAAGGAAAATAAATGGCGTCAGAGCCCGAAGAAGACTCAAGAGAATATTCCCCTCGCAACTGCCAAGACGACGAATCTGATCCTACCACACAGTTGATATTTACATTAATTAACACTCCAGAGACACTGTAACACCAAATCCAAACATAAATTGTTAAGAGAATATACACTCATATCACTACATCGTAAGTTGCTACCAAAAAGTAACAAAATAGATGAATAATAAATAAATAAAAAAAAAAATTGGTAGGGTTTATTGCATGGTTTTTGGTTCGGTGCAGTGGTTCACTCTTAATTTATAAAACATTTTATAAGGGCCTGTTACTTTTTCTGTATTCTGAATTCTAAAGTAAATTCCCAGAAATCAAATACATATACAAAATCTGAGATTCAGTCAGGATTTCACATCGAGATTAGTGCAGTATTCGTTTGGGTTGTCTAAACTAAGTGTACTAAAAGTGGGATTACGGTCAAAACTCACAACAGAATATTGAGAATAGCGATCCTAAGAGTATAGGCATGTTCTCACTCAAATCAATAAGCTACTTTCACGAAAGGTATGCAGTCTGATGACAGGTAAACTAAGAGCTCAATGAGAAAATGCAGAAGATGTACGGGATTACATTTATTATAATGGTTGATCCTTAAAGCTACATCAATCCGGCATCGCTAAGTATAAGTTCGGTCGATGAGCGGTCTGCCTAAATTAAGACGAAGATCAGTTAAAACTTTTCACACTTTTCACGGTTTTTTGACTGCAGGTGGGCGCTTAGCGTTTTAAAACCCGTCAGTGAACTGAACCGAACCGAACAGTTTTGCATTGTGGTTTTCGGTTCGGTTCAGCGATTTCGAAAGGTTAATCAGATGGAATATGCGGTTCGATTTCGGTTCAGCTTAGAGCTGGCTTGCTTCCCTGCAGAAAAGTGCTATAAGAAATCTAGAAATACTATTAAAATTACACATAAAATCCAGGCCTATAGTAGCCTTTGTTTTTGTAGTACCTCTCCTTTTAATAATTCACAAAGAATACAAAGTAAAATTTTACTTCACAGTAAATTATATTAAAAATATTCCCATGTGTTCTACACACCGTTTCCGACCCAAAACCTCGCTGTTCCTTTAACCATTTGTGTACTTTCTAGGTCGAAGGCGATTTTTAGAACATATGTCAATAAAATAATTAGGTTCGAACCAAAACCTTTCTATTATATAGGCTAATTTCATCCCGTTTTTCCTTAAAAAGTAGTGTGAATTTGATTATTCATCATCAACAGGCCCTCGGATGGGTTTTGCTGCCCTTTAACAACAATTGCCCCTCCATCCAAAGATGCATCATTACTTTGTTTAATTTTTTGGTCACATTGCTGCTGCTGCATATTCATAGACAGATGATAATTTCCAGTTGAATACATTGCAACAGAGTCAAATCGACCAACGACCTCTCTGTCTTCCACCCCCGCTCCAAATTCCAAAGCAAACAATGGGCGGCCATTCATCTTTACGTAATTTCAATAAAAAGCAAAAAAAAAAATCATAAAAATTGTTTCTTTGAAACAAAGCTGAAAAAAAGTGAAAGTCTAAGCACAGGCGCAGGCAGGTCGACAGATACCACCGAGAGCTGGGCCACATAGCAACAACAACAATAAAAAGATAATTATTATGCATCTGCAAAAGTAAGACAAGCAACAACAACAATAACAAACAGGCCCCCACACCAAAAGCATTCTACATTAATGAATGAATATATATATATATAGGAAAGCGAGTCAAGGCAATTTCAATAACTAAATCTCAACTTAGTCTTTAAGTTTCCTGTACCTAATATCTAGCTAAGCGATTCGCCACAGAATATTTGCTGAAAATATAATTTAAATAATTTTCAAATTAAAACCGACAATCAGCGCACATTTGATTTTATATAAAACAAGTCCAAGCGCTTATGCTGGGTATTGCCATGGAATATGGAATACTCTTTCAAGAATGTAGAAATATATACAATATAATTGGTTCAGATTTGGATTTTATATAGTTAGGTTAGCTAAAAAGTTTCCTATTCTCTAGACAGTTTAAGAGTAAAACAGATATATCTGCTTGTGAGAGGCCTTTAAATGGACAGGACTGTTATCGTACCTGTTTCCAGCGTGAGGTTAATAAGCACAGGGGTGAGACAAGAAAGGGAATTTGAGGAACAATACCCAGTAAAGAGTCCCAAGACTTATTCATTGCAACATACATACATACAATTATACCGTTCAGCTATATTTCTAAACCTAATCTAGATAGGGGATCGTTTTATCATGTTTTCAAATCCGGGTGGATTTTACGAATTTGCAGGAACATGAGAAAACAGTCCTAAATGTGTCAGCATTAAATTTCGAAAATAATTGGTAGAGTCCCTAAAGTTAGTTCTACATTTTTGCATTATAAATCGTGATAAAGCAAAAAATATAAAGAAAGAAATAAACAAAGATAGTCTCGCAAGAAAAGTTTCGAATTCTCTGGACTTCACCTCAAGCATAAGAGCAAAAGCAAGCTTATCCTCAATTTCAAAAAGGGTTCAAGAATGTTCCACATCTACAGAGACGGGAACTCAAGAAAAAAAAACACTTCTCAACATGGTCCGGAAGGAAACGCGATTGAATTTTGCACCTAGAGGGCAGTACCTGGAATTCCGATTAGTGTAACCTAGCCTTTTCGGAAAAGAAGTTACATTTAGAGGAACCAATTGGCTACAACTACTACTTCCTTGATCTACGCAAACGGGAACATCAGTTGGATCGCTTGCATAGTCGGTTGGAGGGATTAATAGTGTAGGGAGCCATCTCTTACTTACATTTGTCTTATTGTACATGTGAGTTTTAGTTTTTGAGCGCCAATATGAAAGCAAACACTTACAAAATTATACCACAAATTGCTGTCTAGCATTTTAAAAGCTTGAAGTGACAATTTCAACAAGATAACTCCCCGGTTCCCAATGCTCGGATGTTTAAAAATTGAATTGAGAACCCAAATTTGAGTGTACTGCAGTTCTCACCTTACCCACCCGTCTTAAAAATCATTGAAAATGTGTGGTGATGACTGGTTTTCAAACTTAATGAATCCATTAAACAATTTTAGCAAACAGGAACTAATTGAAGGCATAGAAAGAGCTTGGTCAGTCGTTTTTTCAGATTACAAATGAAAATTTGATGATGTTCTTTTCACGAATGAATTTAAAGGTCATTCAAAACAAGGGAGGATCGCGCCTCACATTCGGAAACCATATCAATCCACCTTTAAGGTCACTAAATGGCAGAGTACAGAATGTGTGATGGCTAACTCTAGCAGAAATAAGCTCCTCACTCCAAATTGAAGTTAAAAGTAATAACACCAGACTAGAAATAAGGGATTCAAGGTGCAAAATCTCATCACAGAATGATCAATTTGGTTCAGTTCAGATGTATGCGTAGAGTCAGATCTAAGTCGTAGACTAACGGGAGCACCCTGGTATATGCGCTCAAGTCATTAGAATTGTAATCTCAGTGTGACTCAAATGGGTGACGTAATCAATAAACAGACAGGTTATTACGTGGAGAGACTAAGAAGTCACCCCAACACATTAGTCAGAAGACTATAGCCTAGACGAAAGCTGGATTGCAAACTGGTTCTGAACGGAGCCGAACCACTTATTCGGAAGATACACCGAACCGGCGCGGCGTCGTATTGAAAATGCTGAACCGAAACAAAAAACACTTAACATAACACTTAGCTTCCTCATCCCGAATCTTGTTTATTTGCAAATCTTTGTCGATTCTCTAAAAAAAAGTTTCTTTCATTTTCGAATAAATAACGAATTGCCTCTTAAAGGAGTGCCTCTATAGACCGAATTAATGCTTAGAGATAACGAGTTAATGTATCTTCTAAGGATGACTTTCCACCATTTCAAATTATCTGATCCTGTTAAACCCCCATAATTGTTCACAAATATCTTAAAACACTTTTCTTCTGACATTAGATTAATTTTATGTGACGATATTCTCAATTATCTATGATATTAAGCTAATGTTATTACTTTAACTCCTTCGAAATGTATCTTTAGGAGTGCGAAATAGTCACAGTATTCACTTAAGTAATCATGATATTCGAAAACGGAAACTTGCCTTTATAAAATTTACAATAACAATTACAATTTACAATCATTAAGTAATCATGATATTCGAAAACGAAAACTTGCCTTTATAAAATTTACAATAAACTACGAGTGAAACATTGAACCGCATCGAATCCGAGGTTTTAAAAATGCTGGGCCAAACCAAAAACAAAAAGTATGGTTATTTATCCCGATATCTTCATCGATTCGCTTAAATAGTTTCTCTTGAATTTTGCAAAAATCTTTCAATGAAAAGCTGCACGAACCACTGAACCGAACTAGGGTTTGAGATATTATTATATTGAGCCCCAGATTATATCATTATTTGTATACCCTAAAAAAGAGCACTATAATTTTACCCTGAAGTTTGCAACGCTTAGAAATATTCATTTTCGACTCAATAAACTATATATTATATATTCTTGATCAGGGTGACGAGCTGAGTTTGATTGAGCTTTGTCCGTCCGTCTGTCTGTCTATTTCTACGCAATCTAGAGTCGCAGTTTTAAAGCTATCGAACTGAAATTTTGCACAGAGTCTACCTTTTTGTTGCACGCTACAAATATATCGGAACCAACCGCATCGGATGACTATATCTCATAGATCCCATATGGACAATCAGTCGGAAAACTAGTTTTAGTGAGAAAAACATTTTTCTTTTTAATGGAAACGTCTCCAAAGATTGTATTCATATGTTTTTTATGCTTTTTTTTATAACTCTGCCAAGTTTGATGAAAATCGGCCAACTATATGGTATACAAAAGATAGGTCTAAAAAACTGTCTTAGTTAGAAAAACATTTTTTTTTTAATGATAGCATACTGAATTCTTGCATTTGTTTGTTTCACATGCTTTCACCTAATTCTACAAATTTTTGTCCAAATCGGATGACTATATAGGAGCTACCCATAGGAACGATCGGTCGTAAAATAGGTGTAAAAAAGATTTTGAAGCTTTTACAATTTGTATTATATTTGAAATTCGATTCCTCGAAATTCTGCAACTTGTAAAGAGTAAACGATTAAAATTCATAGATTTTTCTTCAATTTTTGTCATCAAAACTTTGCAATACTGCAAAAACTCGTTAACCGGTTTCCTTAAAAAAGTGCTTAATAATTTTTTGTACGCTTATTTATTAGCTGTAAAATTCGCTTAAGCTCGGCAAAACTGGTTAGAAATTTCCCAGCTAAGTTTAAAAAATTTGTAAAAAGGAATTGTAAAAAAATGTGTCAATTGAGATAAGAAATCTGTCAATAGAAGTTGGTATTGGGCTTAAATTTGCTATCTGATATGAATTTCTGGCTCTTTTATTATCTGCCTCCTGTCTATCATCTTTGTTTCTGTTCCTTGTGCAAAATCCTGCTATTATATTACATTTTTCTCCGTCTCTAATATCTCTTTGCCGACATGCAAACAAGCCGGATTTCTTTAGTACTTATTCAGCTTACTCTTAAATATATTTGCACCTACTGAACTTATATGTGCCTCATACCCTACCCTATAGAAGTGTATACAAAAGATGTGTACTAAAAAAAAAAAATATTCCCACGCAGCAAAAGCAACCCAACAACCTGAACGCTTTCGTTTGATTTTCGTTTTTAGCTTGAGCCTAATTAAAAATGCAATCAACGTTGACAACTACGTTCGAGTTGTTATACTTAGTTGTAGTAGTTCACCCAACACCCCACCTCACCCCTGGCCCCCACCCCCCGCACACACTCACACAGTGAAACTATCAAAACAGTTTAACTAATTAACAGGCAATTTGAGTTGATAAAATACTCAAGTTTTGGTCGAGGATCTGCAGAAGTGTGCCAAAAATTGTTTTCAAATCTTAAAGAGACAGAATATCGCTGTCCGGAGTGTATGGAGGGGTTCTGTTTCAGTTTTATATATTCGCATGGACAAACTGATTTATATTAACGCACGTTTGATGTTGTAGATACTTTTTGGTTGTTGCGAGTGCGAGAAGCGTAAGCGTTCGTACATATCTGGTTCCGCGACGACAACGACGCCACTCGGCACGTTCATTATGGCATTTTGTCAGATACAAATTTCAGAGTCGCGAGAGCTGTGTATGTGCCCGCTGCCCCTGTCTCTGTGTGTGTGTGTGTGTGTGTGTATTTGTATCTGTGTGTGACTGCTGTGGCCGCTGCTGCTGCTGCTGCTGCTGTTGTGGTTTGTTGAGCGATAAGCATACGGATATGTCAGTTAATTATTTGTTTATATTTTTTTCTTGCTTCTCTCTTTGCTGCTTTTTTTATACATATGCGTATGTATGTTTATATAAATTTTAATGTATGTATGTACGGTTATATACATAAAATTTATTTCGTCGCCATTGAATCGAGTGCTGTACATGGTTCATACATAGAAGACATTCCGACTAAGATTTATTTTGCTGATTAAAGCAACAAAATCTTGCAAATGCGAGCTAAATCTAATGTTTTAAAAATTAAAAATTTGTAAACCGAAATCAGTTTAAAAATTGACATCCGTTTTTTGAGTCAAAGGAATCTTTCAGAAATCTATTGTTGGGGAACTCTTATAAAGCAATTATTTTCAATCCTGAATTGATTGAAAAGAAAAAACGAGAATATCGTAGTCCTGATACAGTACCGCTACAATTATTTTGGTTTTTGATCAAGTCTTCGATTCTGATTTTAATTTCAGTGTGACCGGATAAAATAAACTATTCGGCTTTTTCTGCAGTTTATCTGGTCACACCGAAACTAAATCAGAATTGGAATCGAAATCACTTGCAGGAAAACCCCTAATATATTTAAATTAGCTTCCGATTTTAGATACAATTTGCTGCTTCATTATTCCCTAGTAATTTTGTATCTTTAGTTTTGGTATAACGGTTTAATAACACCTTACACAAGGATCACATGTGCTCTATGTAAATATGAATCTTTAGAGAACATCTCTGACATCTAGTCAGAGTCTATATACTACCCAGCAGCTCTTCGTGTGTTCTGTCGAAAGTATGCAATACGCCTGACGAAAAAGTAATGCACTACACCTGCTTCTAATCTATAAAGGGATAGTAAACGGACTGCGTACGAGCTGCATTACAATTTTGAAAAAGTAATACGCATTTGTTATGGGATTACGATGACAGTTCGGCTCTAGCATACATCCTGTATTACCAGTAATGCAGGTTGTGCGCACAACGTTTACAAAGCGGCCATGCATATGGCAAAGTAAACCGGACTGTATGGGATTATTTCTGGCATACAGAAGGCAAAGTAATGCAGGAGTAATCCATTATGTAATGGCAATTTCCGCCGCTGGGTAAGCTTATGTTTTTAGTGAGCAGCATTTTCAACCAGATCAAATGTGGCATATGTATCGTGAGGATTTCTTTGCAGCTAAAGCTTACTCTGCACGAGCTGTGCCCTTGAGTGAATTTTCTTTCACGTGACGATCGAATCACCATATAAAATTTCCTTAAGAGCGATTCAAGCACGTAAATTGTAAACGTTTTAGCTTCACTCACGAGTCATGCATGATGAAAGCACAAGCCATGAATGCTCACGCACGAAAAAAATTATCTTAATTTTTTAAGATCTTTTTTTGGTCAACCTTTTTAGTTAAACTTGAAAAAAATCGAAATTTTGAAAATGTTTTCCTAAACCACCTACCTTAAATTCGATTTTCCTTGATTCTTAGTAAGACGTTGAGTAGAAAATGCGGATTTTCTTTACCAAATTTCGGGTCCTATATTAGTTCGTCAGTTTTGGAAACTAAGAACAATTAACCAGGGCTGCAAACCCTTACATTTTTTCGGATCTCCGGATCGCTGGTTCGAACCAAAGTTTACCAATGGTTAGGGTTCAAATATTTCAGGTTCGCGGTTTTTGGGAGAAGGCTTTTGGTTCGAACATTGGTTCAGTCCATTAATATAAAACAAATCAATACATTTATATAAATACTAAATTATATAAGTTTATTTAATCCTTTGTGTTCTAATAATCGTTTTTGACCTAAAAACTACCCAAATCGTATGGGAATCTGGTTGTTCTTGGGTTGAAAACGGCACACATTGATGTTTTGAAAATTCAAAATATAATTTACCATTAAGTAAAATACCATTTCTTAGTTTTTGTTATTTCCAATTTTATGTTAAGCTTTTGCGAATCATTGGAAAAGCATGGGAGTCAAGGATTTTAAGCACGGGCTATTATGGACGAGGATATTGGAACCAACCAACCAACACACCAACTAGATAACAGATGGAATCGCTATACAGAAGGTCAAATTTTCTGATGTCTACTATTTTTGTTGAACCGAACCGATAATTTAGGTTCGGAACAGGTTCGGGCTCTGCTTTTAATTCTAAAGAGGTTCGGTTCGCAGTAAAATAAAATTCGGAATTCAGAATTCGCTTTAAACCCGGTTTGCAGCAATTAACAGGAAAGCTGTTTTCATTTCATTTGATATCTGAATCGCTTTCAGGAATACCACTACTGCGTACAGTGTCTTATAGTATTTATCTGTCAAAATCACTGGTCCATATACGCAGTAGTGGTATTCCTGAAAACGATTTAGATTTCGGCGTTCAGCTGTATACACTTATAAAAAAGGCAAATCCGTCCTAAAGCGATTCACCCTAAAGTTCTAAGTTTCAAATTTTTCTAAATTTCTGTTTTTTTTTCTGAGTGTACAAAATGACAAGTGCAATCAGCTTTAGAGGCTGATAGAGGTTAGACTTCGTTTTGGTGTGACCGTTCTTTCATGCTGTGTTGATCTCATGGAGAATGTTGCAATTTTCTGCATATTAAGTTTTAATAATTAAATGATAATTTATTTAATGCATATTAAAATGCATAGGAGACTCTATGAAGGAGGGAAAAAAACCAATGGCCTTAAGTGGATGAAGACTTAAGTGCTTAAGTTTTAGCATCTTGGGCCCTACTTGGTCAAATACGTTCGCGATTCCATGTTTGCACAATTCTCTTAGCTTCAGGTAACAATTTTTTTAACAAATTCATCCTGCTCCTTCCATTTAAAATCTGCCAAACTGGATAGGTGACTCCCATTAACCTTAAAAAAGGCATAAAAAATAGAGGAAAGTTAACTCTTCCCTTGCAGTACGTTTTTCTAACTAAGACTATTCTTTCGGACCCTTCTTTTCGAAAGGATCTATACTATATAGATGTCTGATTTCGACCAAACTTAGTGGAATACTGCAAAAGCCTAACAAACGAACATGTAAGAAATTTCGAGTCGATTACATTTAAAACAAATTGTTTTTCTCAAAAGAACATCTTTTTCGACCAATCATTCGTACAGCAGCTATATGCTATAGTCATCCGATTTTTACAAAACTTTGTAGAATAGTGTGAAAAAGTATATCAAATAAATAAATGCCAATTTTTTAGAACATTTTCATTCAAAACAAAAAAGTTTTTCTCACTAGGGACTACTTTTCACACTCTTTTTTACCATGACAGCTATACTATTTAGATGTCAGATTTCGAAGAGACTTCTTGAAATCATGGGAAAGCATCACTAAAACTAGTTATTGACCAATAGTTCCTATGATAGCTGTATGCTATAGTCATCCGATCTAACCGGTTCCGACAAATGTGCAACGTATTCGAACTAAATTACTTCGTGCAAAGTTTGGTTAAGGGGGGAAACCAGTTTAGAAGGCCGAAATTCAAGTGTTTTTTGCGATTTTTGTTAACTGAGAAAGAATAATTAGAATTCGTTTAAACTTGGAGGGTAGTTTATTCCTATTTTGAACTACAATTTTATATTTTTGGATGCCATTTCCGCCGGAAGTGGTGGAGTTAGAGGCTGGTGTCCATTGACGATCGTCATCAGAGTTGACTGCTTGCGGGACACCTGGAGGGAGCAGTTTTGCTCTGAAATCATTAATTTTAATTTAATTAATTAATTGATTTTTTTTCTTTCGTTAGTAACATATTTTCTAAGAACATGAACCAAACTCTGGCCAAAAGTCTTGAAAATTGAATGTTTTGGAGGTGTTTGAACAAAGTGTCATGTTTTTATATCATTTTTTTCACCTTTCTTACAAAAAAAATAAATATATTTTACTTAAAAAATATTTTTCGGACTTGAATAAAGAATATTCACACAAATTTTCAGATCGATTCGTCAATAACTTTTCGAGCTAGGATTCCCGCAAGTTGAAAAAAAATCGTTTCGAGAAAAACGCATTTGAAAAAAAAAACAAAAACGAGAGCGTAAGTTAAAGTCGGCCCTGCCCGACTTCGAAATACCCGTTACTCAAGGCAATTAGTGTTTAATAACCTCATGCGGCTCAGATAAGTATGCAACGTTTTTTTAACTCTGCCATTTATTATCCGATCTTTATGAAAATTTGTGAGATTGTACATATTGGCACGACTTTAGTATACCCTTTTTACTCTACGAGTAACGGGTATAAAAATACCTTTGGCATTGACCGGTGTTTACCTTAGTGCTCATATCATCGGAACTAATTGGAATTGGAATAATTGAATAGTTGTACTAACAATTTATGCAATAAAAAAAAATCGATTTTTTGAATCATCTAAACTGGTTTCCCCCCCTTAAGATAGCTTTAAAATTGACCAAGGAGAGGTCTGTTTCTATAGACGGACGGGCAGACGGATATGGCTAAATCAACTCAGCTTGTCATGCTGATAAGAATATATAAACTTTATGAGGTCGGCGATGCTTTCTTTTTTGCGTTAAAATCTGATCTGATTCTCTTACCTAGTTCAAGTGCAAAATAGCTTAAAATCCGACCATTCTCAATCTTCGCAACAGGATCTAAAACTTTTCTTTTGAAGTGATGTTTAATTATTACTTACTTACTTTGGTTCTTAGATATTTCCAGCCTTCTTTGGTTCGATTAAAGAACAAATAAAAACCCTCCCTAATAATAGATTATTCTATTCTTGTAGTGATTCAATCTACTCTTCTAAAACTATTCATTTCAAATACTTAGACTCTCAATACAACCATCTTCTGTATGAGGTTTGCAGCTTGCTATTCCTCATCTTAGCTGCCTTCGCGTTTTGAGTGAACCGTTTTCTTAAAGCGAAATGAGATAACAAAATAGGTCAAGATACGTAGATGTCTTATGTACAATTTTAATTAAAACGGAAAGGTTTCTGTGTTTATTGAGGAAGTTGAACCAAGTTGTGCCAAAAACCGCCAGAAAACAGTGCAGAAAACTGATAAATCTTTAATGAAATGTTCCAAATTTTGTAGCGAAAAATCTGATTTGATTGCAACTGAAACCGCTTTGATGTAAAAGTCAACCAGCAGCTGTTTGGTTCAATTGTTGCAGTTGCAGCAAGTGGCTTGCCACAAATGTGGCAGCAACGAAACAGGCGTGTAGAAAGAAAGCACAAGCAAAACCTCTCTTCTCCTCTCCTTTCAAGTGTGTGTGTGTGTGTGTGTCTTGTGTGTGTGTGTGTGTTTGGAAGGGGAGGGGAAATGTGGACGAAAACCGGTGCAGACCTCGTTGTGGTCTGCTTCTCCAGTTTTCGCGTGGCGTCTGCCACCGGCATTGACTGTGCACATCTGAGCGCCTGTTACTTAGCGTTTGCCAAACACCTGGAATGGGGCTTCACTTTTCGGGATAGCCAAAACGCCAAAATGCAGCAGACACTTCCCCAGTGGTCCCCAGGCTCTGGGCACTCTTAAGGGCGGTTTAAGCGAAAGGGATGTTTCTCGCTCGCGAACGGAGAAGGGTTCAATGAGCGGCCACTTCCACTAACTGTGGGTGAGGCGAATGCCGAAAAAAAGCCTCAGCTTCAACGCAAACCTGTTTGGCCTGTACTCGGTGAGTGAGTGAATGAGCATGAGTGAGGAGTGACTGAGCAGCAGCACCAGCAGCAGCAGCAGCAGCATTGACCCCAACTGAGTCAACGGCAAAATATGCGCCCGAGTCCAGGTCTGTCTCCGGGATCGACTCGAAATAATGCAGAACATGGTGCGAAATATTTAATACAAAAATGTATGGAGGATGTGTCTGCGCAACTGCAGCCGCGACGATTCGAGACGAGACGAGACGAGACGCGGTTCAAACCTGTTTACAGGGGCACCTTTTGAACGCTGAACTCGGCTGGCGCTGCTGCTGGTGGGTTTTATTTTGATTTGGTTTGCTTTTATTTGGTTGAGGCTCTAATCTCGCAAGCCTAAGTTGAGTTATCTTTAGCCTAATTGGGTCATTCACACGCGCCACTTGCTCCGGAGACAGAGACAAAGACACACAACAACAACAACAAAAACAGCAGCAACAACAACTTCCGGTGTACAAAAGACGTCGAAGAAGAAGCGCGTATGTTACACGTTAGAGAGCGAGAGACCGAAAGACTTTGCCTGACACCTGGTAAAATTCCATTAAATTGTTTATTTAGCTGTCTGCTTTCGTCACTAGAATATGTAATTCAACACAATATTTATTGTTCGAATCGGGTTTTTTTTTTCGAAAAGCAAATATCTATGGAAAGTTGGAAATGGAATGTTATTTAAAATATTCTGATTTTAATGATCTGAATGAAAATCGTGTTTCTGGCTGTTGTACCACAAACCCATTGAAATTCAGTAACGAGAAAGCCAAGCTAAGCTTCGTCTGTGCCGAAGTTTTTATACCCTTGCAAGTGTTCGATTAAATATTTTCAAAAAAAAGAAATACTCCTTTTCCGTTTTCTGACGGATTGTTCGTATGGGAGCTATATGATATAGTCAACCGATTTGGCCAAAAATTTGTAAAACTATGTAAAAGCATGTAAAACAAACAAATACAAAAGTGCAGGATGCTATCATTAAAAAGGAAAAAGTTTTTCTAACTAAGACTGTTTTTCAGACCTATCTTTTGTATGGCAGCGATACCATATAGATGTCCAATTTTAATAAAACTTGGTAGAATTATAAAAAAAAACATAGAAAACTTTCGATTACAAAGTTTGGAGACGTTATTATTGAAAAGAAAAAAGTTTTTCAGACTAAAACTAGTTTTCCGACCTATTGTTCCTATGGGAGCTATGAGATATAGTCATCCGATCCGGTTGGTTCCGACACATTAGTAGTGTGAAGCAAAAGCAACACTGTGCAAAAGTTCACCTCGATAAATTTAAAACTGAGAGACTAGTTGGCGTAGAAACAGACAGACAGATAGACGGACAGACGGACGGACTGACAGACGGACGGAAAAAGCTCAATCGACTCAGCGCGCCACCCAGATCAAGAATATATATATAGTTTATGGGGTCGGAAATTAATATTTCTATGCGTTGCAAACTTCTGGGCAAAATTATAATACCCTTTGCAAGGGTATAAAAAAACAAGGAAGAAAGTCATTCAAGCCCGACTCGTAAATACTCTGTACCTACGAAAGAGTATGCTCATTATGAAATATGATGCAACGCTGCTACATCGAACTTTCTTTTCCTCATAACTCGACCATCGTTCATCCCATATTTAACCATCATTTAGCGGATCGATAAATAATCCTGATTAGGTAATATGTCCAGAAGGTATGAATCTGCTGTCTATAAAATTATCGGAACTATATGAGTTTTCCTAATTGCGGGGGCGGGAGGGCGTGGCCAAAAATTCAAAACAAACAAATGGCTGCAATTAAAACAAGTTTTTTGTACCTTACATATTCAACCTTCATCTCTTTAGATCTGTCCGTTCATATGGACAGACGGCTATATCGACTCTGATGATTATGGTGTATACTTCACGTGGTGGGAGATGCTTCTTTATGAATGTTACATACTTTTGCACAAACTTAATATACTCTGAATACCTTTGGTACAGAGAATAATTATTATCAAACATAATTCTAACCGTTTTGTGGCGTTTTTTACCTTCGGATAGGTAGTGCTTAGATGGTTAAAGCGGTGAAGGTTTTGTTACAACTCCTAATTTCACTTTTTAGGCAGAAAAGTGTAGATCGTTCCTTTTGAACCACTTCAATATAAGAAACGAGAACGTAACGTATAAAGTCAGACCCCATTCGAAATACCCGTTACTCAGAGAAGCAAGCTTAGTGTTTACTTAACCCCATGCGGCTCAGATACAGTATGCCCAGACGTTTTTATATACTCTGCCATTTATTATCCGTATCCTTCATGACAAATTTGCATGACGATGTGTACATATTGTGCCACATGCACTGATCACTGCTAGAAATCTAGCTTTATTTAGGAAAACTTTATATTTTCAGGAGAATATCTCCAAACATTTTTTAATGCGGGGGCGGCGAGGCGGGCCTGTGGTTCCACCAAATTTGATCACAAACTGTGATCTGCCTAGCAGTACATAGTACTAGCTGTCACATCTAAAAGTTTGGTTGCTCTAGCTAGCTCTTCGTGAGTCAAATCTGTCTCTTCTCAGTCTCTGAGGTCGTTCATACTAGACGGTACGGACGTGACGGACAGACGGACATGGCTATAGTCGACATCGGCTATTGATCCTGATGAAGAATATTATAAACTTTATGATATCGATATACTATCGATACATATAATATAATACTTCTTCAAATATAAATCTTATACAATTAGGTTCCGCTCTGACCTGGTCGGGGGAACCCAGCCTCTTGACCTATTTTTTGGTTATTATGTTCTCGTATGAATTCGCTCTTGGGTTATATTTTCAAGATTTTCGTTCTTTAAATCGAGCCAAATTCGTTCCTCAGTTTCATGCTTTTAAACAAGAGAAGTTAGATAAAGAAGTTGAGAGAGAGCAGCATGCTTGCTTCATTTGAGAGAATATCGTTGAATTCGCTTTCACAATATTGTCTTTTTTTATGGGAGAGGAGAGAGAGCGCGAAGAGAGCGCCATCGATTTTAGTACTCATGAAGTTTTGTAATTCTCAAGTAGTTTTGGTACTGCTGGCATGGAGAGACGGTTGCACTGGCAGTTGACAATCAGAGATTGCTGTTGCTTTGTGGTGTTGTGTGTTCCCTGATCCGGCTAAACTTGCCATATAGGTAGACAATCCATTTTCTATTAAATATATTTAAGCAATTTTAAATAGTTGTTTAATTGTAATACTTTAATAAAATCTTTGGAGCTTTTGATTTAAGAATGAACTATCTTACTTTTTAGCCTGATGAGCTCATAATACAAGAACGAAACTTCTTGGATTTTGACAATGCACTAAGCTCTTGATTTAAGAATAAGCCATACTGGATGTGAGAACGTTTAGCACTTGATTGAAGTATTTTTCTACTTGATTTGAGAATGTTCAAGCATGGTAGCTCTTGGATCAAGAAAAACGGGATCAAAAATGTATACTTGGATCAAGCAATACGCTTTTGGATGAGAATTTCTTATTCCAACGGAACTTCTGATATTAAACATTCTATTTGAAGTAGGAAATTCTCTAAGTTTACTCTGAGTGTATAGTAAATCTAAGAGGTTCATGTTCACATTTTGGTATGTTCAATTGTAAAATGGAATCACTAGTTCCCTAAATATGTGAAATCCTCTTAACTGATTCAGTGGATAAGCAGTTATTGATTTGAAAACTAGATAGTCTTTAGTTTTGATAACATTTCAATTGTGCCGTTCAAAATGTCAACAAAATTAATTGCCCAGACGCACATTTGGCAGTTAATCAAACACAAAAGTCGGCACTCTGGAAATCAATCAAGACCAACCTGGCCACACACGCTACAACATCTCTCACACACACACGCACACACACACACGCACGCACATACCGAAATTCATTGGAAAATTTAAGAAGACCGTAACGAAAATGGGAGTTAATTTATAAAACAACAACTGAAAGGGAGCCGCCTTTTTCAGGGTGTGCGTATGTCGGCTCTACGTTTTACTCCTTTTGGCTTCTTGTCAACGTTAATTAATCAATCATTGTACCAAATGTTGATTCAAGCATTAATCATTTGTATTTTATTTGGCTTAAACTTTAAATTTATCAATTCAGGCCGCAAGGATCCTTTTTTTTCTCTTAGTTTTGTGGTGGAGAAGAGGTACGGCATTGCTTAGAGCCGGGGAGAAGTATGAAATGTGGAGACGGAGACAAGACAAAGCGACTTGTTTGGTGGGGCCACTCAACACGTTTTCAGCCTGTGTGTGTGTGTGTGTATCTGTGTGTTTGAGCATGCGGCCGGGGCCGCACTTGTGCCACGTACAACAACAACAACAACAACAACACAAAGTTCATTTGAACGCTTTTCTTTTATGCTCTGCCCAGAGATACAGATACACAAATTTTTCATGCTCGCCGCGGCCACTTGAGCATATTTTCATTCCTACTTCACTTCAGCTTTGGCGCGCTCCAAAAAAACAAAAAAAAATCTCCCTCAAAATATACCCAAACATCACATAACTCCTTGGGCCGGCAGAGATTAACCACTCATCGTTTGTTTTAATTGGGCATTTTTATGTTTTTATTAAATGCAAAAGCAAATCGAGTGGATTGAAGTGAAGTGAGCGAGGACGAGGGAAAGGGGAGCGGAGCGGAGGTGCACGCGGCGCCCACTTGGAATATTTTCTTGTTTTTCTTGCGTTCGCGTTCATTTGTTCCTTCAGGCTCGTTTGTTTACGTTTGCGAGAGCAGCTGAAGCAATCGAAATATTTGCAAAAGTGGAACTTTAATCTAAGCGATTGAGCTAAAAAAAAAGAAAGAATGAAAATAACAAAAAAGTTGAAACTTGAATACTTTCAGTTTGAAGCGGAAAGGCAGGATTACAATAATATCCAATTTCGCATACTCTCTTCCACTTTCACGACAAGCCAACGATAAGTTTGCCCACCTTGATTAAGGTCTCAGTATGTTCTGAGAAAGTTCTAGAGATATTCGGGCAAAAATACAACACTTATGATGTCACAAATCAGTCAATTTCGATGCGAGGTCATTAGTTGTTCCTAGATCTCAAAGACTAATAAAGCTAGAGAAACCCAATTTTAAATGCCCTCCCAAAGCTCACACTTTGCACTATTACCCAGCGGCGGAAATTGCCATTACATAATGGATTACTCCTGCATTACTTTGCCTTCTGTATGCCGGAAATAATCCAATACAGTCCGGTTTACTTTGCCATATGCATGGCCGGTTTGTAAACGGTGTGCGCACAACCTGCATTACTGGTAATAAAAGATGTATGCTAGAGCCGAACTGCCATCGGATTCCCATTACAATAGCGCATTACTTTTTTGAAATTGTAATGCATATTGTGCGCAGTCTGTTTAGTATCCCTTTATGGAAAAGCAGCAGTTGTGTTTCATTACTTTTTCGTCAGGCGTAATGCATATTTTCAACAGAACACATTTAGCTCTCCGCCGCTGGGTGGTAGTGTATCCATAATCTCTGAAACTTTGAAAAATATCGGATAATTTATGTCAAAGTTACAAGGGATATATAAAATAAGAAACGTGGCATAGTTTTTGGCATTAATGTTAATGCTCTGTTAATTGGCAAATCAAACCTCTTTCCCTGAGCTTGGAAAAGTTATTTCTTCCTCAGCTTTGATTCGTTCGATTTGATGTCGGTTTTGCAAGAAACCGACAATGTCTGCTAGAAAAAAATACGTACCAAACCCTTTTTATCAGATTATATGAAAAAAAACTCCCCATGGCTTAAATAGAACTAAGGTAATTAAGTACCACAGAAAATTGAAAATATTATCCACTAGAGAAAAGAATGCAGATTAAATGAGAGAGAGATCGGCGAGCAATTGCAAAAAACTTTTAAGAATACATTTTGTAAAATTTGTGTTAAATCAAATGTCGTATAACAATAATCTCAGCGATGGATTCAAATTCCTTAATTTCCAAATTAATAAACAGTAGCTAAAAAAGTCGATTAAACGTCTTTAAACTCGTCAGAGAACTGATCCGAATAGAACTCTTTTTCTCTGGGCTCTTCGGTTCGATTCAGAATTTCTAAAAAGAAGCCGTTTCAGCTTGCGGTTTGGTTCACCAGCTGTAATAAGCGGTTCGGTTCGATTCAAAACCAGTTTAGCATCCCTGACATACTCTTAGTACGTCCTATTTTGGAGCATTGCTCTAGAGGAGTCCACAGTACTAAAAGCAGCAATCAATTGTCAAATCTGTTTAAAAACTGTTTATTATTTTCGCAGTTCGTAATCTGAATTAGGACTGTGTTACCGATGAAGTTTATTATTAATCGATATTTAATCTTTGCATCATCGCAGAAAATGCAATGGTTTTCTATTTGTCTATGAGCTTCCTCTATGTATGGTTGATTTTCAAACATTCCTCACTTTTACTGATTTTACAGTTCCCATGAGTTCGTCCTATGCTCTAATTATAATTCCTTATACTTTTTACAGAGGTACACAGAGATTGTGTAAATGTATGTAATAGCCAGAAGGGACTATCTCCGACCCTATAAATATATCTCTACTTGATCTATTCTATTCTTCCCGTCTGAACGCACTGTCCTCCGAGATGGTACGAGGCAGAGGTTCGTCAAGTATCTTATAAATAGTTTATTTTCCCCCTCCCGACCTCGTTATTTAGAAATATTGTTATAGCTAACACAGTTTTATAGATAGAAAGATCGAACCTTCGGAACATATTTAGTAATCAGCATTAATTATCGATTCGCCAAGGGATTAGTAAAGATCGGTAGAACTAAATATAACTATAGTCAAGTTATGAGCAAAAGAATGCTCAATGCAGGGTCGAAATTCAGACTAAGCATATTCTTTTCTTTTTTTAAGACTTCCTCGCTAGTTTCATTTGAAAAATAGTTTTTTTTGGTTTTACACCCTTGCAAAGGGTATTATAATTTTGCCCAAAAGTTTGCAACGCAATGAAATATTCATTTCCGACTATATCTCATAATATCATACTAGATCTGACTATTTCTCATAGCACCCATAGGAACAATCGGTCGGAAAACTTTTTTCTGTTCAGTGGAAACGTCTCCAAACTTTGTAATTTTAGGTTTTCTAGGATTTTTTATAATTCTACCAAGTTTTATTAAAATCGGACTACTATATGGTATAGCTGCCATACAAAAGATAGGTCTGAAAACAAGTCTTTATTAGAAAAACTTTTTTGTTTTTAATGGTAGCATTCTGCTATTTTGTATTTGTTTGTTTAACATGCTTTAACCTAATTATACAAACTTTTGGCCAAATCGGATGACTATATCATATAGCTCCCATGCGAACGATCGGTCGGCAAATAGGAAAACGAGTATTTTTGAAAAATTTTTCTCGTTTTCAAGTCAAATTTACACAAAAAATTAAGGGTTACAGGGTACTTTTTAGTCGGGGCACACGGTTAACCAAATTTCTCTTGAACCAGAGTGCAGGTAATTGATATGAACTCAGCGCAGAATTCCCAGGTGCAGGAGACTTGGCTTTTATTTATAAGCCTTTGTTATTGGAGACAATATGGGAGTAAATTCGAGTAAAATCTTCAAATTGGGCATACGATATTTTTAAATATTTAAAGAAACTTTGGTTTTTATCATTTTTGCTTTGCTGTTCTTTTGGAAGCCGAAAAATAACTTTTCAGATTAAAGGAGGATCAGGAGTGAAATGAAATATAATTGGTAAATTGCACCCTTTGTTAATTTTCGTTTTTGCAATCTAAATTTTATATTGACCCAATTCCATTTACTTCTTCGATCGAGGGTTTCCCCCCTAAACTTCTCCACTAGAACGCACACTTAGAAAAAACCCCTTCAAATTAGCCAGCAGATGAACTATAATTAGAGTTCAAAGTTGAAGGAATTTTGATAACAGTAATCCACTTCGATCCGTTTGAAATAAATACATTAACAGCAATTTCCATTTTCGAGTGGAAATATTCCAAACGCAATTAGCATTGTTTATAAACTATTTGTTGATACAGGGAAGATTACGGGAAAGCATGACAAATGTTTTCTGTTGCTTGCACAGAACAGAATGACATATCTGCATAGATACCCCGAGAGATACATCTACATGAGGACGACGATGTGGCCTGCATGTGTCACTGCTCGTACGGAGAGTATCTGCGAATGGGTGTGCGAGTGTGTGTGTGTGTGTGTGTCTGTAGTGCAACGACCTGTGACAAAAAGGCAGCCGCAGCAGCAGCAGCAGCAGCAAAGACAGCAACAACAACGTGTGACGCATCCGCGGGATGTTGTTACGTGCTCAAAGCAGCAGAGAGTGACACCAAGAGAGAACGACTGTGCCGTATAGCAGAGAAAGAGAGAGTATGTGTGTTTGGTGTACAGCTGTTAACAGACTCCCACGCTGTTGCTCTCAGAATGCGTTGCACAGTGGGCCAATCAGCCAAGTTCATGGCACGAACTTGATTGGGGTGTATTAGTGGAGCGGGTTTTATAATTATTTATTATTTCGAATTTCGAAGTTCGAGCATTGAAATCATTTATCCACAATGGGGTACAAAACTGTTACCACACTGAGTTTGAAACGAGTTTGAAATAAGAGAAAGTAGGAGGTGTTCCAGAAACAAAAATTTCCAGTTCTAAGAACGGAAAATACATTCTAAATATAGGAAAATCTTAGCACCTGGCTTTAAAATTGTTGATTGTTGAGTAAACCCAAGCTAATCGAAAACATATACAGTAGAGATTCGCAAAAGTTAAGTAGTTTGTTTTAACTTTTACGAATTCTTACCTTTTTCAAGACTTCCACCAAACACCAAAATCTATGGCCAATCGATGGCCTTTTTCTAGTTTTCTTAATATTAAACATTTTTCGGCAAGCGATATCCTCTTTTGTTTACGTACTGCTGACATTATTGCGTTTACATCCAAATTTGCACTGAATGATGACGAAAATGTGATTAACTTTTCCCTATACTTAAGTTTTGCGCGTCTTAACTTTACTGAGTCTCTACTGTACTTATTAATAGATCTCACATTTTCTAAAAAAAAAGTGATAATGTCATTAATGGATTTCCAAAGTAGTTCCAAAATAAAGAGTAAGAGTTCGGTTTCAGTAGGATGTGTGCCAGGAACACATTTTCCAGTTCAAAACGAAGTCGGTCCTGCCCGACTTGAAAATACCTTTTACTCAGGTGGTTCTTTAGCTCTCCTTATGTTAATTAACAGAGCATTAACATTAATTTGCATATTTAAACAGTATGTTAACAGACAGCGCATGCGGCTCAGAGAAGTAGGCAACGTTTTTTTTATATCCTGCTTAACACTGCCATTTATTATCCGATCTTTATAAAAATTTGTGAGATGGTAGATATTGGGCGCATATACTGCCAATTATGAGCTAGATATCGTCAAATTAGTAGGAGATATTCAACTTTTTTTATTGCGGGAGCGCGATATCGACTCGGCTATTGATGCTGATCAAGAATATATATAGTTTATGGGGTCGGAGATGGTTCCTTTTGCCTGTTAAACACATTTCCACGACGTTAGTATACCCTTTTTACTTTACGAGTAACGGATATAAAAAGGAATATTCATTCTAAATATGGTAAAACCTTAGCACCTGGCTTTAAAATTGCTGATCGAAACATATTGATATTATATCCTTAATATTTATATATTAATATTTTAATATATCCTTATTAATAATATCCTATATTATCTGTAAAAAGATGATTCAAGTCCTTAAATGACTTCTTAACTAAATCCACAACATAAAGTAAGAGATCAGGTTCAGTTGAAGATGATCCAGAAAAACATTTTCCAAGTAGAACACATTCTAAATATGCATCTTAGCACCTGGGACCTGGAAATTCAATAAACTCAACACCACAGTGCCTCGTCGTCGTTGTCATCGACATTGTTCGTTCGTTTGTCCATTCGTTCGTATTTGTGCGGCTTCTTTCGATGTTGGTGCATTATGAGAGGCAGGGCAAGCGGTTTGGCGGGGTGCTGGTGTTTCATTGCGTTTAATTTTTCAGCCTTCGAGCGTTTGTTGTTGTTGTGGTTGTTGGTTGCATCTACTAAAAAATATTTTCCATGAAATTGCTTTTGTTGTGTACACAGACTACACAAACAGGTTGGCCCTGGAACGGCGGAGGCTCTACACAGATAGCCAAAGAAAGAGACAGAGAAAGATACATAGATAGATAGAGAAAGAAGCAAGGAGAGCGACAGAGATAGAGCGTGTTGTATGCTGATGAACTGCACTTCATTAATTAGCTTTATTAAATGCTTTGCTAAACATGCGTAAATTACTGGGTCAAACATGGCCCATGGTGTGTATCTATCTATGCATGTATATGCGCATATCCGGACATTCTGTCATTCAATCGTCTCGTTTAAGTCAATTTGCAGCAGGGATTAATTAATGTTAATCAAGTTTTGGGTCCATAAAAACCAAAAAGACAATAAAAGACCCCCCCCACCACCAACTGGGCAGAGATATATAGAAAATGGTATTAGATGGCGCGAGGCATGTTTAATGGGATTTTTCAAGCTTGTTAACAGAGTTAACAAATTCAATTAGAAATTTTCTACAAAAATGTGGCAAGTATTTATGGAATTTTTATTTAGTCTTCATTGCAAATGAGACGACCCTGTTTGATATGACTGACTCTATATGTAAATATAGTTTCCTTATCTACAATTTGCGAGTCAGCCCCTTCCTTCCCCGTGTTTCCAAACTAATGTAGTTCTTTACATGCATATAAAATAATATAGTTTTACTAGACCCTAATCTGACATAAGTTCACATTCTATATACTTTTTGTAAATATAAAGCTTATGTCAGATTAAGGCCTAGTACAATTTTAATCGTTTTTCGTAATAAATGGGATAGAATATTACAATAATACTATAAATTTTTCGTTTAATATTTGAGAACTACATTTTAGATCCATATTTCTGTTCTTAATGGATCGAACTTAATTAAGCTAATTAAGCCTTAGCTTAAGGAAATGTTAATCACTTTAAAGCAGACGAACTCAACCGTAAACCGAACCAGAAACTGTTTGACAATGCTGAACCTGCTCGGGTCGATTAGGTCATTTCCTTGAAAAGTAACAAAGTCAAAGTCATTATCTTTCCAACGCAATTAGAAAGAGAGAGAAAGAGGTATATTAGGAAAACTTAACTTTATAATTCCTGATCTCATTTCCGAAATCGATCGATCGGAATAGGCAAGAGATCTGATATAGAAGAATTGATTAGAGAAACCGGTTAAAGCTGTCAGATATCAAAATTGTTCTTTAGAGAGGATTCGAAATTAGAAGATAACAGCCTACTCACACAATCGGCTTTAAGAAAAGGAAAGAGTTTCCAATTCCGATTTCACATAGGTTAATCGAAAACGGGAACAGCCCTGTATAAAAAGCCTTTCATCGTCTTTACAAAGTTTTTCTAACTTCAAGTTTAATTTTGGTTAAATGGTTATTGACTCATTAAATCGGTTCAAAACTTCATTTATAGGGAAGTTTAATTTTTAAGATTTCATATAAATAACGTTGATTGCTTCCCCGAAAATGCTACACGTACCAAATTCAAAATCACTAAAGTGAAAACCGGAACATCGCATCATCGCCATTTGAAACGAAAATTAGGCAATTTAGCTACACTCAGAGAAAAAATAGAGAATTTCATACTTGGATCAAGAATGTTCGAGGTCAGAAGATCGATAAGAACGAAAATTCTTGATCCAAAAGCGAAATTCTTAATCCAAGAATGAATTTTAAATCCCTTTTTTTCATGATCCAAGAGTTTTGAACCATTCTCAAATCGAGCAGAATAGTTCTTGTATCAAGTGCAAAACATACTAAAATTCAAGATGGCTCATTCTTGAATCAATAGCACATATCATTTTCATAAACCGAGAATGTTCTTCCTATTAATAAGAGCTCATCAGATTCATAAGTGAGATCGTTTACTCTTAAATCAAGAGCTACACAGATTCCAATTTAAATTCAGTTGTTTATTTTAGAATTTATTTCATGTAAAACTAATCCATGTGGCAAGTTTTAGCCGGCTTGAGGAATACACAACTCCTCAAAGCAGAATCAGTCTGTGCCTGTCAACTGGCAGTCGCTCCATGCCAGCAATGCCATAACTGGTTGGGAATTCCAATGCAACATGAGTTCGAAAATCGATCACGCTCTCCGCTCTATAGCTTCCCCACACACCCCTCTCCCAAACTGAGTGAGCGAGTTCAACACTGTATTCTCTAAAATGTGCTTGCTCTCCTCTCTGTTTTTTTACCTCAGTCCCCCCTTGCCTAAATACATTATTCCTAACTTAGCTCGATTTCAAGAGCAAAATTCTTAAAAATTCAAAAACGAATAAATATTTTTTCAAGAGCGTTCGCTCTGAAGATATTCGTTTTACTTTTTTCGGGGTGTACTCAATATGAAAACTGTGCTAGAATAATAGACCACATCCCTGCAGTACTGCACTGAGTTAATATTAAAGTGTGATTTTATTGCTATTTGGTTTTCATGCGTGATTCGTAACATTTACCAACGTCAAAATGCTCAGTAAGGTTTTCCATTTCACCATGAGTAGACTAACAAACGAATAGTGATTGAAAATCATAAAATTATAATATCAAAATTCGTGTGCTGTCAAAAATGTGTTTCTCAAACTACTCCCATTTTATGAACGTCATAATCAAACCACAGAACACAGCCTATTCAAGGTTTTGTGATCAAATTTAGAAATAATACATAAGACATTAGTTCAATATCCTGTGTGGAAGTGTGAGTATCGAGGAGAACATTGTTGGCTGCAGGATATAAGTCCCCAATGAAATAAGGCCCCAAAAGATCCATTGAAATAATACTAACTAACTTGAAATATGAAACAAGGACCCACTGTGATGATATAAGGCCCCAAAAAAAATAAAAATTTCTTCAACTTCGAGGTGTTAATTCTATCTATAATATGTGGAGAAAAAGAAAAGCTTATGGTCCCTATACAGAAAAAATGCGAGATAGATACAATCTTTCTATCCCGGCACGAGCTTAAAAAGTCCATCCCTTATACAGTGATCAAATGTTCATAAGTTGGGAACGAGAGCTGAAAAGTATAAATAGCATTTGAGATACGAGGCCATATTCATGTGCTATGGTGATGTGCGATGAGATTGTGTTCCAATTGTGGCCAGTGGAATTCTGAAAAGATGTGAATTCGAGTCCCGGACAAGCTTAAAAAAATTGCCATGTTTCGATGTTTTTCAGAAGTTTTAAACAAAACAAAACTTCTAGTGTAGATCTGTCTTGAAGTGTTAAGAAAGTTCTATGGAGTATTGAGGAAGAAAGAAAAGGAAGAGGAATCTTTCTGGAAGCACAAACTTACTTAAAATACTCCTGCTTTCGGACTTGATTGTTCTTGAATTGTTTGCTTAATATAATCTTCATGACATAAACGGAAAAAAGGGATAAATTTTATGTTTTCAGCATTGAAAAAAATGTGACTAAATTAAACTTTTTTCGGCTCAGCTCAAGAATATCCAGAACTGCTCTATTTACAATTCTGTTTCGAATTCATGTAATTTAATGGATTTTCTTTTTGGACTATCGGATTACATAATAAGGACAATTTGACAATTTCAAAAAATTTGAAACCAACCACACCAACCGCGACTCTTGAGGTCATCTGAGGCCTCAAGGTGCCTTAAATAGGTAGGGGATAATACCTATATATAGCTCGCTTACCTGAATTAATAATTAAGCAGCTCAATTTTAAATGTAGCCTTCTTTGTATGCCACAAACTTTGCATAACTTGGCCCAATCTTTCTTATGATAAAGCAAGCAAATCCGGTTTTTGTGTGCGTGTGTGTGCGTCGTGTATGTGTCCTCCAAAAAGGACTAAAGTCTTACATGTGCCATATTTTTAGACAGTCCTTAGACGACTTCCTTTGCCTAGCTGTGTGTGTGTGTGTGTGTGTGCATATGAACCGAGCAGGTGCGAGCAGAGAGCCAATCTAGTGAACTTTACTTATTTAATTTTTTTTTTTGTTTGTTTGCAATTTATTCTTCTACCCTTCATCCCGCCCGCCCCCCGCCCCTTTTGCAGTAATGAAGTCTAAAATTGCCAGTCATTTCGCAATGCTTTTTGCTAAATTAACACACAGTCCGCGAAAAACTATAAAACTGAATGGCTGGGGAGGGGTCTCTCTCCCTCTTTCGCCCGCTTTAGCGCTTAAATATTTATGAGCTACACGTGATGCCATGAAAACAACAAAAATACAACTACTAAACAAGTAAATGTCGCCTTAGTAACACTGGCAGCTCTTTTAATTGTGAAATATAAATGAAATTAAATACAATATAAATTAAGAACCAAATGCTACAACAATTCCAACGTGAAACCAGATGTTGCTCATGTTAGAAGAGTCCATGCTATGTCTATTTTAGCTAAACCTGAAATCCTCATAATTGTTCTTTGTAATCGGAAAAATGCCATTTGAAGCGGAAATTGAGGATAGGCTAGATTTAGTTTTGTATATTCTGCGATGTACAGCATTATCTTACAACCTTAACATTTCTGGTGGGTTTTCGCTTCTTAATTCTTTAAGGGTTTTAACATTTCTGTTAGATTAATTACACTGCATGTTGAAAATATCTGTGCTCCGGTATCCGATTATGCGATATTTTGCATGTGACTGATTATAGGTACTTTTTTCTTATTACTTCTCATATTGAAATCTTTACCTTCCTTTGACAGGGAGAGATGTCAAAATTAAGTTTAAATTTCAGGGAGAAGAAACATATATTGGAGATAGCAATAGATAGAGGTTTGACATGAAATATGTTTCTTATAATTGCAAGCAGATTAAGTATAGTTTCAAGTTTTGCCACGCCCCTCCCTCCCCTCTTTTTGGTTATTTTATTCATAATTATTTGCCACAGTTTTATACATAGATAGCTTGTGGGTTGTGAACATACTTAAAAGCCAAAATTATTTATCGATTTTTGTTAAAATGGGATAAGCGGGTGTCGAGTTATGATCAAAAGAATGTTCGCTGCAGCAGCAGCTGCTTTTAGCTGCGACTGTATTATAAAAATGCATGCTGTGCGCATACACTTTCGTTGGTTCAGAGTACTTATATGTTATATTTATAAAAGTCAGTCTTGACCGACTTTCTTAAACAGAAAAAAAAAATTTGAAATTAATCCGAAACGGGATTGAAAACAGGGTAATCCCGGAACAGGATTTAAGTGATCCTTATTTTTGGGATTAAAAATAAAAAGTGTGAGGCGGCAAATCAATCTTTTCACGGATCGGTTCAAGAGTATCCGGGATTACCCTGTTTTCAATCCCGTTTCGGACTGATTTCTTTTTTCAGTGTACTTGTTATGCCTGGATTATAGTATATATGGAGTATATTTTGAGTGATCATAAAAATAGATGGTGATTTTTTAGCAACTTATGGATTTGATTAGAAAAATATAAGAATTATTTATTTGAGTTGATAGAACGACTTGTATAATTTATTGTTTGAACATGATTTCATGTAAATGTTAACCGCGGCTGCGCCTCAAGTCAACATTTGGGCCGTTTCAGTGCGTCAACTGTTGCGGGCTTCTCGCGATTGATATGAGCCTTAACATATCCCCACAATAAATAGTCTATAGTCTATAGTGTCGCACGATCTAGGTGGTCAATTCACTTGCTCCATATGTGAAACAAATTCAATTGATTTGAGTGCAGTTTGTAATGTGGCACCGTCTTCTTGAAACCACATGTCAGCCAAGTAAAGCTCTTACATTTTGGGCAAAGGAAACTTTGTAATAGTCGCACGGTAGCGCTCTTCATTCTAAACAAAGTTCGTCCTCTTTAAAAAAGTACATTTCAACGATGACACCGGCCTAAAATCCACACTTAACATTGCATTTTTAGGGATGCATTCGTAGTTCTTGCAAGGGGTCTGGCTGCTCTTCACAATCACATACGGCAGTTCTGTTAGTTGAATAGTCATCCTGAATAGAGCTTCGTTGCAAAATTCTGAACACAATTTTCCGATAAAAAAGTGGCATGAATTTTGGTAATAAAGATCAATAAACTGAAATTTATGGTTAAATTAAAGACCAAACTGAACATGTTTGACAGTAGCATGTGACACTAAAAACAGCTGCCAAAAACTGTGCTGCCAAAATGAAAGTTGTTAAACAACCGAGCCGGTGCGAACCTGGAATTCCGACTTTCAATTCACTGTATACAGAACCTTAAACCGAACCACTTTAGATATAAAAGCTATGACCTCGAGCCGGCTAAAACAATAATATAAAAGCTGAACCTAAACCTGTTCCTAACTTAATATATCGGTTCGGTTCAAGAAAAATTCATGATATGATAAAATTTGACGGCTTGTGTTATCTGAGCGGTTTTAAGCTAGTGAGTCTTACAATCGGGAGAAAAATCTTTAAGAATCAAGGATGCAAACCGGTTCTGAACCTAACCGAATCGCTTATTCCAGCTGATAATCCGAACCGCAAACCGAACCGGCTTCCTTTCAGAATTGCTAAACCGAACCCAAAACCACCAATAAAAACGGTTCGGTTCAGTTCTCCAAAGAGTTTTCAGATGGGAATCGCTTCCCTTTAGCTAACGATACTTATTAATTGTAGAATCGTTTACCCAAACTAGTTTTTTTTACGACATTTCGATCGACCCTCTACATCCTTGGTGATACCGGATCGATATAACTTTTAAGAATGAATTCATGAAAATTTCACAACGTGAAATTCTGTTAGTCCTCTGCGATTGCCTGCCTGCCGATACCTGTCATCAATCTGTATTTTCCTTCTAGTGGACATTTTTTTCAATATTCTGTACACAGAAAAAAAAGATCACGATATTTAGTATCAATCGGGAATTTTTCAGTATCGAATCGGCCTTCATCTGAAGAATACCCGGTTGATATGATCGAAAATATCACTCGTACATTTCGAACATATCAATGTGAAATGTTTCAGATCAACAATCTGATATTTGTTAATATCCCTGATCTATTTTTATGGTATTAATATTTTTATAATATCAAAGGGGTATTATTGTATAATGTATTATTATGTATCAAAGCTATATTTGTATAGTACCCATTGGACTTGGTTCAAATGTCAAAGATATATTAGAATTAAAATTAGTGACTTTAGCTGGCTCGAGGTCCCGAAAAGTTGCGTTTGTTCACAACTGGAAACAACTTATGCATTTATATACACCAAAGAACTGGTTGCCTTTATAGTACTGTTTCATGAATCTCCCGATTCAACCTTCAATAGGCATTTCGCTAATGGCTGTCGCTGTTTGAATGTCTCTTCATGCGCTCACCGCTTTAAGCAGTTGGGAACTGCAATCAGCAATGAAAGCAAAAACAGACAAATCGGAAGAGTATTCGCTGTCTCGCGTGCTGCGGCAGAGCCATGTACATTGTTTTTGCCTTTTTCGAGTTGGACTATAGCTGTCGCTCTTTGTTTTAAGAAACTCTGTTTGTCTCTATCTGCCCTCAGATTTTCGATGTCTACTTTGATCTAAAATCACGTCACTAGGGTATTTTTCATATCACTTCATTAATATAATATTTTTAGTATCAATGTAATACTACAGCATCATATTGATATTAAATAGTTACTCTTGGATCTTTAAAAATTGATATTTTTGAAATTATATTGGAAGATCAACTCGATATTTGATCTTATTTTTTTCTGTTTAGTATTTCTTTCCATCAATTTTAGCCAGGATAGTTTTTTCTCATATAATATCATAAGTATGGTGTGTAAGAGGGCATGGTACTTATTCTTTTCTAGCCGACAATCTCTGTTTTCGAATGACATTCCTCTAAAATCTTATAGACAAATACAAAAAATTTGCAATAATAAATTTTATGGTATTCTTTTGAGGATTCATAATATTTCATGATGTGTATTTGTGATCCACTGAATGGAACCGAAACCGCGGTTCAGTTAGTTTTGAACCTGCAAACCTGAGCTTCAACAAAGTTTTTAGGTTCTAGGCCTGATTAGAACGTCTCTTAAAAAATATCTCAATTTCAAGGATGCCCGCTCACTGCTTATTCTAATGAAGAAAATCATTTGTCAAACAACAACAACCACAAGAAAACTATAAAGAAACCGGGATATTGCCGGGAACTGTGGATAAATGCTCGTGTGTGTGACTATGTATCAGTGGTCTGATTTTCGGATCCTAACTCTGATAAGTGTTTATTTATTCCTTAGATAAGTCGCTTGTCTGTATAGCTATTTCATGGATCTTTAATTATGTAGCCTGTAGATGAAGCTAAGTTCAGTTGGGTACCACAACGTTACCTTCCATAGGTAGAAATTTGGTAATAAAAAAACATTAAAGTTTTCACAAATTCTCTAAAACACTTTAATGTTATTAAGACATTATTTATGTTAAAGCCTGCTGCTGGCAAAACTTCCCTGCTCTTCACTTTAAAAATTTGATACAGCCTTTCCAGTGCTTAAACGATGACAATCGTTTTCCACTTTTCCCGCAATTGATTCACTCAAGCGCAACACTGAGCAATGATCTGTCCGTTCGGAGGTAACTTCTTGGGCTTCCTTGGTGCAACGCCACCCAATCGACCCGGCTCTGCACAGCTGCGCCATTTAACGCATGTTGTACAACATTTTAACGGCCAACCACTCGATGCGGTGTTTGTATCTACCCAAAAGGCGCGCAGATACAATACACACACCACATCGTAGAGTGTGTGTCGCCGCCGCCGCCTGCCTGACGCAGGGGTGACTTTCCCAAAAAAAAAAAAAAAATTAAAGGGATAATGAATAAATGGCCGCCTGCCTGTGCCTGCCGCCTGCCAGGCCAAGGTCTGTTTGGTTCGGGTGGCGGGGCAGTTCTCTCTCAGTTAACTTTAATTAAATTTCTATTTTGGTATTGACGATGAATGATGAATGGAACGAACCATTTTTCCTCCTGGAGAGTGTTGGTCCTTTTGCATCGTTAGCGAGTTTGTGTGTGGAAAACTGCATCTATGTTTTGGCTGGGCTGGGCTGGGCTAATGCTGGGCGCCCGCCCCGCCCGTACAACAAATGGGAGCCCAGCGCCAGCAAAAGGGGCCAAAACCGGGACAATTCAAGACAGTGAGTGGTTGATGGCCACCTTTTTTTGTCTACTTTTTGCGCTAGTTTTGTGGTGGCTGAACGAACCGGTTTCGTTGGCTTGTTGCTTGTTGTTGCTGTCGCGTGTTGCTGCTGTTGCGCCGATGTTGTTTCTTGTTTAGTTGCGAATTTTCCTTTCTGCAATTTATCCCGCACAATTTGCCACTTGTCCAGGCCTTGGTATTTTCTGTGCGCCGCATCGCTGGTGGCACGAAACAACAACAGTGGCGCCCTCTGCCATGTTGCAGCATCACAAGAAGTTGCACGACAATGTTGCTGCTGCTGCTGTTGCTGTTGCAGCTGTTGGTGGCTGCCACATGTGGAGCTGGCGACGCTTAAGCGTAGCTCCCAGACGACATCTGTTTTGCACCGTCACTTACTTTGTGGGGCCTGGAATGGGGACCTGTTGGTGGAGTTGTTGCTGTTGCCGTTGCCGTTGCCGCTGTTGCCGTTTCTGCAGCTGGGCAACAGTTGGGGTCACCCTTTCCGCTCTTGTCGCCGAACCATTTGCATTTACTTGTGGGCTTTCCTTTTTTGCGGTTTGTTATCGAGGCGAGGAGAATCGTGTGAACTGAACGCAAATCAATGCAAGTAGTCTTTCTCTTTAAGCGATTCTTTCAGTTTTCATATTAATGTAGGATATTTCAAATAGATAGAAAGAGAACTTTAATTGATGGAAGAACTGGGCAGTTGTTAAGATCGATAACAAGTGAAAATGCAGGAGGAGAAAGAAAGCAGAAGATGAGCAAAACAACAAGACAAGAGAGCACGGAAGTAAAGCTTCATTATTCTGCAGCAAATTTCGTTTGAAGATTCTCACCTATCGTAACTTAAAGAGGAAACAGAGAGTAAAGCAAATTAGAAGCAAAGGAACAGAGAAGAGACGACGAAAATTTAAAAAGAGAATGATATATAGTAGAAAACGAAGAGAAAACAGCAGAAAAGATATTTCAAAATAAGGAGAATATAAGCAGGAGCAAAGAAAAGGAGTAAATACGAAATCGAATACGAAATCCAAGAGAAAACAGCAGAAAAGATATTAGAAAATAAGGAGAATAAAAGCAGGAGCAAAGAAAAGGAGTAAATATGAAGCATATTATGCACAAAAGAATAGAAAATTAAGAGAAGAAGCATAACAAACTGAAGGAAAAGAAATTTAAAGCATAAGCCTAAAAGAAAGATGACGAAATGTGAAAAGAAGAAGCAGCCAAAATAAAAGAAAAGAATATGCAATACATCAAAGTGACTTGAAAGAAAGAGAAACCAGGAAAAATAAAAAAAAAAGAAAAAGAACTGGAATTATGAGACATGACATAAAACAGGCGAATAAATAAAACTAGAAAAAGAGATTTAGAGATAGAAAGAGGCAACGATGCAAATGTAAGGACAGGTAAAAGGTGTATAAAAATAAGCGGTCCGATATCGACCTAACTTAGTGGAATCATGGAAAAGCATAGCAAACTAAGAAATACAAAGTTTGGAGGCGCTTTCTTTGAAAACAAAAATGTTTTTCTCACTAAAACTAGTTTCTCGACTGATCAATTACACAGTTCGACAAAATCCAACTTTTGGAAAAAACCCGGGATGAGACCCATAAATTCTGATAGAAGGCACTGGTAGAAGGAACCGTACCCTAGGTTTGCGGTCTATGGGTACTTTTGTAGCAGCAACACACAGCGACAACCATTTTAACTTGGTAGTTAATGGTTCAAGATAAAAATCTACTAAATTCAGCAAACACAGACAGGGTCATTGGGAACCTTTTTTGTTTTCAATGGAAACGCCTCCAAACTTTGTATTTCTTAGTTTGCTATGTTTTTCCATGATTCCACTCAGTTTGGTCGATATCGGACATCTATATAGTATGGCTGTCATACTAAAGTAGAATCAGAAAATTAGTCTTAGTGAGGAAATCTTGTTTGTTGTCAGTGGAAATGTCCTTGAAAATAGTTAGAAAAGCGTGCTGCTAGGGTATACACACTTCGGCCGAGCCGAAGTTAACTGTTCTATAGACCAGCGATGTTCACCCATAGCCCCCAGAGGCCGAACACTTAAGGCAATTCATGCCGAATGCTTGCCGAAGTAATGCTTCTGTGAGTGTCAGAGAGTGAGACAGAGAGCTACAGAGAGCCTCTCTTCTTGCACATCGTAGATTACAACTCTGCTGAGTACCTTCTAAAGTCGGAAAATGTCTGATCTATTTTAAGTTAGAAGCAACCCGAAGTCCTAAGGTGAGGAAGTGCTACCCATGGCTGTTGCGGCCAGTGCTGCCCAGCATAATTGTTTGATTTTAAACTTAAAACTCAACGAGCCGATTTTGTTCAATCGTTTGTCCGGAGTGAAGCTTGTTTATTTTCCGCTCCGCTAAGAATTTAGATAGACGCAAAACCAAACAACTATATTTCTGTCAGCATCTTCTTCAAAATTGACATCTAAGAGCCAAATCGCTACCGAGTTTTGGAAAATAATAATGAAAAAGTTACTAATAATTATCCAAAAGACAAAAATTATAAATTAAGAGCAAGAGTATTCAAAATTAGCACAACAAACGAAAATAATTAGAACGAGAAAGCTAAGCTAAGTTCGTCTGTGCCGAAGTTTTGTTACCCTTGCAAGTGCTTGCTTAAATATTTTTAAAAAAAATACACTTTTTCCGAATTTCCGACCGATCGTTCGTATGGGAGCCATACGATATAGTCATCCGATTTGGCTAAAAATGTTGTAAAATTATGTGCAAGCAGGTGAAACAAACAAATACCAAATTGCAGGATGCTACCATTAAAAACAAAAAAGTTTTTCTAACTAAGACTGTTTTTCAGACCCATCTTTTGTATGGCAGTTATACCATATAGTTGTTCGATTTTAATAAAACTTGGTAGAATTATAAGAAAACATAGAAAACCTACGACTACAAAGTTTGGAGACGTTTCCATTGAAAAGAAAAAAGTTTTTTTCACTAAAACTAGTTTTCCGACCAATTGTTCCTATGGGAGCTATGGGATATAGTCATCCGATCCGGTTGGTTCCGACATATTAGTAGTGTGCAGCAAAAAGAACACTCTGTGCAAAATTTTAGCTCGATAGCTTCAAAACTGAGAGACTAGTTCGCGTAGAAACAGACAGACAGACGGACGGACAAAGCTCAATCGACTCAGCTCGTCACCCTGATCAAGAATATATATAGTTTATGGGGTCGGAAATGAATATTTCTATGCGTTGCAAACTTCTGGGCAAAATTATAATACCATTTGCAAGGGTATAAAAAGGCCAAAGAAGACTTTCCCAAAAAGAGGAAATGGTTTGTAGAGACGCCAAGGGAGAGAAGGACCAATAGAAGGTTACCCAAATGTTCCTTCATCATTCAACAATTCGTTACACCATAAAAGCAAGACATGCCAGCATATTTTTGGTCCTTGCCGGGGGGTATCCAAATGGTGACGAAATCCTTACACATTCAACACACACACACACACAAACACATCACAAACTTTCCCCAGTTAGTCACTTAATTGTTTAGTTAACTCTTCACGCACTTACAAAGATTTTATCCCAATTGTTGGCCAATTCTTAGCTAATTCTCTGCCCTCCCTTAAATCTTTGATCTTTACAGACGAGAGACACTGCCCCTCATATATCTATGGCCTTTTTGCAATCGAGCAACAACAACAACAACTGCCGATAGCAAACAATTTAATTGTCATTGCACATGGAAATGGTTCCATTTTTGTTTTTGGATTGATAAGCAGCAGAGGAAAACGAAGCGAGGCCGGAACGAAGCGAAGGGTAAGTTGGGGTCAGAAGGCGCATGCGCCAGAATCAGGCGAGACAATTAAGCTAATTGCTCTGCAACAGCAACATCATGAGCAGCAACAGCAGCAGCAGGCAGGCAGCAGGCAGCATCCCAAAGAAGACTTTTTTCCCCTGTTGCGGTTTAGTATGCTTTCCGCCTTTGGCCAAGGTGGTTGTATCTCTTTCTCTCTCTTGGAGCGCTGGGGCAGTACATCTCGCTGCTGCAGCCACCTTCATTCAGCTTGTCCACATTTTGTACGTACTCCGGTCTCCGTAGTTGTGGCTCTAAAAGCGGATCTTTCTCACAATTTGGATTAGGCGCACAGACACACATGCGGCCACCCAAGTAGTTGTTGAGCTTTTCCCGCTTTGGCTTTTCCGCTTTCCACAGTTGCTGGCTGTGCTGCAGTTGTGTGTGTGTGTGTGTGTTGTCTGGTATTTGCTTGTTGCCTGTTATATTCCGATAAAATTGACTTTTTGTCGGCCATTTGTCGCTGTCGACTCGCCGTCGTCCTCCCCGTCGTTTGGTCGCTTTCGTCACTAGTCGGCGGCACCATTTTGTTTGCCGTCGTTTTCTAATGGGCCAACAGCCAATGCAGCGCATCGATTTCAGTTTGGTGCGGATTTTATGTTGCTTCTTTTTCGTCGTGCTCAAACGCGTTTTGCATGAAAAGCTTTAGCCAGCTTCAGAGCCAGCCTGCGGGCCATTTAGAAGGAGCGTTGGAAAATGCGCGCGTTTTACCCAGCCATTGTGTGGCTCGTGTGTGTCTTTTTATTTATGTTTTGCCATAAAACTGAGAAGTAGTTGCGAATTTTGCGGTTAAGTATAGAATGTTAAATTTATGGGAATAATACCACCAAAAATGCGGAACATTGCGCTGCTTGATTGTGTGTGTTTTAGGGGAGAGACCCATAAATAAATTGAAAACAAGTACCTAGAATAATTTCAGATTTGATATACTGGAATCCTGGTTTAAGACTTGATCTTTTCACAAAAACATTCTCCGTAGTAAGCTGGAAAGTTTATTCAAGCATCCTACCCAAAAAACAAGAAAGAAAGTCGGTCAAGCCCGACTTAAACATACTCTGTACCAAGGAAATTATACGCTCAGCATAAATTTTGTACACAGAGAAAAAAAGGATGATTTCCGGTATCCATTTGGGAAGGATATGTCTGAAGTATACTTTTAATCATCCAACAAAGCTAAAAATCATGCAAAGGATATGAAAAATGATGATCCTTGGGATGATTTTTCAGCTCCGTTGGATGATTAAAAGGATATTTAAGACATATCCCTCCCAAATGGATACTTTTTTGGATCTTTTTTTTTGCTGTGCAGCTGAAAGCAGCGCTGCTACTGCGCTGCAGCAGCGAACAGTCTTTGGATCATAACTCGACAACCGCTAATCCGATCTTTACCATTTCTTTGGGTGATCGATAAGTTATCATTATTACTAAATATGTTCAGAAGAAACAAACCATCTATCTTTAAAACTGTGGGATATATGACGTTTTTTCTAAATTCCGGGGGTGGGGGGTGGGCGTGGCCAAAATTGAAAATAAACTTGATCTGCCTGCAGACTTAAGAAACATATATCCCATACATTTGAAACCTCTATATCTTACCATCTCTGAGATCTGTGCGTTCATACGGACAGACAGACGGACATGGCTATATCGACTCGGCAGTTGATGCTGATCAAGAATATACATACTTTATAGGGTCGGAGATACTTCCTTCTGGATGTTACAAACTTTTGCACAAACTTATAATGCTCCATCTACCTACGGTACAGATCGATCAAGATCTGTTTGGACTGGATAAACCTTTATCTAATGGAAATCAAAATCATTCAATGGATGTTCATTTTTCCTATCTCTTGGATGAACTTGGAAGGATATTTAAGACATATTCCGTCAAAATCTATACGGGAAAGCATCCAACGGATATTTTTTAATATCTTATTTTTCTCTGTGTACCAAAATATCATATTGAAAATCCAAACAGCGAGAAATACTAAAATAATACTTTTAAGTCGCCTTCCAACAGTTTGGTTTAAGTTAGTTAGTTGTGTATATTCGGAGTGAATATAATAAACGGAGAAAGTTTTCTTTTTTTCTAGAGATACGAACCGCACTTGTTCCGTTTAGTTTTTCGAACAGCTTTTAAACCTCCGGTTCGGTTCATAACATGGTTTTTGGACCCAACTGAACCTCGCTTTCGATTCGATACAGTGTTTCACTCGTAATCTTTCATATTTTTTAATGAACGCGCGTTTCCGTTTTCGAATATTATGATTTCTTAAGTGATTGATTTATTTGCTATTCATCCTAGCGCTAAAGTACAATACTATATACTTATAAATTATTGCGCCAGTCACATTGAGTAGAGGTTTTAACATAATCGGGGATACCTACTTCAATGTTATCTTATATATAAACATGAATTAACGCATTTTCAAAGATTACAAGGTTAATTATTTATCTTAATTTTAGTTTTAGTTAGTGAATATGAGATGTTTTTTCGCAAAATTCAGAGATAGAAGTCCCAGAAATCATTTGAGTTGCTGTAAAATCCTACCTACAATCGCTTAATGTAGTGGATAATTGAGAATATCGTTCTATAATGAAAATGGGATAGTCAGGAACTTACACTCATAAAACATTCGCACTGAAAATAAGAAAGTCTTCTATGAAATCCGTCTAAGTTTCAGGAAAATATGCCATAAATGAGAAAAAATGTTATTAGTTTTAGGGAGAATCGCCTTAGGACGGATTTCATATGAGAATTTCTAACTTTCAGTTAAAATTTCTTTTATGAGTGTAGGTTTATTAGGTCTGTGAGCAATTGCAGGAGATTTAAACTGGGTGATATGTTTTAAAAAAATAATAGCGAGTCATTCTTAAAACCAACAACAACTCGGTATCTGTAAGGATTGATTCGGTCCATAGAGGAAGTGGAGGAACAGCTTCTTATGAGTGCGTTTTTACTCACACAAACAAAAAATCAGAATCAGAAACAACAACTAACACAAGAAAACGAAAGAGAAAACCGATTACTGTCGGTTGTGTGTATGTGTGTGATTGTGGCTGTCTGATACAGCGCTGTATTGGTGTTGCCTTTAATTCCGGAAGATCATAGGTGAGAAAGAGAAAAGAGAGCCAGCCAATGTCTTTGCGTCCGCACTATGCGCATGGCTGATGCGTTCGCGCACTACAACAACATTGGCGCATGAAGCGTATTATGCATGGGCATCGCTGTTTTAAACTGGTCCATCAGCGAATCGAAATTCAAATGAAACCTTTTTGGGAAAACGATGAAGAATTCAAACATTAACAAAGTTTCATTGTCTGAAGGTAAGCGGGGTTAGTTTTAAGACTCGTCAGTGATCTAAACAGAAACATTTTGTTGATAGGATTTTGGTTCCGATTCAGCATTTTCAAAACGGTTCGGTTTATCATTGGAAATGGCGGTTTTGGTGTGGCTTTCGGTACGGTTCGGTTCGGAGCCTACTAGCAAAATGTTGTTTGCGATCATTTTCAGCTGACCGCTGCACATTTTGTTATACTTTTCGAGCAGCATATCAGGTAGCAAATAATTTCCCCTTGAAAAAATAATTTCCCCCCAAAAATTAATGGCAAATTTGCATAAACAATGCAACAAAAACAGTTTTCAATTGTGGAAATTTTCCTGTTACTTCTTCGTGGATTTCCACTCGCTTGTTTTCCTTAAAACCGTTCACATATTTTTAATAAGATGCAATGCCATAAAAACAAAATCAATTTCTGTCGACGCTACAGAACATAAGCCAACACACAAACACACACACACACACATACACACGGACACACGCACACAGTATCTCTCTCAGGCCCAGACAGATAGAGATAAACCAGCCGTATCTGTTCGCAGTCTCTCGCACTCTGTCGCTCTCTCTCGCTCTCGCTCTTGCTCTCGCGTTTAGCATTAACAGCGTCTGCTCGGTCTTCTATTGCGCTGGTTCGGCCAGCTGTGGCTTGCTGGGCGCCTGTTCGTTTTTGCGATAGACGCGCGACGTAAGTCGCCGTCGTTTTGCCTGAAAAAGTCGCCGTTGTTTCGTTTTAGCTTTTTGGGGCTGTTTTGGGGCTGCCGGAATCGCGCGATGAACCGCGTTTTGTCGTCGCCGGCGATTTTTTAATTCGCGCCGATTTTGCAATGTTTCTGCCGCCGGCGATGGTGAGCCTTAAATCAGCTAACAGAGTGCTGTTAACTGGCCCAACTCGACTCTCGCGCACTCTCTGTGAGTGGAATGTTTGGCCTGTGTCTCTCTCGCTCTCTCTGCCTCAGTTGCGTACTATATTATGCTATAAGATCATTATCAAAAGGAAAAATCGAAATAATTAACACAGAATTGATAGACCAAAATCTGCTCAAAGTGGCACAAGAGTTTGGGTCGCTGAATAATAATTAATTTATGTATGGCGATTTCCTAGGGCCGTTTGCAACCACTGTGCCCGCGCCTGCGGCACTCTCTCTCGCTCGCTCTCTCTTTCTGTTGTTGAAGACGCTGCAGAGCTAGAGATAATAATGATGATGTCGATTGCAAATTCTCCTTTCCCCCCCCCCCCATTTTCCACTTACTGAAATCTGATTTTTAAAGCCAAGAAAATTGTTGGAAAATGAGAAAAAGGATTTTGTTTATTGGACGTGTAAAACACTTTGCTGAGTTTTGTAACCAATTTGAGTAGAGTGAAATTGTATGAGCTTTAGTTTTCTTATGGGTGAAAATTGTCTTCAGTATTTAATATAATTAGCTTTTGCAGCAACTCCTGACGTCACACCAAATTCTTATCGGGCCTAATGACGAGATTCCAATTTTCCTGCACAGTGTCACCAATTGAGATTGAACTGCATTTATTTGCAGTTAAGAAAGTTCGGCTTAGGCCCTTCTGATAGATTGTGTGAGGTCCAAACTAAAACTGCTGTCTGGTTTTGGTAAAAGATTCGTTTTGTAAATGACGATAAATCTCTTTTTAAGTGAATGTATTTCACATAGACTGAATTTACACGGTGAAGTAAACTTAATAAAGTTTTTGAGAAGCTTTCGTTTGTAGCAAAGAGGTGTGGTGGCAAGAGTTTAATGAAAATGTGTTGACATAAAACAAGTAAAAAAGGCTGCGTTTGATTGTGGCTGTCTGACGCACACGACAATAACAAAATCAACGCTGCAGACAGCGGTCACACGTAATTTTGTTGCCTTTAATGTCGCAAAAGGCTTAGGAGAGAAAGAGAAGGGAGTCACACCCGAAGTTGTTGCTGCAATTTTATTATGAGTGGGTTTGCAATGCGCGAAACAGCAAAAAATGTGCATGAAGCGTATAAAGCGTGGGCATCCCTGCTGTAAATTATATATATTCTTGATCAGCATCAACAGCCGAATCGATATAGCCGACTTTCTGTCTTCATGTCTTTACGAATGAACTGGTCGTTCTTGGAGATTATAAACTATAGGAGTTTGTCCCGAATGTGACAAAAACTTATTGTTCTTGCAGGCAAATCAAGTCCTACCCAGATCCAATTACGCCGCTCGGTTGAAAAAATCTTAGATAGATGGCATTTACCCGTGGACTTAGACCCATATCGTTATCAGGATTATTTATCAATCTACTAAAATATTAGTAAAAATGCGATGGAGGATTGTCAAATTACGATCAATAGAATGTTCGCTGCAGTTGCGCAGTAGCAGCGCTACTCTCTGCTAATAAACGTTCCTTGGCACAGATTATCCTATAATCTTCTTATTTCTTACTAGTTTTTTTGCTTTCTTGTTCATATTTTTCCATGAGACATTATGCTGGGTAAAATCTTACTAAATTGCAAGTGTGCCTTGCGTGCTTCTACACAACAACAGCTGACATTAGGCCTGATTTGCTTAGTTGCTGATGAGAGCCCAACGGAAAAATTGCCTTCAAGGTGTTAACGTAAGACACAGTCGTGTATTTTCTCAGCGAGAACCATTAAACAGAAATCGCGAGTAAGCAAGTCATTTTAATTTTTAACCTTTTATTTTTGTGAGTATACAGCACAAAAAAGGTTTTAACCATATTTTACGAGCTCTGCTAAGTAGTTAAAACAACATTAATCAGATAAAATTGCCATCATGAACATCGCACATAAAATTTACGTCCTTTTTTTTTTGGAATAAACTATAGATTTTGACCCCGATTTCGGTTTATAAGCATTTTTTTTCTTATCCAGAATTTATTTTCTATGTCACTAATTGGTTTTTAAATTTTCTCCTATGTAACATCATTTGGAATGGGACAACTGTAATTAAAAGAGGATTTTATCCTGTACAGTACTGCGAATGGTTTTAACCCCAAACCCCAAAAATATGATTTTGTTTTTTAAAACCGGTTTTTATTTATTGAGAAATGAATCGCGCATGGTCCGCATGATTCTTTAAAACAGTGCTAGTTCCGATAGCTATGAGAGGAACTGTATATATTAATTGTATATAGTTAATGTTATAATGGTAATTCGAAATGCGTGTTACAGATAAGACATTTTTTTTTTTAATATCTACTTTAGCCACCACTGGCTTTACTAATACATTGTTAGGGATTTTGTTTTAAGTATTATTATTAAAGCCCGTTCAACTCTCCGTTAAACAAATGAGATCACAATGAATTTGGTAACCGTTTGACGAAGCTTTTCGCATATTTCTAAATACACATCGGCAATCTAGTATTTATATTTGAGTGTGCTCAGTGAGCACTGCTCATATATTTGTGTGTGCTTTAACATAGCTTACATGTACGCTATATTTCGATTGGAGGCAAATAATATGCGTATCCAGAGGATGCAGTTGAAGTAAACTTTAAATATACCACATTGCGAAGTGATTTTAAGACTTACTTTTGCATGGACTTCAAATTAGAATTCAAATCGAAAACGGATTCCAAAAAACCTTGAAAAGTTTGTTTATCTAGCGTTTCAAAGACTGTGTAAACCACTGAACCCAACCAGTTCTTAGAATTAAATACTGAAAAATTTCGTTTTGTAATATTTTAAAAAATTGAATGTAGTCTATCAGGCCTGATCCGCTTTTCACTTTCACTAAATTTGCTCGAATTCGAATTGGTTACCAGCTAGGGTTTTCACAATTTGATAGATTTAATCAAATTGAATTCACATTGATTGGTAAATGCAGTTTCTTACATTAAAGCGCCAAAATAATGTCAAAATTAATTTTGTAATTAGAAACTATTCTAAATAAAGTATTGAACAATTTATTTGGAAACCTTTTAAAATTGTAAGCAATCTATAACTTTTTTTTTAGTGTTTTGAAGTCTCTAAATCTATAGATTTTGACACGTAAACTTATATTTTTCGAAAATGAATTCTTCTAGCCATGAATTTCTACACAGAGTTTACACAGGTTGTCCACTAGATCACACGTTTTTAGTGCAAGGACCAAATTTGAATTCAACAGCAAATGTTGATGTATATATTTAGAAGCTATCTCTGTCAAGTCAAAAAACGGGCTTCACGAATTGATTTATTTTTATTTTCCGAAGCTGAGCACCTCAGTATTGGTCGCCTCTGAAACATCGGCTGCGTCGAACGAAATTTCGGCTTAAAAAAATCAACTACAGCCATGCTCCCATTTTCGCTTTCGCAAAAACTTTGCGATTTGATCACCAAATCGTAAAAGTTGGTGCTCCGACATTAGGAAATCGCAAAGTTTTGCCGTTTTTAAACAGGCGACATCTGAGTCCGTGAAATGAAAAGTAAATGCAAAATATAGGTTGATGCACAAACAGACAGCCCACGGAACTATTTTTATGCAGTTCTCTAAGCCTTTTAGATTTGTCTTAGGGACTCTCCCACTCAATTCGCACTAAGGCAATATTTTAATCAACTATATAATATAGACACACAAAATTGAGCGAGATGGAAAACTGCTCACAAAAACAACAATTTGCGATTTGGTATGGTATATGGTATATATCGATATATGACTATCGAAAGCATGACTAGTGGCGCTCATCAGCTGTTTTTGTTATGCGAAATGACACAAAACAAGTTGGGAATGGAACATTATCGAAGAAAAAACTGGCGAATTTCGGAGCGCTCTAAATTGAAATCGTACGAATTTGCTGAAATCGTAATTCGCAAAAATGCGTGAAAGCCGGAGCATGGCTGCTAATGCAACTCTCTTGGAAAGGTTTTAAAAAAAAAATGGCTTAAAATCAACATTAAAGATGGATATATATTCAAACATTATGGTTTAAGATTTATATATACATCGGCCCTTGAGTTTTGAATTAGAATATTGGTGGAAGTCAGCCATTATCCGTCTACCGCTCAGATTTGCCTGGCTCAAGTTCTCATCTTCTATATAGCAGCTTTACTCAGTAAGTTTATGAGTTTATGTGCCCTAAATTGCATTTAAATTACCGATTCTTCAATAATTAAACTTAACTAGGTAATCCTTTCATTTAAATTTGTCCAAATGTTCTAATTTGTCAAAATTTTAAGTCAACTCAAAGTCGGAATAAAACTTTTTTTTTTTCTAATTTCGAAGGTCTCAGCAGATAAGATACAAACTGCCTTAAATGATTGACCAAAATTGGATACAAATTGAAAGAGCAAGTATCGAACTCGGTTCATAAAGTATTCCACATTCAAGTAGTCATAATTCAAATTTTGATTGCGTCATAATCATGGAATATTCCATTTTCTTCGCATATTGTCTTAATCAAGTACAGCTACCTTAAGTGGGTTAAAACCGCATGGCTTAGTTTTCTAATTAAACTCAAAGCAACAACAAACAAATCGAGTTGGGCGCGCGCTCGCCTCTAATTTGACCTTTTTTTCTGCTGCCGCTGCTGACTGCTGCTCTGCCTCGGCCACGCTCTGCTTTGCCAACACTCCGCCCTCTCCCCTCCCCCCTCCCCCACCCACTCCCACCTGTGGTGGTGGACTGGCGGCTGGTGTCGCTCTCGAGAGAAATGTAAACAATGCTGGGTCGGCGCTCTCGCACACTCGTACTTGCACTCGCACTCGCCGCTCACTCGCTCGCTTTTGGCGGTGTGCTCTCTTTCTCCCACGCGCACTGCTTGTTGAGTGTTCGACTTTCCTTACATGCTGGGCGCCTGTTACAGGGTTCGGCCAAACCGCCGTTCGTTTGTATGCGAGCTGCTCGTTCGATCGAACGCGAGTAAAGTCGCGACTTCGCGACGTTTCCAGCAGGAAAACCAGTTTTCTGTGATGTTTACAGCTTAATTTTCTCGCCATTCACCCCTGCCCCCGGTCCCTTTTGGTCCACGTGCCACCTTTTGCATAGGTTTTTTTTTTTGCCCATTTGCGCCTCTGCAACTTGAACAACAGTTCGTCAGGCGGCGGTGGCGACCCAACGACCGTTGACTTCCAGTTACAGAGCTCTCCCCACCCATCAGTAGTCAGTCATTCAGTGCCCGGCCGCAGTGCGGGTCAGTTCAGTTTTTGCGTTTCTCGATGCATTTTTATCAGTTGCCCAAATGAAGTATGTACATAATTTGGATTTGTTTTTGTTTATAATTTGTTGTTGTTGTTGCTTTTGTGTGTGTGTGTGTGTGTGTGTGCTCTCTGACTGGCACGTAGTACCGTTAATTTTTTGTTGTTGTTTTGTTTGTACTCAAATTACTCATATTACTCTTATCAGCCGTTTTAGTAATATTCAAGGGAAATCACATAAAAATAAACGATGCCTAATGTTGTTATAAAAGTTACCCTGCCAAAGTTTGACTAACTCGAAAAGATTTAAATTTAATGGTTAAAAATATAAAATTTAACAGATTGATGAAGATTAACGACTTTAGAGTCAACCCGTTTTCAGAAAATATTTAATACTAATATTCTGGAGACCCAATATCATTTTAAAAACGACTCAAAACAGCGATGCCCATGCTTTATACGCTTCATGCGCGAATGTTGTTGTAATGCGCGAAGACGTCAGCCATGCGCATAGGGCTGACGCGGAATTAAAAGCAACAACAATACTGGCAAACAGCGCTGTATTAGGCAAGCACACACGCACAACCGGCAGTAATCGCTGTTCTCTTTCGTTTTCTTGTGGTAGTTGTTGTTTCTGTTTCTGATTTTGGTGTTTTGTTTGTGTGAGTGAAAACGCACGCATAAGAAGTTGTTGGGCATCCCTGATTTGAAACATCAAAAAAATCGAATAGATTTCAGAATTAAATAATCTAACTCAATTTTGTTACGAATTTATCGTTAATTATGGCTCATTTGCAGATATTTTCAAAGAAGTAAGTATCAATATAACGGTGTTTTGAGCATCTTTTAAAAAAGCGATGCTTGTGTTCAAAACAAATCAAACATTTCCGAAATATAACAGATTTTTCAGACTTTCACTCAGAAGCGTGGTTCGGTTCATAGTTCATTTATGATATATAACTAGCCTTATTCACCTGCACTTCCGACAATATTATCTAAAATGAGTTTTTTTTTTCAATTTGGAAAATAGTTTTTGAAACACAAGCTTTACTCTTTAAGCCACGCCTTATCTTTATTCGATCATTCTTGTTCTTAATTCCACTTCCACAAAAAAGTTGGTTAATCAAAAACCGGGTTTTCGATTAGATTTTGGTATCTTAATTACAAAACAAGGAAATTGCATTCAGAACAATTCTGATATCTTACCAATAGTTTGGCCCATTGAATAGAGCTGGGAATATTTTAAAAGAATTGCAAATATCGATGTTTCTTTTTCGTCATATGTAGATGTTCTTTACTGATGTTGGATGTAAATGTAATGCATTGAAAATGTGCAAAAAGGCCATAGATGCATGCTTCTTAAATACACAAGCTCTTATTTCCTAACCAAAAGATGTTATTGTAATATAAAAATAACGAGAATGCTAAGCTAGCTTCGGGTGAGCCGAAGTTTTTATACCCTTGCAAGTGCTCGTTTTAAAATACTGATTTCGTTCCAAATTGTTGATAGTCTGTTTGCCAGTATATTATTAATTTTATTCCAGTTATAAAACGTTGACAGTGCAAACAACTTTTTTGTTTTCCATGCAAACGTCTCCAAACTTCGTATATACCACGCAGGATAACGAATAATTTTTCAGAAAATTATTTTTATTCGATTAATATTAAAATGTTGCTTTATCCGAAAAACTTATTCCAAATAAAAGTAATCAAAATTTATTTGCTCAACAATTTATTCGTGTCAGCTATATTTATTCGTTTTATTCGAAAAAATTTGTCATTTTGTAGACAAATAATTTATTCGAAGTGTTTTTTGTCGATTAATTTTATTTAAATAACGAATAATTTTATCTAGATAATCATTCGAATGATCGTTATTTTTATTACAAATAAAATTATTATATTTACAAATAAAATTTCATAAATAACACTTGTTTTCAAATAATTATCTAGATAATTTTTTTATTTGAATAATGCCAAATCTGGTATATACTAGTTTTCTAGTAAGAAACTTTTTTGTTTTCAATGTAAAGCTCTTTAAAATTGGCATATGTTTATTTTATAAGCTTTCACACAAATCGTCAAAGTTTTGTCTAAATCGGATGACTATAGGTTATAGCTGCCTTAGGAATGATTGGTCGAGAAACAAGTTTTAGTGAGATAAACTTTTTTGTTTTCAAAGAAAACGCCTCCAAATTTTGTATTTCTTAGTCTGCTATGCTCTTTTATGTTTCCACTAAGTTTGGTCCACATCGGACATCTATATAGTATAGCTGTCATTGAAAAGTAGAGTCAGAAAAGTAGTCTTTGTGAAAAAATCTTGTTTGTTTTCAGTGGATATGTCGTTCAAATTAGTTAGAAAATCGTGCTGCAAGGGTATACAAATTTTGGCCTAGCCGAAGTTAACTTTCCTCTATTTTTGGAATTAATTTATTACAGAAAATTAAATACCTTTAAATCGAAATTTAAAAAAAAAACATTTTAATGTCGTCAAATTTTTAAAGTTTGCAAATGGGTTGGTTATAACTTACTTACTTCTACATTTATACATTTTGTGGGTTGCACAATAGCACCAGCTCTGTAGATCTGATTGTAAGGGATGTCAAAAAAGGTGTAAAGTAATTTATTCTTATAGTTGGTTTCTGGTGTTATTACCTTAGGACTTAAGTGTTTCGCGCATTAAAGCAACATCCAAAGTTTGTAAGTATTCCCTGCTGCATCAGTAGACCCCTCACTTTCGACTGTTTAAAAACAGTTACCTTTTCATGTCAATACTGCTACCTCTTGTTGGGAATTCCAGGCGAGAAAAGGGACAAATTTAAACTGAAAATTCAGCGACCTGTGATTTGAATACGAAATGCATCTACTCCGGGATCCTGATAATTGTAATATTTTGATGAATTGGTAAAAACAAGAAAGAAAGTCGGTCAAGCACGACTATAACATACTCTGTACCAACGAAATTATACGCTTAGCATAAATTTAGAACGCTGAGCGCTTTGCTCATAACTCGACAACCGTTCACACGATCTTCATCATTCCTTTGGCTGATCGATAAGTTATCCTTATAACTAAATATGTCCAAAAGGAACGAACCATCTATCTTTAAAACTGTGGGATATGTAACGTTTTTTCTAAATTGCGGAGGCGGCAAGGGGCGTGTCTTAAATTGAAAATAAACTTGATCTGCCTGCCTGTGTGACTAAAACATTTTATAAAAGCCCGACTCTCGCCTCTTATCATTATATTTACTTATCCTTACTAAGCCCCCTCCACATCTTCTATCTCTCCCTCAGGTGCTTCAATATGCCTGGCCAATTGTCATTGGTCCATCTGCTCATACCTCATATCCCGCCACATCGAGCAACGTAGAAACGTCTTCCTACAGCGCCAACACTTAAATTTTCCTGATAAAACAAAAGCAAAACAAACTTAATCCAACAAACTAACATTGCAATAGCAACAACAACAACAGCAACAGCAACAGCAACAGCAAAAAAAGCATCAAGAACCAAAAGAAAAGCGCTGCCGCTTGCCCGTCTTGTTCTTCGTGATTTCGTCGTGGCTGTCAGCGTTTCCAAAGCGCCGACGACGGACGAGAGAAGCGAAGCAACGAGCAGCAAGTTAAAAGCCTCACCACGGACGCATTTATGGATGCGGGCGGCCTGCCAGTCTTCCAGAGCGCCAGCCAAGCAGCAGCCGCCGCCGCCGCCCAACAGCAGCAACACCAACAACATTTGAATCTGCAATTGCATCAGCATCAGCATTTGGGCTTACATCTGCAGCAGCAACAGCAGCTACAACTACAACAGCAACAACAACAGCAGCAGCAACAACAACAACAACACAATGTACAGGCGCAACAACAGCAGCAGATACAAGTGCAACATCAACAACAACAGCAGCAGCAGCAACAGCAGCAACAACAACAGCAGCAACATTCGCCCTACAATGCAACAGGCGGAATTGTCGGCGGCCTTGTCGCTGGCGGCAACGGAACTGGCAACGCTTCAACTCCAGGAACTGGCAATATCAACAACAGTGCGAACATCATCAACAACAACAACAACAGCAACAACAACTCCAGCAACGACTCCCTACCGCCCAAGCGGCAGCCAATTGTTGATCGCCTGCGACGACGCATGGAAAACTATCGCAGGCGTCAAACCGATTGCGTGCCACGGTACGAGCAGGCATTTAGCACCGTTTGCGAGCAACAGAATCAGGAAACCTCTGCACTTCAGAAACGTTTTCTCGAGAGCAAAAACAAGCGGGCGGCCAAAAAGACTGAGAAGAAGCTACCGGAGCCGCCTCCACAGCAGACACAGCAGACGCAAATGTTAGCCGGACAGCTGCAGAGCAGCGTACATGTGGTAAGTCGAAAGCTAATTTCCAGACTATTTGAAGGTCTTCTATCAAGCTACAACTAATTGCATAGGCCACTCGCTAATACTCAAAAAAAAGGTTTTGAATGAATTTTGATTCAACAGTTGCCCAAATTCAACATTAATATGTCAACTTAATGCTAGAAATTTCCTGCTGATTCGGCAACAGTCTCTCTCCGACCTTCAGCATTCACCGCTGTCTCAGTATCTCTCTGGGAGGCATTGCACATAGCAAATTGCTAACGTCGATTGCTCGCCTGCTCCTCGGGGTTCCTTCAGATCTGAAACTGGCCTAACCCTCTATTTGTTTATGGCCCCGCGATTGAGATAGTTGTGCTGTCTGGAATGCGATGTGTCTAGCAAATTACTGCCGTCGATTGTACGCCTGCTCTGACGTTCCTTCAGATCTGAAAGTGGCCTGCCACTCTATTTGGTTATCGGCACGCGATTTAGATAGCTGTGCTGTCTCAGCAGCTCTTTGGGACGCGCAAACTACTGCCGTCGATTGTTCGCCTGCTCTGACGTTTGATAGTCTACATGTATCATTCTGCTGATCTAAACTTGCAAAGAAGTTTTTTAACCTTATTACACTCATTTGACTTGCTCTTATGAGACTATTCAGCGGGGAACAGCATTATGTGTTCCGTAGAAAGGACAGAAAAGTAGTGAAATTCAACTGCAGCTTTTCTATAAAGGGATATTAGATAGGGTTTAACTGTGAACCCAACCCCTTTAAAAGTAACTGATTTCGGTTCGGTTCAACTAAAACTATAGACCTACAAATTTTGTATACCTTTGCAAAGGGTATTCTAATTTTGTCCAGAAGTTTGCAAAGCATAGAAATATTCATTTGCGACCCCATAAACCATATAGTCGAGCTGAGTCGATTGAGCTTTTTCCGTCTCTCAGTTTTAAAGCCATCGAGCTAAAATTTTGCACAGAGTCTTCTTTTTGCTGCACACTACTAATATCTCGGAACCGACCGGATTGGATGACTATATCTCATAGCTTCCATAGGAACAATCGGTCGGAAAACTAATTTTAGTGAAAAAACTTTTTTTTTTTAATGGAAACGCCTCCAAACTTTGTAATCTATGTTTTTTTATACTTCTACCAAGTTTTATTAAAATCGGATAACTATATAGTACTATATATAAATACAAAAGACAGGTCTGAAAAACAGTCTTAGTTAGAAAAACTTTTTTGTTTTTAATGGTAGCATCCTGCAATTTTGTTTTTGTTTGTTTCTTATGCTTTCACATAATATTACAAATTTTGGCCAAATCGGATGACTATATCATATAGCTCCCGTACAAACGATCAGTCGGAAAATGGGAAAACGAGGATTTTTTAAAATATTTAAGCGAGCACTTGTAAGGGTGTAAAAACTTCGGCACAGACGAAGTTAGCTTAGCTTTCTTGTTCTAATCGAAATCGGACATCTATATAAGTAGTATAGCTGTCATAGAAAAGTAAGGTTAGAATAATAGTCGTAGTAACTAAAACTTTATTGTTTTCAATGTCAGAATCTTCAAATGTGATATAGATTTATTTTATAAGCTTTCACACAGTTCTTCAAAGTTTTGTCAAAATCGGATGACTATAGGTTATGCTGCCATATGTATGATTGATCGAGAAACTAGTTTTAGTGAGAAAAACTTTTTTGTTTTCAAAGAAAACGCCTCCAAAGTTTGTATTTCTTAGTTTTCTATGCTTTTCCATTATTTCACTAAGTTTGGTAGAAATCGGACATCTATATAGTATAGCTGTCATACAAAAGTTGTCTTAGTGAGAAAAACTTGTTTGTTTTCAGTGTAAATAAACTTCAAATTGGATAAGAAAGCGTGCTGCAAGGGTATACACACTTCGAGGTAAATTCTCTTTCCTCTATTAATTTCAATTTTAAAATGAAAAAAGAAAAAAAAAAAAACAAAAGACAAGTTGTAATGGAGAAATAAAAGGCTCGCTTAGTAACGTATAAGTACCTTGCCATATTCAAGACCTGCGATTTTTGGAAGGGGACCCTAGGAATGTGGAATGAGTTCGGACTGAGATCACATTTTCCCATCATATATGCCTTGATAGAGCTAACAACAATGAAAATTCCAGAAATTCTAGTTTTATAAATATTTTATGTTGGCTAACTTTTACTTTGTATTCGTGCTGTTTGTTTTTTTTTTTTTCTTTCCAGCATTTTTGTGTCTAGCCATTCGTCAAATGAAATGCATCTGGCAGATACTATTGGTATCTGTGAGCTTCTTATTATTATGTGGCGTGCAATATTAGAGCTGGTGCACAAAGCTCAACAAAAAAAGAAAAAAAAAAAAAAACGAAGCCAGTCAACAGCACACAAAATGCACATATACACAAAATAATAATGAGGTCAGCGATTTTTTTTTTGTGTGTGTAGTTCAGTTTCACTTCGCGCTGTGCCAACTTGTATCTACAAGATACATTTGCTGTAGCTACAAGCTACAATTGTTTGTTGTGGCTGCTATTGTTGTTGTTGTAGGGTACTGGCTTATGTGCATTTTAAATACCTTGAAAATGATTTTGTAAGCCCGAAAAGATTTTTCTCGACTTGGCGGTTGGTTTGCCTGTGCTGCTCTTGCATCACGGCGACGACCATCGGCTCTCTGGCTGGCGGAATGAATGACTGACTGACTGACTGACTGACTGATGATTGCCAACTCTAGTTGATATAATTGTTGGGTTCTTGCCGACATCAGACATTCGCCAAGCCAAAAACTGTTGCAATTCTCGACCCCGTGTAATTGCCGCAAATTTACACACAGTCGCCCGTTCGTCATCAACATCACCGTCATCGCCATCGCCATCGCCATCGCCATCGCCATCTCCATCTCCAGTTGGCAATTACCAAGAGCGAGTTTCTATTTCTTTTATCTGGGCAAACGTGAGTTATTCGCATTCGCCGCTTCTGGCTACTTCTGGCCTCTAGGTGCACACTTTTTCCGCATCCGCTTGCAATGTCATTTGTGTCATGTGCGCCGCCGTCGGTAATCATTCAGCTTCTGAATTTTTGTTGTTGTTTAATTTTAATTGGCTGGCCAGCAGCTTTTGTTGTTGATATTCTGCCTCTTCTGTTCTGTGCTGCGTAATGCAAATTTTTTTTCATAAATACACCCAGTAGAAATGAAGGGTATGATGAATGTTCAAAAATCACATAATGATGGTTTATGCTTGAGCGTCAACAGCCGAGTCGATATGCGAAATCGATAATCGAAAGATTAGTTATGCACGAATCGATTACACCTGCAACGCGTGGTATGCATAAGTGATTTGTAGGCAAGCAAATTAAATAAAACACTTCAAATTAAGGTTTTACAGAACTTTATAGGCGGTGCGATCGACTGCAGCGCTGTTACACTCATCAAAAAAGCAGAACATTCTTGAATATTCAGAAGATAAATTCAGATAAATTAGTACCCGGTTAAATGTTTGTAAGCAAGGGGAGTAGGTAAAGAAATTGAGGAGAGCAAGCACATTTGAGAGTATAGTGTTGAACCCGCTCTTACAGTTTCGTTTATTATGGAAGAGAGGTGTATAAGAAAACTAACACGGGGAGAGCTCCGTCGACTTTTGCACTCATGTGGCTTTGAAATTCCCAAGCTGTTATGGCACTGCTAGCATGGAGAGACAAAGATTGCTGCTGCTGCTGCTTTGTGGTGTTGTGTGCCGGGCTGCGAACCGGTTTTGAACCGAACTGGTCCAGAACTCCGAATTTCAGTTTACTGTGAACTGAACCTTGAACCGAACCTCTTCAGGTATAAAATCTGAAGCTGTACCTTATCCGAAGCTAAAATTTCAAGACCAGTATTCCGAATTTCAGTTTACTGTGAACTGAACCTTGAACCGAACCTCTTCAGGTATAAAATCTGTAGCTGTACCTCATCCGAACCTAAAATTTTAGGACCAGTATTCCGTATTTCAGTTTACTGTGAACTGAACCTTTAACCGAACCTCTTCAGGTATAAAAGCTGAAGCTTTACCTCATCCGATCCTAAAATTTCGGTTCAAGAAAAATTATGGACATGAAAACATTTAACCTACAGCCTAGCGACTTCTTCTGATGGTTTTGGAAGACAGAAGACGGAGTCTTATGTTCTGTGTTCAGAACTACCTTTAAAATCCTCAGAGCTTGACCTTACTTTGGTAATATTTTTTATTTGTAGACTTCGAAATGGAATTTTACTTAACAGTAAATAATTATATTGAATAATCCCATGTGATGTGGTTCCACAAATCACTTTCGACACAATTACAATACAGTATGTGTCGTTTTTAGGTCGATTACCATATAAACTTGTATAAATCAAGGGCTGAACGAAGATTCGAACCAAAACCTTAGCCCAAACTCCCTTAAACCTCAATTTTACGAACCCTAACCATTGGTAAATTTTTGATCGAACCAACGAATCGAAGCTCCAACAATGCTTTTGGGCTTGCAGCCCTGGTTGTGTGTTTCCCGAGCCGGTCTACACTTGCTACCTTGTTGTTTGACAATCAATTTTCTTTGAAATAAATTTAAGAATAAAAAAACGCGGAAAGTTAACTTTGGCTCGGACAAAGCTTGCACGATTTTTTAACTAAGACTCCTTTTGGGACCTCAATTTTCTATGGGAGCTATACCATATAGATCATGCAAACTCCAAGCAACCGAAACTTGGAATCGATTCCATGTAAAACAAAAAAGGTTTTTCTCAATAGAACTTCTTTATCGACCGAGCATTTGGATTGCCGTTATATCCTATAGTCATTCGGTTTTGACAAAACTATCTGGAATAAGTACAAATACGCTGCACCGGATTATGACTATAGCATATAGCTGCCATATGAATAATCGGTCGAAAAACTAGTTTTAGTGAGAAAAACGTTTTTGGTTTCAATGAAAACGCCTCCAAACTTTGTATTTCTTAGTTTGCTATGCCTTCCCATGATTCCACTGAGTTTGGTTTAAGTCGGACATCTATATAGTATCTGTCATAGAAAGGTAGAGTCTGATAAGTAGTCTTAGTAAGAAAAACTTGTTTGATTTTAATGGGAATGTCCTTAAAACCGGCATTTATCTATTTGACACAATTCCGCAAAGTTTTGACAAAACCGATTGACCGAATGATTTATTTTTTGAGCAAAATCAATAGCCAACAATAGTCAACTCGTAGTCTTCGTCCGTCTGTTTGAGTTGCCGGATATTTCAAAAATATCTATATCGATATTTTTGACGATATTGAAAAAGTAGAATTTCGATTTAAATATTTTAGGGTATAAATATCGATAATATCGATATTTTCGATATTTAGAACATTTTTTTTTTTTTGCTCGCCAAAATACCGGAATAAACAGTTGATCGCAATAGTGTGACCGAACGCTAGAAGGAAAATATCGCTGAAAATGATCACCAAAAAATATTTAATATCCGATACATCGCCTGATAAGAATATTCGATAACGATACATCGTTTTTCGACAAAAATTTAGAAAATATTCGCAATATCGATATTATTTCCCGCAAAATATATTCGCAAAGATCTGAATCTCAAAAAAGATGAGAGATAGAGTTTAACCAGTTATGGAACATAAAGCAATAAGTATTTTTTATCCATCGAACAGTGTTGCTTTAAGTAATATAAAGTTGGCTGGCGCAGCGCTGTTAGAGCAGAGTAGACACCATACGACACAATCTTGATCTTGCAACATAAACACGACGTGTTAAATCGTGCGTGTGTGTGACACGAAGAAAATCACGACACGCGCCAAACTCTAAGAAAGAGTATATTACAGTCGGGCTTGACCGTTTTTCATACTTGTTGGTTTTTACATATTTGTGTTCAGTTTGGCAGCTGTCACACTGAACCGAAACTGATTCATTTCTTCTTTATGTTAGCCTGGTGACACGTCAGCTTGTTTTTTTTTTACTGAGCGTCAAATCGAACCCATTCTGCACCTTAATAAATTGTGGAAAATGTTATCCCAAAATTAGAGTCAATTTCTAAAATGTGTGTGTGTGTGTCCAACCAGCGAATCGAACCCAGCTTTTCACTTTTCTTTCTTTTTGCCATTTGGAAAACTTTTACTGCTGTTTGTTGCTGCTGCTGCCGCTGCCGCTGCGGTTGGCAGTGAAAATCGCCGCAAATTGCCGCCGGGGTGCAACATGCAAAACAAGAAAAAGTAAAACATATTGTTTATAATGCGTTTTTATTTGGGAAAGTCGCGTGTTGCAATTTCTTGTTTTCTCGTCTCTTGTTTTTTTTTATATTTTTATTGTTGTTGTTGATTTGTGTTGCTGTTGTTGCCAATTTTCACTTCACATGGTCGTGTGGCATTTTCTGACAGGCGTCAGTCAAAGAGTTTGTACCTCTCTCTGGGTTGTTGCCGTTGTTGTTGTTGTTGTACTCTTGATTGACAAGTGACAACATATTATTGGCGTATCGCTTCAACTTGAGCTCTGTGTTGCTTGACGCGTTGTTTACCTATTACCTATTACCTCTATGGGGCAACTACTTACTTACTTACTTACGATGGGGGACGGCGGTTTGTCGTTTTAGATGTAGGGGAAGTTAACAAATATTAGTGACGAATTGTTTGGGACTATAGCCAAGGATCGTTGCATGGGAAGACTGAAGTTTTCGCATAACAAAGGTGGAAGAATCTTTTAATTGATTCGAAATTTTTGAAATAATCTGGAACCTTGCAAAATGTATTATAATTTTGACCATAAGTTTGCAATGCAATATACCCATATATACACTGAAAAAAAAACAACGAGAAAGCTAAGCTAACTTCGGCTGTGCCGAAGTTTTTATACCCTTGCAAATGCTCGCTTAAATATTTTCAAAAATACCCTTTTTCCCATTTTCCGACCGATCGTTCGTATGGGAGCTATATGATATAGTCATCCGACTTGGCCAAAAAGTTGTAAAATTATGCAAAACAAACAAATACAAAATTGCAGAATGCTACCATTAAAAACAAAAAAGTTTTTTTAACTTAGACTGTTTTTCAGACCTATCTTTTGTATGGCAGCTATATCATATAGTTGTCCGATTTTAATAAAACTTGGTAGAATTATAAAAAAGCAAAGAAAACCTACGATTACAAAGTTTGGAGACGTTTTCATTGAAAAGAACAAAGTTTTTCTCACTAAAACTAGTTTTCCGACCGATTATTCCTATGGGAGCTATGGGATATAGTCATCCGATCCGGTTGGTTCCGACAAATTAGTAGTGTGCAGCAAAAAGAAGACTCTGTGCAAAATTTCAGCTCTATAGCTTCAAAACTGAGAGACTAGTTCGCGTAGAAACAGACAGACAGACGGACGGACAAAGCTCAATCGACTCAGCTCGTCACCCTGATCAAGAATATATATAGTTTATGGGGTCGGAAATGAACATTTCTGTGCGTTGCAAACTTCTGGGCAAAATTATAATACCCTTTGCAAGGGTATAATGACATGATCTGGTACTCAATGTTAGGTTTTTTTATATCGTTAAAAAGCGGATTTGATAAAGATGAATACGATCTGTTCTTCATATCAATTTGATGAATTTTCTGATCAATAGTATATTAATGAAATATAATAATGATATTAATTAATATAAAATGTAATATTTAATATCAGAATAATATAATTTAGCTTCAACTAGACATTTTTTAAAATCAAAATGATATGAAAAACATGATATGTCAAAATTTCAAATTAACCAGCTCAGATTGAATTGATATTGACATTTTTTTTCTCTGTGTAGTCCTGATCAGGGCGACGAACTGAATCTAGTAAGCTTTTTCCTTCCTTCTGTCTGTTTCTACGTAAATTTTTGAAATTAAAATGGACGAAAAACTCAGCTACATTCTTTTCCTCTTCAGTCGTAAGTTGAGCCACACTCAAAAAAATAAACAGCCAAAATCGCCCTAAAATCTAGAAATTCGCCTTAAAAAAGTTCTCAAAGGCGATTGACCATATATTTTAGAAAAATAATTTCTAAAAATAAGACTAAAGACTTTCTGAAATTAAGAAAATATTTACTATAATCTATAAAATATTTTATTAATTGTAGAAATGATTTTCTAGATTTTAAAAACAAATTTCTAAATTTTAAAAATATTATAAATATTGGAGACAGAAGAGGAAGAGACTACTACACAACACTAAGAAGCTTATGACCAACCCCCTTAAACATTATTTTTATAGAACATTCTTTTTCTGTTGGTTCACTGAAAATTATTTTTAGTTTAGTTTAGATTGGAGACTGAAGAGGAAAAGAATACTACAAACAACACTAAGAAGCGTATTAACCCCCCTTATATATCATTTTTATAGGATATTTTCTTTCTGTTGGTGGTTCACTACAGATTCTTTTCAGTTTAGTTTTACACCCCAAAAAAAAAAAAACAGCGAAAATCGCACTAAAATTTAGAAATTTTCCCCTAAAAAAAGGGTCAAAGGCGATTCGCCATATATTTTTATTATTTCTAAAAATACGACTAAGACTTTCTTAAATTAAGAAAATGTTTACTAGGCTGGTGGTGACAGAAGAGGAAAGAGACTGCCATACTCTGAAAAGCGTATAAACCCCCCTATATATTATTTTCATAGGATATTTTCTTTCTGTTGGTTCACTACTAGTAATCATTATTTTAGTTATTAACTTTACCTTGCCTGGGGACTCGAACTCGGGACCTCGGGGAAACTTCAACACGAAAGGCATCTTATCGCACTCGACTACCAAGCTCGCGAGTGAGAACAGTAAATAACGCAGTCAAATGCTAAGCACTCGCCGTCCTCTTTTATATTCCGAAAGCAGTGAAATTCGAACTTGAGAATTAATTGCGGTGTCTTTTTATATTTTTCTAAATTTAAGGGCGGTTTTGTAGACTATTTTTCTATATTTTAGGGCGATTTTCTCAGCATGCCGAATATTAGTTGCCCCTTTTATAATCCGAATGCAAGGAATTCGTACTTGAGAATTACAAGGGGTGTCTTTTTAATATATTTATATTCTTTAGGTCGATTTTCTAGACTTTTTTGTCTATATTTTAGGGCGAATTTGCAAATGGCTTGTCTACACTTGAGAAATGTTCTTTCTTAAATTTAGGGCGTTTTTCTAAATTCACCCTATTTTACGAAACCGTGCAATGTTTTTTTTCTCTAAATTCATGGTCGCCCTTAATTTTAGAAATTTGTGAAAAAAATATAGAAAAATTACCCTAAATTTAAGAAAAAATAAATCGAATATCTAAGTTTAACAAATTATTTTCTAAAAAATAGTTTTTAGAAAGCTGTTGTTTCTAAGTTTAAGAAAAAACTGTCTGAAAACAAGAAAGAAAAAACTAGGGTGACCTTTCTAAACACTAGAAAATTAATTTTTTGAGTGTAATTGCAAAAATTTCCCCTAGTTTATTTATAAATCTTAACAAAAATCGACTTAAAATGCTATTGCTTTGTCTTAGCCAAAAAGTTATACTTCTACATATTTTTCTATCCAACTTTCGTGAACCTGTTTGCTTTAGTTTGATTCAACTTGACATCGCACTAATCATTTTACATTTCAACAAAGTTTCCCTCTGCATTATTACTTTTGTCAGGGCTGGGGGCGTGGCTCACATATTTTCTTCTATTCGTTATTTTTGTACATAAATTATGTTTTAACATTTTACAAATTTTTGTTGAAAATGCATCATTTATCTTCGAGTAAAATGCGCTCCATTCTCCTCCTACAAGCCCACCTCAAACCAGCCAGTGTACACCCTTTGCGTGCTCTGTGCCTTTTCTTTACATTTTTTCTGTTTCTTTTTTTTTTTTGGTTTTTGGGAGGAGAACGAAGTAAAATCGATTTCATTTCGACAAATGGTGAAGGCAGGAGAAAAAAAAAAAGAAACAGACAGTTGGAAAAGTGAGACTGCACTTTGTGATGGGAAGACCTTCGGGGCATGTACAAGTACATATGTGGCATTAAATGTGTGATACGATTCTAGATACATGTTGAGCCTGTTAGCATTTGTATCTTATATTTGTTTAATTTATGTAGAATTACTGAAATTTGCTTAAATATAACTGCAACACATTTGGACCAATTAATATGTTGAAAGAAATGTATTTTTTTTAGTGTATTGTGTACTGTCCGTTTTTCTGCCCTGGTTCTGGATTGTATAAGCTTGTTGATCGAGGTTTGTTTACATTTCTCGAGCACAAGGGCCACTTTCAAAAACCTATTCCAAACCAAATTGATAAGCTGTATTGAATATAATTTAACAAAACTCATACCCAAAGTGTTTATTCTAATTTTAATATTCAATGGGATTTCTTTCAAAAACCATTTTTTTCCAAGCCGTACTAAAAAAGTTAAAATTTCCCCTCCCTTTTGAAAATTCTGCTGATCTGACTGATCTCATCCACTGCAACAAAATGTATGCAGTCTTTATTCTACTCGTGCCATGTTTGTGCTTCGCTCATACCGGCTCCTCCATTCGTGTTGCTCAATTCTAATACTCATGCAAACAAAGATCTAAAAAATTTGAGTGTTGATTGAGTGTTTATAGCTATTATTTAACTGTGAACCGAAGCTATAAAAGCTAAACCTGAACCTGTTTCGAACCAATAATTTCTGTTCGGTTCATGAAAAACTATAGATATGAAGAAATTCGACCTATTGCTTAGTAGTGTTGGATTGATTGATTGATTTATTTGCTATTTATCCTAGCGCTAAAGTACAATACTATACTTATAAATGTTTATGATTGAATTGACCAAATTGAGTAGTTCACTAAACTGAGCAAGTGAACATGTTCTTCATAAATTGTTCATTTTTGTTCAGTCAGAGCTGTTCAGTTGCGCTTGTCCAGTCGCTCTTGTTCTGTGAGTTGTTCAGCCGCTCATCTTCTGTCTCTCTAACTCTATGAGTTGTTCTGTATTTAGTTCAGAGAGTTGTTGTTCAGTAAACTGTTCAGTGACGGTTCACCTAGTTCGTGACTGTATGGCAACTCTGTGTAAGTAGTCTCCTGGTGTGGCAGTCTCGTCCGATGTTTTTTTGTTCCCATTGAAAATGGAAAAGGGGGATCATGAAGATGTATGCCACAGGGAGAAGAAAACATTTCCGACCCCATAAAGTAGATATATTCTTAATCAGCATGAACAGCCGAGTCGATAAAGCCATGTCCGTCCGTCTGTCTGTATGATCGCGTCGATCTCAGACACTATAAGAGATAGAGCCCCAAATTTTTGCATGAAGGTAGATGTATGCCGTACGCAGATCCAGTTTGTTTCAGATTTAAAAAATTCCCAAAATAAAAATCCCTAAAAAACCGTCAGATCCACAATTTTCAAGTTAGAGCCTCGTGGCTTAGTTTACATCAAGCTAGGTCCAATTTCCATCTATTCTGAATAGTACAATCAAACAGTTGAGCTGATAAGAAAGGAATCACCTCCGACCCCATAAAGTATATATATTCTTGATCAGCATCAACAACAATGTCCGTCTGTCTGTCCGTATGAACGCACAGATCTCAGAGATGGTAAGAGATAGCGGTTTGACATGTATGGGACATATGCTTCTTATGTCTGCAGGCAGATGAAGTTTATTTTCAATTTTGGCCACGCCCCCTCCCGCCCCCGCAATTTAGAAAAAACGTCATATCTCCTACAGTTTTAAAGATAGATGGGTCGTTCCTTCTGTACATATTTAGTAATCAAGATAACTTATCGATCCTCCAAAAGAATGGTGAAGATCGGATGAACCGTTGTCAAGATACGATCAAAAGACTGTTCGCTGCTGCAGCGCAGTAGCAGCACTGCTACTGCAGCATCAAAATGTATGCTGAGCGTATAATTTCGTTGGTACAGAGTATGTTATAGTCGGGCTTGACCGACTTTCTTTCTTGTTTGATTATCTATAAGTCAAGCTTAATGCCTTAAAAACACATTAAAATTACACTCATATCCATATAGTTGTCTCGCTCTCACTCACTAAAGTACTGTGCCGGCTGAAATTAATGATTTATTAATAGGCTCAATTTTCAATTCAATTTTTAATGTTTAATCTCTCAAATTTAAGTAAAGATCGGATAGTAAATGGCAGAGCTATAAAGGTATTTACAAACGTTGCATAGTTTTCAGCGCAGTATGCCATAAAACATGCCAACATAATGTTGACATGCTTACATTAATGTTTATGTAGTGTTAATTAACATAAGCGGCAAGGCCATTAAGGATTAATTCAACTGACAACCCACTAGGTATGTCGAAGTCAAGGTCTTTGGCAGGACCGATTTTAACTTACACTTTCATAACTTTTTACTTTATTCTTATTCTTAAATTTTCATTATATTTCGAATTTTTATACCCGTTACTCGTAGAGTAAAAAGGGTATACTAAAGCCGTGCAAATGTATGTAACAGGCAGAAAGAAGCATCTCCGATATCATAAAGTATATATATTCTTCATCAGCATCAAAAGCCGAGTCGATATAGCCATCCGTCCGTCCGTCCGTCTGTACCTAGCTCTCAAAGACTAGAAGAGCTAAAGCAACCAAATTTTAGATGTAAGCTAGTATTGTCTGTAGGCAGATCAAGTTTGTTTCAAATTTTGGCCACGACCCCTCCCGCCCCCGCAATAAAAAATGTTGAATAACTCCTACAATTTGTAAGCTATCGAGCTCAGATTTTGCAGTATGCACTATGTGACCAATATGTACAATCTCACACATTTTCATAAAGATCGGATAATAAATGCCAGAGTTAAAAAAACGTTGCATACTTATCAGAGCCTCATGAGGTTATTAAACACTAATTGCCTTGAGTAACGGGTGTTTCGAAGTCGGGCAGGGCCGACTTTAACTTACGCTATCGTTTTTTTCTGTGCATGTAGGGTTGTGGCTCAAAATAAATACTTTTGCTTGTCCCATGCCCTTGGTCTTTACCCAGGAGCCTGTCCTAAGCGTATTCTCTTCCTTTCTAAGGAGTTCCCTAATGATATGTTGGCCAATGCCTCAATGAGGTTCTGGTCCCACCTTTGCGGTATTCGTGGGATTGTTTTTATGTACCGGTATCAAGCGTGGGGACAAATTGTTGCTGCTGTTGGTCCAATTAGTTCTTTGTCTCCAGGACTTTCTCCATGCTTGAGAGTTTGCCCATTAACTCAGACATTTTCGTTCCAGGTCCTGCTATCCCAAGTCTCACTTCTTGGGGTGTCAGAGATCTTAAACTTACACTCTCATAATTTGTATCGTTTTATTTTAATTGCTTATTAGCAATATCTTAAAAATAGTGTCTTTAATTTTCTGAATTTTTGGAATATTTCAAATTTTTTTATGCTCTGTACCGTAGGTACATAGAGTATTATAAGTTTGTGCAAAAGTATGTAACATCCAGAAGGAAGCATCTCCGACCCCATAAAGTATATATATTCTTGATCAGCATCAACAGCCGAGTCGATATAGCCATGTCCGTCTGTCCGTCTGTCTGTCCGTATGAACGCACAGATCTCAGAGATGGTAAGAGATAGAGGTTTGACATGTATGGCACATATGCTTCTAATGTCTGCAGGCAGATCAAGTTTATTTTCAATTTTGGCCACGCCCCCTCCCGCCCCCGCAATTTAGAAAAAACGTCATATCTCCCACAGTTTTGAAGATAGATGGCTTGTTCCTTCTGGACATATTTAGTTATTAGGATAACTTATCGATCCGTCAAAGGAATGAAGAAGATCGGATGAACGGTTTTCGAGTTATGATCAAAAGAAAAATTTTCTTGGTACAGAGTATGTTAAAGTCGGGCTTGACCGACTTTCTTTCTTGTTTTTTTTAATATTTGTTATAATTTTGTACATTTTATGCCAAATTCCATTTTTTTTTTTCCAATTTATATGCAATGTTTTTTTATCTGCTCCACTGTTCAGGCACAGTGGCCGTTGCAACTTAAATCGCTTGTAAGAAACACGCCAAACGACAAAGATTCTCACGCCTCACATTTCACACAGGCTTAAGCTGTCTCATATTGAGGGTGGCACAACCCTTCATCTGTTTTCTGCTCTTGGCTCATTTCAGGCAAACACACACACAGGCAACACACGCACACTCGCTTACATCAAAGTGTGCTTTGTTCTGTGCCTGGCCTGGGCAGCATCGATGCAAAAAAATTTACATCTTTTATTTATGATGTTTGGCAAATTTCATTGCATATTAATAATGCAATTTTCTAGCTTGCAGTCTGAGTACCAAGCCATTCAGCGAAAAGCTTTAAAGTGATAGACAAAGCTTCAAAGCTTTTTGCTACCCTTGTGCCTTTTTGTTGTTGCCAATTGTCTTAAACATTTTAATTGCTCAGAGCTGGAACATTTGGTTGATGTTTTTGTTGTTGTTGTTGTTGTTGTTGCCAGGGCACAAATAATAAACAAGACAAAGGCGTAACCAGAGCAGGGCTCGACTCGACTTGGCTTGGCCTGGCTTGGCTGAGTGGTGGTGTAGACACCCTTAAATAATAATGTAGATTTTTCACTTTTATTTTATGCACATTTCAGGATTTATTGAAAATTTGCAGAAGAGAGAGGACTCTACACACATCCTCGTCTCCTGCAGAGCAAAGGCAACTCCCTTTTGCTGGGTGAGCTTGCTCCCCTTTTGATGTGCCCGGCTGGCTGAATGTGCCTGCCATTCACTTGCCTTTAAAATCGATAAACTCATTTTGAAGTCGCACACACACACACACACACACACAAACAGGCTGCTCCTCTTTTACTTTACTTTTATTTTCTATGTGCCTACTAACGTTACCCCCAACCCCACCTGCCAGCCTCCTCCCTTCCCTGCATCACCTAACGGGACGACCCACAAATCGCTTCAGTTCTTAAAGCTTTTCGGTTTGTGGATGCTGCTGCTGCTGCTGCGGCTGTTGCTTTTACAGTCTGCAATAAATTTTGCTCATGCCCAGCATTTTAGCTAATTACTTTAATTAAATGTTTATGTTACAAAAGACCGCGTTTCTATATACAACTTAAGTATATAAAACATAATGATGGAGTGGATTTCAATTGATGTATTCGTAAGGCACTTAAACCGGCTCACCCACTCCTGACCGACCACTTGCCAGGCTCAACAACTTGATCTGAATCTATGCCGTGCAAGTGTCACAGACTCACTCTGCACATCCAACCACAACCGCAATCCAATGCCATTTCTCAATCATAAATGCCCTCAAACATAGAACAGGACTTTGGGGTCATTGTTGGCCGAAACCAAATGGGAATAGTTAAGGCCGATTGAAACCAGCCAGCCAGCCGGGCAGTTGTGGGTGACATTTAGGGGGTGTCCATTACGGAGCACTGGAGGATGTGCTTTCAGAAGCAAAATTAATCTTGGCCAACAAAAATGTTAAATTACATAAACTGTGCAGACACACTTGCATATTTCGAAATCAATTTGGTTTATCTAATCGGTTTTGTCTGCACAATTATATCATTTAAGTTGGCCAACAATTGGTATACGTTAATTTTTTTTTTTGTCATTCTCGTCATAGCCATAACGTTTATGAGACTGCAACATGTGACTTTTAGATAAGAATAGCTGGAGTCCTTTTAAAGAAGTTTGAGTTATTGTCTGGAATAACTTTGGAGGGGGGTCGGCTTAATAGATTCACAATCTTTTTTGCTAACATAATGGTGATATGTTCACATTAATGTTAATACACTGTTAACTAACATAAGCAAAGTCTATAAAATGTTCATTCCACTGATTAACGAGTATATAGATTTCGGGCAGGGCCAGTTCGGTTTAGTATCTCACTTGGATTTCTTAGAATATTATGAAATCTCTAGAATATGGGGTCTTTTCTTCGCACACTTTCGAAATTGATGGATGACAGTTGAAATGAAACGTTTTTAAGGGATACTATGAAAATGTCCAATTTACAAGAAATTATTGTCGAAAGGTACACTCAGAAAAAAACGACGTTCCAAATCCCAGCCCAAGCAGACTCCTTTTTGAACCATTTCGTTCGTGAATTATCGTTCACAAGACAAGCCCGACGTTCTCGGGAAAACACCGCCGTGATTGTTGCTCGCTGAGTGCTGAGCCCTATGGCTGCATTCTTCACTGTGATTTATCGTAAAGTCTCACGCGAGGTCGACGGTGCAGTCGGTTGAGATGCTGCCTTGTCGTGTAAAGCCTAAGGTCCCTGGTTCAATCCCCCGCCAAGGAACGTTAAGTTTTTTCTTTTAAATAGCGAGCACAAAATGGTCTTATAACTTGCCATGCCGTTCACTGTTCACGATCTACGAAAAAAACGGGATTACTTTACTTTTGACAACGAATGGTCTTGATTTCGGTAGACTTTGAACGGATATTTTTCTGAGTGTAAGCGCTTTAGAAACTCGTTAGTAACCGAACCGAACTGTTTGGTTGGCTTAGAGGGTTTCGGTTCGACTCAGCTCTTTCAATAAATACTCCGGGTCACTTAATTTTTCGTCTTATCATTGGAATTTGCGGTTCTGTTCGGTTCAGAAACAATTTTCTATAATTGTTGTAATTTAGGCAGGGGTTACGAAAGCGTTCATGATGAAAATAGTTCCTCACACATTGGCCTTGCTCAATATTACAAATTGAAGACAGAAAATCGATGGATCTAGTTCGATTATTGTAATGAACTGTTTTAATGTGATCGCTAATTTTTGTGATTAGAATGGTTAAAAAATATACAAAAACTCAAAACTGTCATTTGAAATCAACACGATGATTGTTGGTAGAACTTTGTTACCGTTGCAGTGGAATAAAAATAGCCAGAGTTAAACTTAAATGCGTGTTTATTCAATGAGCAAAACGTACAGACTGATCATGCAAGAAGGAATGCGTGCTTACAGAATTTGCGCATCTTCTCTTTACACTTGTGTTAGTATGTATAGCATAACAGGGTTGCCAGAGTAACAGGAACTTAACATAACATTTGTGTTGCTTAACAGAATACCCATTATTTTCAACAATGACTTCCCCACGTAAAGGGAAAAGGGGGATCATGAAGTTGTGCGAATGCAAAAAAGTCTTGCGATATTTTTATTGAATTTTCAATTGATCATAAAATTGGTTATAATAATGCGATTTAAGTCAAATATGCGCCGTTTTGTTCGATGACGAGTTCCCAACGAGATGCCAACTTCATAATGCCCCTCTTATAGAAGCTCGCTTCCCTATTGTCAAAAAACTCGGAGAGCCAATTTTCACAGGACTCTCTTGTGGCCAACTTCCGACCACCAAGCTCGTTCGCCATGGACAGAAATAGGTGGTAATCACTTGGTGCGAGATCCGGACTATACGGTGGATGCAAAAGAACCTCCCATCCGAGCTCCCGGAGCTTCTGGCGCGTCACCAAAGATGTGTGTGGCCTGGCGTTGTCCTGATGGAAGACAATTCGGCCTCTGTTGATCAAAGATGGCCTCTTCTGCATGAGTGCTGCATTCAAGCGGTCCAGTTGTTGGCAGTACAGGTCCGAATTGAGCGTTTGGCCAAAGGGGAGCAGCTCATAGTGGATGATTCCCTGCCAATCCCACCAAACACAAAGAAGAACCTTTCTGGCCGTCAATCCAGGCTTGGCCACCGTCTGGGCAGCTTCACCGCTTTTCGACCACGACCGTTTGCGCTTCACGTTGTCGTAAGTGACCCACTTTTCATCGCCAGTCAGTGTCAGTGTTGCGATTCAGTAGCGATTCGCATGCATCCATACGGGCCAAAATGTTTTTTTTGCGTCAAGTCGTGTGGCACCCATACATCGAGCTTCTTTTTGAATCCAAGCTTCTTCAAATGGTTTATAACGGTTTGATGACTCATGCCCAGCTCTTGGCCGATGCTACGGCTGCTACTATGCCGGTCTCTTTCGATCAATTCAGCGATTTTATCGCAATTTTCGACGACAGGCCTTCCGGACCGTGGCGCATCTTCGATCACCTCTGCACCAGAACGAAAACGTTGAAACCATCGTTGTGCGGTGGAAATGGAAACTGTATCGGGTCCATAAACTGCACAAATTTTATTGGCAGCATGAGATGTAGTACTGTAAAATATGCCGTATTTCTCTTTATTTTGCTCCTTGTTTGCGACGCTATAACTCACGAACGACTAAAAACAAACAACAATAAATCAAACACGTGCTAGCGCGTGAAAAGAGCTTTCCAAAAAGCTCTGGCGTGAACCGATGCGACAAATACAACTAGAACTACGCGCTTGCAAAGACAAGCTTGCGGAAATACCGCAAGACTTTTTATACTCTGTACCGTAGGTACATAGAGTATTATAAGTTTGTGCAAAAGTATGTAACATCCAGAAGGAAGCATCTCCGACCCCTTAAAGTATATATATTCTTGATCAGCATCAACAGCCGAGTCATGTCCGTCATGTCCGTCTGTCCGTCTGTCTGTCCGTATGAACGCACAGATCTCAGAGATGGTAAGAGATAGAGGTTTGACATGTATGGGACATATGCTTCTAATGTCTGCAGGCAGATCAAGTTTATTTTCAATTCTGGCCACGCCCCCTCCCGCCCCCGCAATTTAGAAAAAACGTCATATCTCCCACAGTTTTGAAGATAGATGGCTTGTTCCTTCCGGACATATTTAGTTATTAGGATAACTTATCGATCCTTATCGAAAAGAAAATAAGAATTTTCTTGGTACTGAGTATGTTATAGTCGGGCTTGACCGACTTTCTTTCTTGTTTTATATGTAACAGGGAGAAGGAAACATTTCCGACCCCATAAAGCATATATATTTTTGATCAGCGTGAATAGCCGAATGGATATAGCCAAGTCCGTCCGTCCGTCTGTCTGTCTGTATGAGAGCGTCGATCTCCGAGACTATAGGAGATAGAGCCTCAAATTATTGCATGAAGGTAGATGTATGATGTACGCAGATCAAGTTTATTTTTCAGATTTGGAAACCTAAAACAGGGTAGATTGAGTACAAAGTAGACTCATTATCCTAGCATAAAATGCACAACAGAAAATACAAATTATTTTTAAGCGAGTCTGCTCTTAAAATTCCCAACTGGCTTTAAAGTAGGAATATCTTCTGTATGGGCTCAAATCAAGATCATTTTGTACTTGCTGCTTGAAATACTCTTATATTCTTCCTAGAATGTTTTTGGGCTGGCAATAGAAATTACTCACTTTAAGAACGAATGTCTTGTACTTATTTTGAGACATAATCGGGCTTGACTTAAGACCATTATATGCTAAAATTATGATTAAAAATTGTTTAATAGTTTAAAACATATCTAATATATCCCAAAACAGTCTAAAATCAAGTATTTCGGAATTGAAAAAATGAAATTTTGTACTTAAATCAAGTATTTTCGTACTTACCGTACTATTGACACCGTTTGTACTCAATTCAAGTACAAAGTACTTGGTTTTTTTTCTGAGTGTACATTCTCTTTTATGTATATGTATATGGATTGTCATGAAAGCTTTATTGGATACCACAGTCGTATTTCAAACACCTTTTCTTTTCTTTCTAAAAGATCGGTTAGACCAAGCCCACTTGCAAGAGTATAAAAACTCTTGTATTATTTGATTTGAGTTTTTTATGTCCTCTCTGAATGCCTCATCACTCACCCTCTGTCAGTCTCTTCATTAGAGTTGTTTATCAATTTCGTCTATTTGGTTTTTCTTGTCTCCCACCTGCAGTTCAATTTTCTCATTTCGTTCCGCTTTTTTCCCCCCCGACAACAACAAATCCAACTACTCGGCCGTCCGCCGCCCGTCGATTTTTTATGCCCATCAATTTGCATATGAAAGAGAAGGCGTCAGAGATGGTGGAGTGAGAGGAGCTCTAATGAGCTTTCTGCCTGTCGTCAGGTTTGATGATTGAACGTCAACTGATTGTCGTTTAATGGGAAGTCCTTTCTCCTAATCCCCGTACAGCGGGAGGCACACAACCCTGGCGATTAGCGCTTCAGCGTAACTTGGAACAATGAAAGCTCAACTGTTGACCAATCGCATTGTTCATTTGGCTTCAGTCAGAGGGTGCTTCGCAAAACAACACATTTTTCATTACTTTACTAGAGCGGAAATGGCAAATTAACTGCACAAATACACGAGTTTTCACCATTGGAAAGTGTGTGAGTATCTCTGGCTGTGTTTGTGTATGCTCATTTATTCATTACACATTACACACTGCCCGGTCAGGCGAACCCCGCCTCACCACACCCGTCTTAAACCTCAGGCCTCACTCACCGATTCTATTCAGTTTGGGTTTTCTGAATGCCTTCATACAGATTGCCAGATACAGATTGATTCAGAAGGATAGCACTGAGATTGGGGAAGGTAATCTGTTCAAGTTCTCTGTATGAGCTAAAATGGGGATTAAGAATATAATCATCCTTTAACAGCACATTCACCGGGTTCAACCCCTTGCAAGTCTCAACTGTTCCCAAAACCGAAAAGACTTATAAATCAACGGAGATTTAAATCGACTTAAGTTAAAGTCGGCCCTGCCCGACTTCTCTATTCTCGTTACCTACGGGAATCTATGTTAAGTAGCCTTCCTTTATGTTAATTAACAGTGTATTAACATTAATGTTAACAAATACCCATTATGTTAGCAAGCTGAGTATACTGCGTGGAAAAGTATGCAACTTGTTCCTTTATAGCTCTGCCTTTCCCATCTCTATGAAAATGATTAAGAGATTATATATATTGTCACATATACAAATGTGCTAAATATGAGCCTGATATCTTGAAATTTGTAGAAGATATTTATCGAATTTTACTGAAGGGGCGAGAGGGGACTTGTTCAAATATGAAACAATCTTGATCTGCATAATATATATACAATTTGGTTGCTCTAGGTCTTCTAGACTCTCAGATCTAGGTGTTCATACAGACGAACGGTCGGACATGGCTATATCGACTCGCCAATTGAAACTGATCAAAAGTATATATACTTTATGATATTGGAAATGATTCCTTCTTTCATGTAAGGTCTAATATACATCAAGCAAGGCCCAATACCTAAATATTCTGAAAAGTATAATATGATCGGACAAAAACTCCGGAGTTATAAGGGAAACCATTTTGCTTGAAGAATCGGGGGGTACCGCATCGTCAGTTAGAGCGTGATGCGGGTATTGGGGGCGCCTTTAAGGCTGATAAGGACTTATCAAAGTGAAATTTTGATAAATTATTCTTCGAAATGTTGGATGAGTTTATAAAATAACTGTAGCGAGTATGCCCAAAGAGACTAGATCATTCTATCGCTATCCATTGTAAAGAGTGCACTCAGAAATAAAGGCTCATAGCGTGCTATACCAAACGGGATAGACTTTAAGCCGTTTTGTGCTTAAAATTTTAAGTATGATTCGTTCTTGGGTGTACTTAAATTGAGTACGAAACATTCTAAAACCGAAATATGACTGCTAATACAGTAAGATGAAAAAGTAGAGAAAAATTGACGTAAAAAATATGTTAGATTGAGTACAAAATAGTCCCAAAATGCAAGCTCCATAAAGAGTGCAACAAAAAATGCTAACTATTTTTCAGGGAGTCTGTTCTTAAAATTCCCAACTGGCTAAAACACTTTTGTTATGAAGTGATGGTAATAAATAGTTGAAAACTTGTCTACTATTGGGACAGTGGACGATACTTAAAGCGATAATTTTATTTTAATTAATATTGCTTTCCAAGTTTGGGTGAAATCATGTTTTGTTATTTATATAAATTAAATAAACAAAATTACTGATTAAAATGATTAAACACAATTATTTTTTCTTATCTCTGGCTGCCCCTAACCCCTTAAAATACCAATACCATGAACCTACGAATAATAATCACTCCACACTCCTCCCATTACCTTAACAAACAAAAAATTAGTTTGTCCCCCAATATTTTTAAGAACTTGGCTTTTGAATTGTAAGGGCTTAAACCAAGAACATATTGAACTTGTTTGAAATACTCATTTATTCTTGCAAGAATGCTTTTGGGCTGGCATTAGAAATTTATAGATTTTTAGAACGCACGTTTTGTACTTATTTTGAGAGATAATCGGACTTGACTTAAGACCATTACAAGCTAAAAGAATAAGAAGCTAAAACTAGTTAAGCTAACTTCGTCTGTGTCGAAGTTTTTATACCCTTGAAAGTGCTCGCTTAAATATTTTCAAAAAATACTCCTTTATTCCATTTTCCGCCCGATTGTTCGTATGGGAGCTATATAATATAGTCTTCCGATTTGGCCCAAAATATTGTAGAATTATGTGAAAGCATGTGAAAAAAATAAATACAAAATTGCAGGATGCTACCATTAAAAACCAAAAAGTTTTTTTAACTAGGACTGTTTTTCAGACCTATCTTTTGTATGGCAGCTATACCATATAGTTGTCCGATTTTAATAATGCTTGGGAGAATTTAAAAAAAAAAATAGAAAACTCACGATTACAAAGTTTGGAGACGTTTCCGTTGAAAAGAAAAAAGTTTTTCTCACTAAAACTAGTTTTCCGACCGATTGGAAATCGGAAATGAATATTTCTATGCGTTGCAAACTTCTGGACAAAATTATATTATAATACCCTTTGCAAAGGTATTATACACTCATAAAACAAATTCGTCCTGGAAAATAGATATTCTCCTATAAAATCTGTCCTAAGGCAATTAACCCTAAAAGTTAGAAAACTTTTTCTCATTTATGGAAAAATTTTCTGAAACTTAGAAAATTTTCTATTAATGAGAAAATATTTTTCTTAATTTTAGGGTGAATCGCCTTAGGACGAATTTCATAGGAGAATTTCTAGTTTTCGGGGCGAATATTTTCTGAGTGTAGTATATCCCCAAACAGTCAAAAATGAAGTATTTTGGTGATGTAAATATCGGATATTTGATATTTTTATTTACAAGAAGTATTATTGTACTCACCGTACTATTGACACCGTTTGTACTTAATTAAAGTACAAAGCTCTTGGTTTGTTTTTCTGCCTAGAAATGTTTGTAAAATAACAAACAATGAGATTAGAGACTAAGCGAGCATCAATTTGAATTATTAAGTTCTTGAAATAAATTTTTATTAATTCAAATATGTTTTTATACCGGTTTCTCAAAGAGTATAAAGGCTCTACTAAAATCGTGTAACAGCAACCACATTTTGTATGTAGACTCCTATTGTCTGCAAGCTGCAGGGGTCTATAATATTATATATAATCTCTGAAATTTTTATAAAGGTCGGATAATAAATTTCGGAGTTAAAGATCATACATTTTCAAGTATTGCATACTTTTCGTCGTTCCCTTATCAAATGGCTCACATGGCATTCATACGTTAACATTTATGTTAATGATCTGTTAACTGTAATACTGCTGGACAGCAATTTCCCCCCAATTCATCAAACCAACTTTTTCGAAAAAGCATTATCGAGATATTATCGATAAACTTTTTTTTTCTTTCGATTTTTGCAAAAGTGGCCCCAACTCTCATAACTTTTTGGTTTCTTCACCTATTGAAAAGTTTTAAGGCAATTTAAAAAGAAGAAATCTGGCGGAAAGTTTCGTTTTTAGACAAAAATGTGATAAGGTAAAGGCTTTTAATGCTAAATGCCCAAATGCAGAAAAAAAAGAACCTTCATTTTTTAATAAATGAATTTCACTTGGCTTGTGAAAATGCTGAGCTAGTGATGAAACTTGTGAGTCTGTCCCTTTTCACCAAACAATTTGTGAAAAGCCATTTCATGTCCGATTTTTGTGATTTTCTTAAAGTAAATGAAATACTTTATTTTCGAATAGTGACGATTTTCATGCTCAGCGGACCAAAATACTTTATTAAAAGTTAGTTTGGTGAATTGGGGGAAGGATCGAAGGAGCATTTTGTGTATTAAGGAACGACTATCAAACATGTTTCCTCTTAGTATCAGGTATACCGCCGAAGTCGGGCAGGATCGAGTTCAACTCTCGCTATTACACAGAAAAAAAAGATCACGATATTTAGAAACAATCGGGTATTTTTCAGTATCGAATCGGCCTTCATCTGAAGAATACCCAGTTGATATGATCGGAAATATCACTCGTACGTTTCGAACATATCAATGTGAAATGTTCCAGACCAACAATCTGATATTTGTTAACATCCCTGATCTATTTTTATAGTATCAATATTTTTATAATATCAAAGGGGTATTATTGTTTAATGTATTATTATGTATTAAAGCAATATTTGTATAGTACCCATTGGACATGGTTCAAATGTCAAAGATATATTAGAATTAAAATTAGTGACTTTAGCTGGCTCGAGGTCCCGAAAAGTTGCGTTTGTTCACAACTGTAAACAACTTATGTATTTATATACACCAAAAAGAGCTGGTTGCCTTTATAGTACTGTTTCATGAATCTCCCGATTCAACCTTCAGTAGGCATTTCGCTAATGACTGCCGCTGTTTGAATGTCTCTTCATGCGCTCACCGCTTTAAGCAGTTGGGAACTGCAATCAGCAATGAAAGCAAAAACAGACAAATCGGAAGAGTATTCGCTGTCTCGCGTGCTGCGGCAGAGCCATGTACATTGTTTTTGCCTTTTTCGAGTTGGACTATAGCTGTCTCTCTTTGTTTTAAGAAACTCTGTTTGTCTCTTTCTGCCCTCAGATTTTCGATGTCTACTTTGATCTGAAATCACGTCACAAGAGTATTTTTCATATCACTGTGAGAATTTCGCTTATTAATATATTATTTTTAGTATCAATGTAATACTACAGCATCATATTGATATTAAATAGTTACTCTTGGATCTTTAAAAATTGATATTTTTGAAATTATATTGGAAGATCAACGCGATATTTGATCTTATTTTTTTCTGTGTAGATTAACATTGCAATTATTCAAATCGAGTCCTGAAATTAAACCAACTCCTACGTTTTCTGCTCTGTGCCTAAAAAGTACTGCAGAGCAGCTGAAAACATCAACATGCAATTACATTGTGTTTTTTGTTTTTTTTGGTTACTTTTCTCATTGAAGGACAGGCTTTTGTGTCGTTGTTTCGTCGTCGTTGTCTACGATTTTAAATGTTTAAAAATAAATTAACAAAGAAGGCAACTTTTGTAGTCGTCATCAATGTCAACTGGTGACGAAATGTTTGCAAATAAACAAAAACGCGTCACCGCCAACAACAAATAGAAATGTTAAATGAATCGAGAGAGGGTTGGTTGGCGGGGCGGTAGGAGAGGGGGTGAGTGAGAGTATAGACAATGGAGCCAAACCAACGACATGTAGAAAAATTTACGTCTGAGTGAACTTTTGCCGACCGGACAGGGTGACAGTCAAATGTATCAACAGACATTGCCGTCGGTAGTCGGGAGCGGAGGGGCGGAGGGAAAACAAAAACGGAAGTTCAAAAGGTGACAATGACAACGACGCTGAAGAAAAGAACGACTGGACAGTTTACATATTTTTTTTTGCAATGGATGGGGCGGCAAAACTTACTTTAAACAATTAAATTTATGAGATTGGTTTTGTAGTTGTGGGACGGGCCGGCAGATGAAAGTGAAGGAAAGAAAGGGGCAAAGGTTTGAAAAGAAAAAGAAAAATAGCGCACACACTTAAACCACAATAAGCCTTCGCTGTAAAATATCTTTTGGTTTGCATTTAAATCCGTAATTTCAATTCAACTTGTCGTGTTTACACACACAATGCATAATTTATAGAAATTTGTCTGCAAAACGAGAGCGAGCTGAAAAGAGAGGTAGAGAGGGAGAGTGAGAGAGAGTGGGGAATATAGAAAAAGCACATGTAATGTCAAGTATACGACGTGTGGCACCAGTAAAGTGCGTCCAAATAGTCAGTCTACAGAAACAGTTTTCAGTGGATCTTAACATTAGAGTTCAATTATTAAATCATTACTTAAAGTTCAAAATACAGTTAAGACTTTCAAAATTGAAGATTTTTATCACTTGGACGTGTTGATTAGTCAGCTTAAAACGACGCTAGCACAGATTTCTTCACCATAGTTCTATCCGGCTCTACACTCAGAAAAAAACCCAGAACTTTGTACTTGAATTAAGTACAAACGGTATCAATGGTAAGGTAAGAACGAAAATACTTGATTTAAGTAAAAAAATCTTAAATCAAGTACTATATTTTCAATCCCGAAATACTTGATTTTAAACTGTTTTGGGATATAATAAGTATGTTTTGAATTTTTAAAATATTTTAAATCATACTTTTAGCTTATAAAGGTCCTTAGTCAATCCCGATTATGTCTCAAAATAAGTATAAAATATTCATTCTTAAAGTGCAGTAATATCTAATGCCAGCCGAAAAACATTCTAGGAAGAATATAAGCGTATTTCAAACAAGTACAAAATGTTTCTGGGTTGAACGAGGTCTCTGTATTAAGCCAAAGAAATATCCAAGACCCATAACCAAAGGGCAAGTTATTGCCACTGTAGCTTAGAAATTTACAAGTGCTAAAGCCAGTTGGGAATTTTAAAAACAGACTCGCTTAAAAATAATTAACATTTTCTGTTGCGCACTTTTTGGAGATGGTGATTTAGATTTTGAGTCTATTTTGTACTCAATCTAATATATTTTGTACTTGAACTAAGAATCCGCTTTTCTAGAATCTTTTATCTTACTGTGAGTTCACATTTCAATAATGTTACCAGTCATATTTCTAGTTAAGAATGTTTCGTACCTAATTTAAGTACACCCAAGAACGAATCATACTTAATATTTTAAGTACAAAACGGCTTAAATTCTATCCAGTTTGGTTTAGAACGTCGGTAGCCGTATCGAACGCATACTTTCGCAGCTCACTATGTGTAAATGTACACTACTAACTAGGGGAACCAGGCACGCAGTCATTCAGCCAGTTGCCAGTTACATAGATTCCCCGTTAACCATCTCAAAGCCTCCCTCCCCCCGTGTTTTTAGCAATGGTTTGGCAAGCTTCGCATATGGCAAGCAACGTGTGCCCGGCCAGAGTCTCTCTTCCTTCCTCCATTTCTCGGTAATGGGGCGCCGCTGTCTGGTCGATTTGTATGTGCGAGTTTGTGTGTTGAACTCAACGAAGCTTAAAAGCTTTGTTTGCCCCAACCAGCCAGGCTTCAATATTTGTAGTCCGTTGTTCTTCAGTTGAAAAAATACTGTGTAATTAGCATTGAGCACCGATCAATTCATAAATATTCTTTAATATTATGCCACAAAAAACCACCAACTTTAGTTCCCCGCTCCTGCTTAAACTCCCCACTACCCCTACCTCCCCCTACTTTACGCTTCCTCGCTCATTTCCCTCCGCCAGAATCTTTTGTTGCCGCAAAGGAAAAAAAATATATAAAAAAAATAATTGGAAGTCGCTTGCAACGATGTTGTGTCCTCGTCGTCAGCTTCAACGTTGACGTTTTGCTTGTTAGCTGCACTCAACGCTTTTGCTAGAACCCTCCTGCGGCACACCACCCTCACCCTCACCCTCTGCCGCTGGCTTTCCCTTACCCGGTGCGGTTAAATCTCTGCTCCCTCCTGCGCGCGGGGCTTTGATTTGACTTTTGTTTGCTGGTGATTAGGGAGAAGAAAAGTTGTAGAATATGTTTTCATTCGCAGCCTCATTTGTTTAACTAAATTTGGGTCATTGTATGAACTGGAGAAATTATATTATTAATAGACCATCTCCATCTAAATCATCTTCCAATGTTTAAATATTAAGTAGAGCCAACTAGAATAATGTGAATATGGCCAGAAGACCACGTGTCATGACATTTGAAACCACTTTTTTCAAAAGATTTGGTGTTCAACTCGCAAAGCTTTTGCGAAAGTGAAAATGGAAGCATGGCTGCAATTCCAAATCTTGAATTATTCAGCTCCTTATTTTCGAACCATTTTAAATGCTCGAGTATTAACCGCTGCATATGATCGGTGTATGAAAGTATAATAGGGCATTCATATGCATATTTTCAGATAGTGTGACCATTTATTCTTCACGATATGCCCCTACTCTCACCTATGTATAAATAAAGATGTCATTAAAGAAATGATACATAGTTGTGCTTAAAGCAAGTGATATAGGATCAGTCTAGTTTTGAGAAAAAGAACAGAAAAGTATTGTAATTTGGTCCATCCCCTGGTTTCTTTAGCAGGCCCAACTACAGCGCGAAATCCAACGAAATGGCACCATGTAAGCTAAATTATAGCTATAGCTATAGCCCATGGGCACCACAAATACAAAAGCAACGACACTTTTTACTCAGGGAAAATGATAGAGGGTCCAAAAGGGACCGACGACTGCACTAATCGCTAGAATTTTTGACAATGTGGGGATAGCTAAGATGAACTCGACTTTTTTGTTGATGACGATGGCGATTTTTATCCAGATGAAGAACATTTTGAAACCAAAGATGACAAAGTCATCGAAGATCGAGCTGAACCACCCAGTAAATCAAGCAACGAATAAGAATCAACTGCATTTGTCCGCAAGTACTGCCTTGCTTCCCGAACTAATGGAGATTTCGGAGCCCATTAATTTTGTATACCCTTGCAAAGGATATTATAATTTTGCCCAGAAGTTTGCATCGCATAGAAACATTCATTTCCAAACGCATAAACTATATATATTCTTGATCAAGGTGACGAGCCGAGTCGATTGTGCTTTGTCCGTCCGTCTGTCTGTCTGTTTCAACGCGAACTAGTCTCTCACTTTTAAAGTTATCGAGCTGAAATTTTGCACAGAGTCTTCTTTTTGCTGCACACTACTAATATGTAGGAGCCGACCGGATCGGATGACTATATATATAGCTCCCATAGGAACAATCGGTCGGAAAACTAGTTTTAGTGAGAAAAACTATTTTTTTTTCACCGGAAACGTCTCCAATCTTTGTAATCGTAGGTTTTCTATGTTTTTTTTTATAATTCTACCAAGTTTTATTAAAATCGGACAACTATATGGTATAGCTGCCATACAAAAGATAGGTCAGGAAAACAGTTTTAGTTAGAAAAACTTTTTTGTTTTTAATGGTAGCACCCTGCAATTTTTAATTTGATTGTTTTACATGCTTTTACATAATTTTACAAATTTTTGGGCATATCGGATAACTATATCGTATAGCTTCCATAGGAACAATCGGTCGGAAAATGGGAAAACGGGTATTTTTGAAAATATTTAAGCGAGCAAGGGTATAAAAACTTCGGCACAGACGAAGTAAGCTTAGCTTAGCTACTATATGTCCATTAATGTTTAATATTAATGTTTTCCACTTATTTTGCGAGTTCATGCGGCATGTCTTAAGATCATTCTAGTAGTATTCTAGATCAATCTAGTAGTATGATCAAAACGATTTTAAAATAATTAGCATATATATAATATATACCGAAACAGTCTTAAATTAAGTATTTCAGGATTTAAAAAATCGCACTTAAGATAAGAACTTTGTACTTGAATCCAGTATAGGAAATATAACGCAATAATTGGAATTTATGCCAAAAACTCAATGACTTTTGGATCAAGCAAGGCTTGATAAAAACCAGGGCTGCAAACCGGTTTTGAAGCGAACCGGCTCGAACCCGGAATTCCGACTTTCAGATTACTATAAACCGAACCTTGAACCGAACATCTTTAGACATTAAAGCTGAACCTGAACCTGTTCCGAACCTAAAATTTCGGTTCGGTTCAACAAAACTGACACAAAAATTTGACCTTCTGTCTACCGACTTCATCTGTTATTTGGTGCAGGAGTGTGGAAAAAATTAGATTAGATAAAACGATTAGATTTCCTTATAAAATCTCTACCCATAACGGTCTCTGTTTTTTAAAGCTTCTTGAATAATTCTCAAAATCATATTGGTAATATTTTTCTATGTAAACCACGAAATGGAATATCACTAAACTGTAAATTATACATTGAACATTTCCATGTTTTTGTACCTACCAATTCCGACCCAAATACCACTCGGTTTCCATACAATTTGGGGAGTTTTTAGGTCGAATGCTGTTTTTATACCCTGTTCCCATTGAAAATGGGAAAAGGGGGATCATGAAGTTGTGCGAATGTATGTAACAGGGAGAAGGAAAATTTTCCGACCCCATAAAGTATATATATTCTTGATCAGCATGAACAGCCGAGTCGATATTGCCATGTCCGTCTGCCTGTCTGTATGAATGCGTCGATCTCAGAGACTATAGGAGATAGAGCCACAAATTTTTGCACGAAGGTAGATTTATGCTGTACGCAGATCAAGTTTGTTTCAGATTTTAAAAATTCCACCCCGTCCCCCTTTTATGTCCAAAAAACCTAGACCTCCTCTAGAAATCCTAGACCTAAATAGCCGTCAGATCCATAATTTTCAAGTTAGATCCTCATGGTTTAGTATACATCAAGCTAGGCCCAATATCTATCTATTCTGAAAAGTACAATCAGATCGGACAAACCTGAGCACCGGAGTTATAAGCGAAACAGTTGAGCTGATAAGAGCACCCCTAATAAAAAAGTGTTGCCTACATTTAGGTTGAATTTTTTTTTACAAAAACAAATAAATGAAAACAAATGAACAGGGTATTTTGTGGTCGGGAAACTCGACTGCAGCTCCCTTACTTGTTAAAAACACATAGAAGACAAAAATTAGTAATGTTGTATAAAGCATGGACTGAACCAAGGTTCGAACCAAAACCTTCTCCCAAAAACCTCGAACCTTAACCATTCGTTAATTTGGGTTCGAACCAGTGTACCGGAGATCCGAATATTTTTTTTGGTTTGCAGCTCTGATAAAAACTTATCTAAAATAAAGATATGCTACTTTAATCCGGTTTTTTTTTTTGGTACCTCTACCGTTTCATGGACACCGCACTGTACGTGATAATTTTCGTGTTTCATATTTAAGACCCAGAAACACGATATTCTCATTGATCTTTGCTACAATTTTGCAAGCTTAGTATTTTTTTTGTTTTTTTTTTTTGTTGCATTTTCTCTTACGATTTGCAATCAACTTAATTGAATTTTATTTTGATGCAATGCCAGGCGGCAATGACGTCGAGTTGTAGTATATCAGAGTGAGAGAGAAAGACGGCATGAAAAAGAGGTGCTGCTGCTGCCGGGGGGAGGGAGGTTGGGGAGGTTGTTGTGGGTTAAGAAACCTAGCAATTGTTGGTTTTGTTGTTGTTGTTGTTGTCACGCCTTTGCAATTGTCTTAGCTGCTTGTCGTCAAGTGGATTTTCTAGTTGAAGCTCTCGTCGCCGTCGTCGCGTCGGTTCTGTCGGTGTGGACAATATTCAATTAAGCGATGTCGTCGTCGTCGTCGTCGTCGCTGCCTGCCATTTAATGAAATGAAATTTTACTCCATTTATTTTGTTTATTTTGTGTGAGTGAGTGAGAGCACAAGCGTCTTTATTTGTTTATGGTGCAAAAACAAATCAGTTAATTCGATCAAAGAAAAGTAAATGCTAAATTATGAGCCGGGTCAAAGGACCACCAATTAATCGGTTTAAGACTTAAAAAATTAAAAAGCAAAAGAAGTAGCAGGCGGGCAGGCGGGCAGGCAGGCCAGCCCTTTTTTCTACGCTTCTTTGGGTAATGTCGACAAATTCTTATCGCCTGCCCGCCCAACTTTGCGGCTGATAAAGAGGTGAGTGCAGGCTGCTTGTAGGGGATGGAGCAAATGTCTCAAAAGGGTAGATCCAAAGACATTTGGGCTTGTTGACGCTAAATAGGCTGTTTTGCTATCGTTAAGAATAATAGTTATGTTTATGTTCATGATGATGAGCCAGTGTTGATAACACCGGGAATAACACGATGCTTAGAGTGAGAAGGATGGGTGTTTAAAATCTATTAATTTAAAGAATATTTGTTGAGGATTAAATGAATTGTGGAAGGGGAGTGTGATGAGAGGTAACTAAATGCAGGTGTCGTTGTTGATGTCAAATTTGTCTGGTGGGGCAAATGGAAGTGTAAAAACGAAGCAAAGAACTTCGAACTCAAGAATTTGGCAGTTCTTTGAGTGCAAAACTGTTGATGTTCACTTACTTGCATTGTGTTTAAACCAGGGATGCAAACCACTCGAAAATAAGGACTGGTTCGGTTCAGTGTTTCATACAGTTTCTGAACCGCCGGTTCGGTTCATTACATGGTTTTTGGAGCTTGCTGAACCGCGGTTTCGGTTCGGTTCAGTGGTTCAGGAAGGCACATTAAGAAATATTATGATTGTTGTAGTAATGTGACTTGTCGAACACTTTTGAAATTTAATTCTTATAATCCATTTAAATATTTTTAAAATCCTTAGAAGAATGTCCAATGCTTATTATGTCGGATTTCCAGGAGTCGTCTAGATGATTACTCTCGAAAATTGAGAATGTCTGCTAGAAAAGAATATGTACTATGCATCTTAATTATTCTATTTTTCAATCCCTTAAGTTAGGCTCAGAACTGAATCATAGCTGAATCAGCTCAGAAAGGAAAGGGCTGGTCCTGAATTCATGACATCATTTGACATGTCCTACTACGTATTGACCTTAGTTGATTTTAGGCATGATTTCAGTCAGAGAACTGAACCGAACCGAACCGTTTTTATTTGTGGTTTTCGGTTCGGTTCAGCAATTCTGAAAGGAAGCCGGTTCGGTTCACCGGCTGGAATAAGCGGTTCGGTTCGGTTCAAAACCGGTTCGGTTCAGAACCGGTTTGCATCCCTGGTTTAAACTTTTAAGTAATTGGCTTTTCTAAGCTGTGAATCATTTGAAAATTTGCTCATTCCAAACTTCAATTAAGCCTTGGTCAATCAACAAATTGGTTAAAAAAGCCAAGGCAACAAATAAGTTTGGAAAAAGTTTCAATTTTTCTTTCATAATTCTCCCCTTATTCCAACTCTCAAACGGTTTCAATAATTAGAGTAATGCCAGATAGCTAAACTCGGCCTTTGGTTTAGTCATTATCCTTATTTCAATACGGTGTTAAAGTTCCTAAAGCTCATTTGGTTAAAATGCTGATATAACCTTCTGGTCTTTGCTTCAGATTTATAGTTTATTATTATAATGTATACTAGGCTTAAACTTATTTACTTATTTATAATTTATACTTGGCTTTAGACTGGCCAAAGGCATAATTATCGTCTAAAAGAAAGGGACCTGCAATGAATTCGAAGGGTAATGTTTGCGACGCTTTTTCATGGCTAATATAACGTGTTTACAAATTTGTTGACAGTCTTTGTTTGTCGACTATTAATAATTAAAATAAATAAATAATAGCTAGTGAAGATGACCGGGTGTGTAAAATTTATTTTCAAATAAAAACTGAAAAAAAAGAGAACCTTAGAATTAAGTTTAAGCAGTTCCTAAATCGAACAAGAAAGAAAGTCGGTCAAGCCCGACTATAACATACTCTGTACCAAGAAAATTTTTCTTTTGATCGTAACTCGACAACCGTTCATCCGATCTTCTTCATTCCTTTGGCGGATCGATAAGCTATCCTAATAACTAAATATGTCCAGAAGGAACAAGCCATCTATCTTCAAAACTGTGGGAGATATGACGTTTTTTCTAAATTGCGGGGGCTGGAGGGGGCGTGGCCAAAATTGAAAATATACTTGATCTGCCTGCAGACATTAGAAGCATATGTCCCATACATGTCAAACCTCTATCTCTTACCATCTCTGAGATCTGTGCGTTCATACGGACAGACAGACGGACAGACGGACAGACGGACATGACGGACATGACTCGGCTGTTGATGCTGATCAAGAATATATATACTTTATGGGGTCGGAGATGCTTCCTTCTGGATGTTACATACTTTTGCACAAACTTATAATACTCTATGTACCTACGGTACAGAGTATAAAAATTGACTTTACAGCCATGCTCCGGCTTTCACGTATTTTTGCGAATTTCGATTTCAACAAATTCGTACGATTTCAATTTAGAGCGCTCCGAAATTCGCCAGTTTTGTTCATCGATTTCAATTTAGAGCGCTCCGAAATTCTCCAGTTTTGTTCATCGATAATGTTCCATTCCCAACTTGTTTTGTGTCATTTCACATAACAAAAACAGCTGATGAGCGCCACTACTCATGCTATCGATAGTCATATATCGATATATACCATGGCCAAATCGCAAATTGTTGTTTTTGTGAGCAGTTTTCCATCTCGCTCAATGTTGTGTGTCTCTATTAAATAATTGATTAAAATATTGCCTTAGTGCGAATTGAGTGGGAGAGTCCGTAAGACATATCTAAAAAGCTTAGAGAACTGAATAAAAATAGTTCCGTGGGCTGTCTGTTTGTGCATCAACCTATATTTTGCATTTACTTTCCATTTCACGGACTCAGATGTCGCCGGTTTTAAAACGGCAAAACTTTGCGATTTCCTAATGTCGGAGCACCAACTTTTACGATTTGGTGATCAAATCGCAAAGTTTTTGCGTAAGCGAAAATGGGAGCATGGCTGTTAGTTTCACATTCAAGGCATCTATTTACCTTAACAGACAGATTTTAACCCAAAAGACACATTTTCTGTCAGTTATATGAGGGATCGCTAAGAAATAGTAATCTATTTCTAAATTTTGCATCCTCAAAAATCATCAAATTGGAGTACCCGGATGAAAAAAATTTGGCGTTATAAGATACGATTTTCAATCGGAAATCTATGCATTTTATGAATAATAATTAATCATTTAATATAAGTAATAAAAAATACAAAATAATAACTAATTTGATATTAAGGCTTGATTCCAGATACTTATGTAATCATGGGCACTTAGATTTTCAAAAATTTTAAAAGTATTTCCATACATGTGAATTTCGAGATGGTAATTTATATTGATGCATTCTGGAAACCAGTCTTAAAACGGATGTAAATTTATGTTGTCAAACTTGGCAATATTGTTTATTGAATTGATTTAATTCACTTACTAAGAATATGCATCAAACATCCAGCAGTTATTCACTAGTCGTTATCGTCATTTGAACAATATTAATAAACTCTGGGAGTTAACAAGAATGAAAGTCGGTCAAGCCCGACTAACAAAACATTTTTTGCTTTTTGCTCTTCGTGGCCTAAATTTGGACCCTAACCTCCGTTTGCCTTCGTACTCCAGAAGACTCTTGCTTATAGACCTTCCTTCGCTAGCTAGCCGCAGAACAGTCTTAGGTGTTTCATTTCTTCACAAGTTAATTATCGGTGATGTAGATTCTTCTGAACTTTTACGTCGCCTTAACTTCTCTGTTCCTTCTAGGCCAACCAGAAACTTTTTTCCTTTATTCTTGTCTAGATGCTCAACTGATTATGCCCAGCATAATCGATTTCGGGTTTTATGTCAAGACTACAACGATCTTTATCACCTCCTCTTAACAGATCTCTCTCTCTCTCTTCTCCTTAAAAACGTCCCTTTACACTTATCTCCGTGAAAATCTCTGACCACTCCCAGCTATGAATAGGGGCATAGCTTGCCGGACTGGCTAATAAATCTTCCCCCACCGGGTCAGAGATTTTTCGGTTATCCTTTTAGTTTTATTTTAATATATATTTTTAGTTTGTAATTTTCTATTTGTTTTTTTTTTTTTTTGGTCACTCTTCTATTTTATCTTTAATTATAGTTTTATGCCTTTATTCCTTTCTTACCTTTTTTTTTCTTACCTCTTCACATCTCTACAGGCCTGTTCCGGGCTTCACATAATTTATTAAACTTCAAATAAAATTAAATTCGAACGATTTTGTGTTCTCTGTTCTGGTATTCGACTTGCAATTTGACTGTTTCATTTCCAAATTGTTTTTCTTATAACAACTCGCTGAACTTAATCAGTTGGATGCAACAATCAAAATACAAACTCTGCAATAGCTTAATAATATAGCTGTTTAATATCTCGCTTTATTTTAATAGCACTTAATGAAAATTACGAACTTACATCTGATTTCACATGCTCCAAGCAATGGGAATTCAAATCGAGTAATTCAATCAAATTATGAAAACCAGAACGAACAGGTAGCCAAGTCGAAATAGAGATAATTTAGTGTAAGTGAAAAACTGAACAGGCCTGTATATTTGTTAAATGGTTTTGTTAGCTCTAATATCGACTCTGACCACAACAGGCTGTGAATCGGGGCATAGCTGGCCGGACCGGCAAATAAAAATCCCCCACCGAGTCGGAGTCGTTATTAGTTTATTTTGTAATTTTGTTAGGCTTTCTTTTTATGCCTTCTTAGTAAATAAGCCTTTTTATAACGTGCTTACAAATTTGTTGACAGCTTTTGTTTGTCGACTATTAATAAATAAATAAAAAAAAAAAATAAATTTATCAAAGTAAATTTATAGCATACCGAAATTATACGTTCAGCATAAATTTTGATGCAGCAGTAGCAGCTGACAGCAGCGCTGTTCGCTGTGCTGCCGCAGCGAACAGTCTTTTGAGCATAACTCGACAACCGTTCATACGTTCTTCAACATTGAAAAATTATCCTTATTACTAACTATGTCTAGAATGAATGAGCCATCTATCTTTAAAACTGTGGGAGATATGACGGTTTTTCAAAATTGCGGGGCGGGCAGGGGGCGTGGCCAAAATTGCAAATAAACTTGATCGGCCTGCAGACATAAGAAGCAAATGTCCGAAACATGTCAAACCTCTATCTCTTACCATCTCTGGGATCTGTGCGTTCATACAGACAGACAGACGGACATGACTCGGTTGTTGATGCTGATCAAGAATATACAGGGTTGTCCATATTCGACGGACCCATCTGGCAACGCCATAACTTTTGACAGAGATGTCAGATCGCTTAATGACATTTCCGCGTTTGAAGCGTCAGTCCAAGCAGATTTTTACCATGGAACAATACACGCCACGCGAGCGCTCTGAAATAGTTGAAATTTACATTCAACAGAACAAGTCAATTGTGAAAACAAAATTATCATGTCCGATGAAGCCCATTTCACATTGAATGGGACCGTAAATAAGCAAAATTGCCGTGTTTACGCCACTGAAAATCCTCAGGAGATTCAAGAAGTGCCTCTTCATGACGAAAAAGTCACAGTTTGGTGCGGCGTTAGTGCGAAAACGGTCATTGGGCCGTTTTTCTTCCAAAATGAAAATGGCCATGCTGTTACCATCAACCAGGAGCGTTATCGCGACATGATGACCAATTTTGTGATGCCAATTATTCGTCGAAAGCGTATGAGGCAGTTCTGGTTTCAACAAGACGGCGCTCCACCGCACACAAGTCGCATAACAATCGAGTTTCTGAAGAAATTGTTTCCGGGCCGTTTGATGTCGAAAAGTGGTGATTTGGACTGGCCACCGCGTTCGCCCGATTTGACGCCGCCTGACTTCTTCTTGTGGGGATATTTGAAGTCAAAGGTTTACGTTAACAAGCCAAGGACCGTAGAAGAGCTCAAGGACAACATTCGTGAAGAAATAGCCGCTATTACGGCCGAAATGTTGGCGAAAACGATGGAAAATGCTGCAAAAAGGGCACAATACGCCATCAACGCCAGAGGCGGCCATTTGAGAGATATCATATTCAAAAATTGATGTAAACAAATCTACTTGGAACAAATTAAATGATTAAGATTGCCAACCGCCAAATTTTTATTTTTTTCTTTGATTTTTAAAAAAAAAACATGGGTCCGTCGAATATGGGCAACCCTGTATATACTTAATGGGGTCGGAGATGGTTCTGTTACATACTTTTGCACAAACTTATAATACTCTATGCAGCTCCGGTGCAGAGTATAATAATACCAAAACAGAAAATAAGAATAATTATGAAATGGGCTCGAATCCACGTCTTTACCAATTCACACCAATGGTCTTGTCATCTGCACCACTGGAGTTTTTGCATGCTGCTTGCTCAACGTATGGCACTATTCTTAACTGTGAAGGTTCGCCTGAATTAAGATGCTGGTTTTTTGAGTTAAAATATTGCTACAAAAAATGTGAAACATATAAACGCATGTTCAATATTTTAATAAATAAATAAATAATAAATATTTTAATAAATGTAATGTTTTAAAATTTAAATAGATTTTCGTTTACGAATTGTCATGCTTTTCGCGCTTTTAAAACGTATGTTTATCTCAGTGTTTAAATCTTAATAACATACTTAAACTTTATGAAGGAAACTTAGTTATTCAAAAGGAATCTTAATGTTAAATCGACCCTTTTAATCACATAGCTTGATCCAATGAGTTGTTTTATTCAAAATGAGCAGCTAAATTAAACAAATTTAAATGGCATTTAAATTACTCAGAATTGAAGTAAAGAACTGAAATGTTTCAGCTTCCTTCAGATATTTTTAAATTACACTTGTATTAAGGACAAACTTTAAGATCATAAATTTAAAATCTAAAAGACTCAAGTGATACCAGAAGAATCAATCATCTTTTCTACAATTAATATAAAAGAAATAAATACATCGATGTTGATTGAAGCTGTACAGTTGAACCAGGCCCAGGCACTGGGTTGTTTTTGTGGCAAGAGTTTGTAAGGGAGCACCCTTATCATTGTCAAACATTGCATATAAAGGTACGCATATATTTTACAATAGATACAACTTACCTTTTTTTTAAGGCCGTTTTCTCATGTTAGCTGCTATGTAGAAGATTTGAAAACGGCCCTAAACATTACTAATTTAAGATTTAACCATTTAGGTGTAATTTGTTCATATCATATTACGTATCCGCCATGTAAACTATAAACATTTGTTGTTAAAATGTTTGTTCTTTTAGTAAATAAAAGTTATAATTATTTTATTATAATTTGACACTCAATCTGTTTTACTTTATGCCGCTTTTGACATTTTTGATGACAGCATCACAGAACACAAAAAAATGTTTCAAAAGTGTCAAACTCCATGAATTGTTCACTCCTGTCGATGATTTATATTTATTTGCACTTTCGTGTAAAATATATTAATTAATTTACAAAACATATGCAGGCCGTCGTTCAGTGGTTTTGAATTTCATACGTGGCGTATGTGTAATATGTGCCAGCTGATTTATGAAGAAATTTTTTGAAACAAAAATAATGGCCTGCACTTAATTTATGTGCAAAATGAAGTAGAACAAATAGTCAAATAAAAAAGTAATAAAAACGAGGTTGTCAGTTTATTAAGCAAATAACTTACATATATACATATTTTTGTTACGATATAGGAATATTTTAAGTAAAATTTTTTAAAATTAAAAGCAATTTCCTTCAAATTTTTTCCCTTGCTAATTTTAATCTTAATCTAATAAGCTCTGTTAACTGTGCCCCCCCACTGTTAACTGCATTTAAAGTAGGAGCCCTGCTAATCTCCCTCTGTTAGTTGAATTTATATAACAGAGCCCTGTTACAGCAGCATAAATTTGATTTCTGTTTGTCTGTTCTGTTTTCTTGTAACAAGCCCACACACTACTTACTCCCTACTTGCCGCCTCCACTCGCCTCCCCCCCCCCCTCCCTCGCTTATTCGTAGAAATGAGAACTTCTGTTTCTGTGTAAATTTTAATGGCAAATCTGCTGCCATTTGCGGCACATTTCGCGTACAATTTTCATTTTTGTTATGCCCACATATTTATTTTCATGGCTTGTCCTAGGTGGTGGCGGTAGTGTGGATAGCGGGGAGGGGGAGGGGAGCTTGTGTGGGGAGGGGTGGCCCAAGGGGCGCACTTTACATTTGTTTTGTTTATTTTGGCGTGAGCAGAGCGCGTTGCCAGGCCTCAAAGAGAGAGAGTGAGAGAGAGAGCGACCCGGCTAACTAAGTATGAGTGCGGACTGAGTGTGAGAGAGTGCTGTGTTCGAGTACATGTGTGTGTGAGAGTGTGGGAGAGAGCAGTAGCAGTTGTTGCTGGCATGCCATTTCCCGTTATCAGTGGCAGACTTTCTGCCAACCTGCTGCCCGCTGTTGACGTCGACGTCTCGCTCTGTGACGTCGTCGCTTCGCTAACGGCGCGTCGTTGCACTGCACAGTGGTTGAAATTGTTTAAAACTTTTTAATTTTAATTAATTAATGAGAACGAGAACGATTTTATGAATTCATAAAACAGTTTGCTTTTTCCATTGATCACTTCACATCATTTCAACTATATTATTTGTCAAACCTGGTTCCACTGTGCTTGGCTCACTACTTTGGTTGGCTGGCGTCGTCGTGCGCCTCATACCAGCTAATTTTGGATTTTCTAAGCGAGCAGAGTGAAATATTTTTAGATTCGCCTTACGTCTCCCCCCTTTCACAGCCATCATCCATTTGCGTCTTGGTCGTAGTCTCACCCAAAACGACGGCGACGGCGACGCCGCCGACAACAACAGCCACATGCAGATTTTTGCAATTGTTTGCCTTATTTGGCTGCTGTTGTTGTTGTTGTTGTACTTGTTGTTAATGTTGTTGCTGTATTTTTAGCCATGTTGATGATTTATCATTCGTATTGCCTTTACGCTGCATTTGAAGCTAATCACTTGTCCATCTCTTTTCTTCTTTCATTGCAGGTGAGTTTCGCTCAATGGGTTTTTTTTGTTAAGTGTACTACACATATTAGATGCATGAGTTGAGGTAAGTGGATATTGAATGGGGATGTGCCCGAATCGTTAGTCAATAGAGTTGACATCATCAGGCCAAAGTTTTAAACAATTTCCAAACATCCCAGTGGTCTTATCTAAATAAGAGCCGGGGCTGGGTTTATTGGGTTTCTATGGAAAAAATGAATATTTGAACCTTGGGAGTTCCCTAAAAATGAATCAATTAATCAGCTCTAAATCAAAATGAACCCATCACCCTATTTTTTAACTAGTATAATTCCCAAAAGAAACAAATGCAAATGAAAACTGTGCCGCCTGTTAGTTTCAAATATTTAACGGCGATTGATCCATATCATTTAGTAGAGCCATAGGAAAAGTTTTCAACTGATAATAATATTTCACATGCTAATTCAGCAATTATTTGTGCTTTGCAATTATCACAGAACTTTAAGTTTGAGTCGATAGAACGGTCCTGTAATACCTTTAATGTTTAGGGGATCATTTCTTAGTCCAATTTATAAGGCAGAACGCACTCCAAGCAGGGTTTCGGCCGGAATCTTACGAACAAAGGCTTCGGACGTTGTCAACCGAACTGCGGCAATTGATTCGCTTGAGCTTGTTTATTTTTTGAGATGAGCTTTTTCATGGCGTCAGTAGCTGGTGAAGGTGTCTAGTTGTGAAAAAGTATTTTTGTTAAGATAAAACAGATCTATTTGATGTTCCGTCAGAGGAGGTATCAAACCTATTAATTCAGACACACCACGCACTACCTTGTTACACCACAACGGGTCTCAATCTTCGTTCATAATCTCGAAAATCCAAATAGTAGAATCCATTGTTGCTGCGTGCCTGTGTGGCAGCCGTGGCACCTGTCTTGTTGAAACCGACAATGTTCAATGCGGAAGTCAAGCTCTGGCATTTTGGGCGAAATCAAATATTGTTGGTTATTCATCGTGAGATGATAGCACTCATCCAAAAATCGACCAGCTTACGATTACGATTCGCATCATTTTTGATCAGCCAAGTACGGTCCCAAAACTGAAAGTTGAGCACAGCCAGACCCTATAAGACCGATCACCACACTGTGATTTTTTTGTGGATGCAATTGGTTGTCACTTCCGCCCAATCGCCCTTGCTGGCTAAAGATATTCACTGCACATTAAATCGACAATTCTCGAAAACTTATTATACGTTCCCACCCTTGAGTCCATAAGTCAGCACCCCCTCCACGAGCCATCAACCAAAATATTGCCACAAATGGAATCGAAGCTGCAAAAGTCCAGATTAAACAGAGCACGCTATTTTGATTTAATGTAAAATTTGACTCCATAATTCATCTCCATAGGGAGATCAGAAAAATATGGTCAAAAAGTGAATTTAGAGCACCCAAAAAATCTTAAGATACAAGATTAAGAAGATACAACATGCAACAGCTTCTCTGCGACTGCGTCAGGCTCGAAATAAGAACGAGAAAGTTAAGCTAACTTCGTCTGTGCCGAAGTTTTTTTACCCTCGCTTAAATATTTTCAAAAAATACTCTTTCCCATTTTCCGACCGATCGTTCGTATGGGAGCTATATGATTATTATCCGATTTGGCCAACAATTTGTAAAATTATGTGATAGCATGTGAAACTAACAAATACAAAATTGCAGGATGCTACCATCAAAAACTAAAAAGTTTTTCTAACTAAGACTGTTTTTCAGACCTATCTTTTGAATGGCAGCTTTACCATATAGTTGCCCGATCTTAATAAAACTTGGTAGAATTATATAAAAACATAGAAAACCTACGATTACAAAGTTTGGAGACGTTATCATTAAAAAGCAAAAAAGTTTTTCATCACTAAAATTAGTTTTCCGACCGATTGTTCCTATGGCAGCTATATGTTGTAGTCATCCTATCCGGCCGGTTCCGCTAAATGTGCAGAGTATTTGAATCAGAAGACTTGGTTGAAAGTATGGTGCCGATCAGGGATGCAAACCACTCGAAAATAAGTACTGGTTCGGTTCAGTGGTTCGCACAGTTTCTAAACCGCCGGTTCGGTTCATAACATGGTTTTTAGAGTTAAATGAACCGCGGTTTCGGTTCGGTTCAGTGGTTCACAAAGGCACATTATAAACAAGAAAGAAAGTCGGTCAAGCCCGACTATAACATACTCTGTACCAAGAAAATTTGTTTTTTTATCATAACTCGAAAACCGTTCATCCGATCTTCTTCATTCCTTTGGCGGATCGATAAGTTATCCTAAAAACTAAATATGTCCAGAAGGAACAACCCACCTATCCTTAAAACTGTAGGAGATATGACGTTTTTTCTAAATTGCGGGGGCGGCAGGGGGCGTGGCCAAAATTGAAAATAAACTTGATCTGCCTGCAGACATAAGAAGCATATGTCCCATATATGTCAAGCCTCTATCTCTTAACATCTCTGAGATCTGTGCGTTCATACGGACAGACAGACGGACAGACGGACATGGCTGATATCGACTCGGCTCGTCGATGCTGATCAAGGATATATATGTATACTTTATGGGGTCGGAGATGCTTCCTTCTGTGATGTTACATACTTTTGCACAAACTTATAATACTCTATGTACCTACGGTACAGAGTATGAATATGATTTCGGTGAAGTGGCTATTCGATCATTTTTGAAATTTGATTCCTATAATCCATTCGAATATCTTTAAAATCCTTAGAGCAATCTGCAAAGATTATTATGTCGGATTCCCAGGACTCGTCAGTTCCTAGAGGAATCCCCTTATTTAAAGGCAGATTAAGATTGAATTAAGTTTAAGAAGTACCACAGAAAATTGAAAATATTGTCTAATGAAAAAACAAATTTAGATTGATGTCAGGTTAATTAAGAGATCGGCGGGAAATTGCAGAAGACTTGTAAAATTCTCTTCAGGTCATCCTTAAAAGTTATATCGATCCGACAACGCTAAATATGTAGAGGGTCGAACGAAATGTTTGAAATTATCTTCGGGAAACGATTCAAATTTCCTAATTAGTCAAAATCATTGGCTAGAGGAGAGCAATTCCCGTTAAAACTCGTCAGAGAACTGAACCGAATCGAACCGTTTTTATTTGTGGTTTTCGGTTCGGTTCAGAAATTCTGAAAGGAAGCCGGTTCGGTTTGCGGTTCGGTTCACCAGCGGGAATAAGAGGTTCGGTTCGGTTGAAAACCGGTTCAGATCAGAACCGGTTTGCATCCCTGGTTCGTAGAGTAATGACCTTACTTATAGGCAGATTAAGAAAGAATTAAGTTTAAGAAGTACCACAGAAAATATTGAAAATATTGTCTAATGGAGAAACAAATTAAGATTGATGAGAGGTACGTTAAGAGATCGTCGGGCAATTGCAAAAGACATGATGTAAAATTTTCGTCAGGTGATTCTTAAAAGTTATATCGATCGAACAAACGAATTGTTTATAAATTATCTTCGGGAAACGATTCAAATTTCCAAATTAATAAAAATCATTGGCTAGAGGAAAGCGATTCCCGTCAGAGAACTTAACCGAACCGAATCGTTTTAATTTGTGGTTTTCGGTTCGGTTCAGCAATGCTGGAAGGAACCCGGCTTGGTTTATCAGCTGGAATAAGCGGTTCGGTTCGGTTCAAAACCGGTTTGCATCCCTGAGTTAAACTAAAATTTAAGTATTTTTCGACCCAAGTTTAGCTCAAAAATGCAGAGCCAAGGTGCTAAAATTAATCACACTGGTCACCGCCCGTAGCCACCCACACCTCCACTTAATACCTCCTCACGCCAACTGGGATGGCATATCACACGCTTGAATCTCGAGTATTTGTTTAGGCTCGTCCAAAGCTTGACAAATGATTTACAGCAACACAAGAGCCAAGTGGTTTGGAGGAGCTTGCGTGGCAAAAAAATTAAACTAAAATTTTCTAATCATTTATGTACCCAATTAGCACCCAGCCGACCGCCCGCCCACCCACACGCTTTAGTCGCCGTCGCGCCGCTCGCCGCTGCCGCCTGGCTTTGCTTTTCCACTTCAAATGCGCTGCGCCCCGGCATTATTTTTCATGCCCAATTTGTTAATATTAATGATTTCACATTCTGCTCCCTGGTTAACCAAATGGCGCCCATTCAAAACACAAATCAAATCAAAACAGGGGCGCCAGCGAAAATAACAATCAAATTCGAATCGAAACTAAAAAGTACAGTCTCCCCCCCAATACGGTGTCGAGTCTCTTAAGCCTAAAGCACATTTTCTAATTGAAATGCAAACGAACAAAACAAAAACCAACTAAAATACTAAAATTAGCTTGAAAGCAGACAACAACAAAATCAAAGAGAAGAAAAAAAGAAAATTCAACGATAATTCAAACGCAAAATGTAAACACTTCAAATTGGAGAAGAAGAAAAATACGACTATAAATGCAAATGTAGGAAAAATTGGAATAGTATGGTAGAGGCTGAAGAAGAGGAAGAAGCAGCAGCAGCTGGGGAGGGAGACGCGGAGGCCAGAATGGTGTGCAATGTTGCACACGCAACGCAGACGTCGCGACGCTGCCTCGGAGGGGGTGGGTGGCATGAGGCTATGGAGGGGTGCACTCAGTCTTGGCTTGACTTTGGCTTTTAATATTGCACACACACACACACAAGTGTCTGTCTGTCTGACTGACTGTGTTTGTTTATGCGAGTGACACAATTCCAAATCTGTGAGTGAATGCGTGTGATTGTATTGGTGTCTGTATCTAAACTGAGCTTTGTTGTCTGAGGCTTTTGAGGTGTAGAATTTGATTTCATGATAATTGAGTTGCCATTCAAATTAACTCTTCTATGACAAACTTTCTTAGGCAAAGTAACCCATCAGTTGACGATACTAAAACTCAATTAACGAGCACACAATTTAACCTTTAATGCAAAAATACTACACTTCTTGGTGGGGGGTTGAGTGTCGCCGCCGGGCAATGTTACTTGCTTAGCAAGCATTTCCATTGCAACTACCATCAAAATCTTACAACTTTAAGAAGATGTAAAAAGAGGGTTAAAAAAAAGCGTGCGGGAAAGTCCTCACACCAAACTCAAATAAATGACAGGATTTGTTCATACATTTCTAGTATTACCCAATTCGACAAAATCCAACTTTTGCAAAAAACCTGGGATGAGACCCATAAATTCGGATAGAAGTCTCTTCTGTTAGCCTCGCCTTATATCCAGTTTCTCAACTGTACCCTAGGTTCGCGGTCAATGGGTACTTTTGTAGTTGCAACACACAGCGACAACAATTAAAGATAAAAATCTACAAAAATCAGCAAACACAAGCAAGGTCATTAGGAACGTAATATAAAACAAGAAAGAAAGTCGGTCAAGCCCGATTATAACATACTCTGTACCAAGAAAATTTGTCTTCTGATCATAACTCGAAAACCGTTCATCCGATCTTCTTCATTCCTTTGGCGAATCGATAAGTTATCCTAATAACTAAATATGTCCAGAAGGAACAAGCCATATATTTTAAAAACTGTGGGAGATATGACGTTATTTCTAAATTGCGAGGGCGGGAGGGGGCGTTGCCAAAATTGAAAATAAACTTGATCTGCCTGCAGACATAGGAAGCATATGTCCCATACATGTCAAACCTGTATCTCTTACCATCTCTGAGATCTGTGCGTTCATACGGACGGACAGACGGACGACGGACATGGCTATATCGACTCGGCTGTTGATGCTGATCAAGAATATATATACTTTATGGGGTCGGAGATGCTTCCTTCTGGATGTTACTTACTTTTGCACAAACTTATAATACTCTGTGTACCTACAAGAAATACAGAGTATACAAATCGCGTTAATCATACAATTGGTTATGGCACCTCCAGAATAGGTCAAACCTAAATTCATGAATATCTCTAAAACCGCACGGTAGATTTTTATTAAAATCTAAATTTATGATGGCACAATAGGCCATTGCAAGTCCCTAAGAGATGGTACGCCTCAGCCAAAAAACCGCGAGATGGAGTACAACTTAAAGATCCACTCACGAACATCAACAACATAAGTCAAAAAGAAGATAAAAAAATAGGCCAAACTGCGTTCTCGTCCTTCTCAGCCTTGGTTGGCAGGCAATGGGTATTTTTGTACAAGCAACTGCCTTAGAACAACATTGACCATGTAGGGTATTACAAGCTTCAACCAAACTTATGCCATTAAACTTATAGGTAACATGCTTCATTGGAAGCAAGAAAATAGAACAAATTCACTGTAAAGTTCCTTTAATGGACTAACCGCGATACACTAAAATGCTTCGAGCTAAAGATTTTAGATGATAATATCTGTTTTCCTGCTGGTAATGAAGATATTTACCCATTAGATTATTTGGATAATTTTTTGGGAGCTGTTAATATCCTAAATGGTCAATGTTGCCGTAAGTCAATTGCTAGTACAAAAATGCTCGTAGTCAGCGCAAAAATGCTTCAAAAGAAAATCTGAAAATGCAGTTCGGTCTATTTTGTAGTCTGATTAATGGCCCATATTACGTGTTCGTGGGTGGATCTTTGAATGGTACTCCATCTCGCGGTTTTTTGGCTGAGGAGTAACATCACATAACAATATAAATTAAGTTTTTAAGAAAACTTTGCGTGCTCTTTTAAAGATATGAAAGAATTTAGGTTTGACCCCTTCTGAAGGTACCTTAACCAGTTGGGCGATTAACCCGATTTTTAGATATTACGTCCCCAATGACCCTTTCGTGTTTGCTGAATTTTGTAGATTTTTATCTTGGACCATTAACTATTTAATTAAATTTGTTGTTGCTTTGTGTTGCTAGTACAAAAGTACCCATAGAACGCGAACCTAGGGTACAGTTGAGAAACTGAGTATGAGGTGATGCTTGCAGAAGTCCCTTTGTGTCTCTCTTCTCATTCTTATTCTTCTTGCGAAACAACAACAAGGCAAAAACAATACGTATGCGCGCTGTCTGCAACGTTGATTTTATTTTTGCCATGTGCAGTAGGCAGCCACTCTAAAACACACAACATTATGTAATAGCCGGGATTCTCTTTCGTTTTCTTATGGTTGTTCCTACTAAAAAAAATTTGATTGTTTCATTTGTGTAAGTGCCTGCGCGAGCATTAGGTGCTGTTTGGCACTGAAGCGTGCAAATAGTTGCTAAGTTCTCTTAATAGCCATTTCATTTGGAAGGATATATTTAGAAGACCTACAAAGAGGTCACCCCCCGACAAAACAATAATACATAACTATATTACATATGGGTGCCACTGGCGACCTTTAAACCACAAACAAAAGAAACGACCTATCGAATAACCACGAATCGATGGCAAACGATTCACACATGTGAAGTATCTGGTCTTACATGGCCAACTCTGAATATCAAAAAAACAGATCGTTACTCCGTCAAGAGAGAGAGAACATTTCCCTATTAGTAGGGGCCCTGACTGGTCACTGCCTAATTGGAGTACACGCCGCAAGGCTCGGTATCAGGCACAATGACTTCTGTAGAAGCTGTAACTCAGCTGATGCAGAAGAGAGTGTAAAACACCTCTTCTTTCACTGCCCAGCTCTCAGCAGAAGGCGACTCGCGCTTCTGGGTCGTCCTTTCCTAAACGATCTATCAGACATCTCTGAAACGGATGTTAACTCCTTGCTCAAATTCGTGCTAGGAAGGGACGACCCTCCCTCTACGACCACATCGTAGAAAGGGTTATATGGTAACACAACGGGCCTACATTGGCCTAAGTGAAGAATGGGATCTCTCCCATTTCTACCATTACAACCTAAACTAACTATATTAGATTAGATAATTAAATAGTTCGGACGGTCTTTGCTCACACTGCAGCAGCGATATGCATTTATCGATATCGAATAAAAATGTTGTTTAGAAAACCAAATGACTTAACCCCAGGTCATCTCGATGGTTTGGTACACCGAAATGGTTCGTGAATCGGCTAACGCACACGAATTTGCGGTTTAGTACTTAGAGAGGTGCTTTATATAAAAATTCCTGATAGAATTCTTTCCTAAAGTTTGTAAATTTGACTCAAGAGTAGTTACTAACTGTTAACTGTGAATTTACAGTTGTGTCTGTTGCTCTCTTCTATGCTTAAGCTTGGCTTGTTCTGTGTTAACAGTGCCATGCTAAGCTCAGCTTCCGCTTGCTGTTAATTCGATGTTAAACCTTGAAGGGCAAATTTTTGATAATACATAGATTAATTTGTGGTGCTTAGGTTTCAAGCTCTTTTTTAAAGTGTGCAGAGAAATATTTTTAAAAGGATGCCTTACGATGCCGATGCATTGGCTCTCCCGCTCTCTGTCTCTCTCTCTCCCTCTCTGAAGCTTAAGCCTGGCTCATTGTCCGTTAACAGCCCCGAGGCTTTGCTTCCGTTGCCTGTTAACTAACTGTTAACATTAGTAGCGCTCGTTTGTGTTTTGGTTTTTTACTATTTGCCTTCACTTTGCTTTTTTTTATATTTTTGGCCGCACAATTGAAGCGCAGTTTTTTCTGGCCAACAACAACAACAACAAGGCATGCGAAATCCCTTCAAGCGTTTCAGCGTCGTTGCTGTTGTTGTTGTTGTTGTTGCTTTTTTTCGCTTCGGTTTGTTTGATTTGGCTGGCTCACCTTCGGCTTAACTCGTGCTGTTACATTTGAATGAGCACGGCACGTCGTCGCTGTCGCTGTGGCTGTCGCTGTCGGAGTTGGATTCGGACTTGGTTGGAGTTGAGCTAAGAGAAGTAGAGTCATTTATCACCGGCTCTTGGCAAAACCTCCCCCACCTCTCGCTCTCCCACTCGCTGGCCGTCTGCCTTGGCCATAAATATCATATTAAATATTTGCCATAGAAGCGTCGCAGTCGTCGTCGTCGTCGACGTCGTCATCGTTGTTGTTGTTGCCGTTTGCATTAGCGCCAAATTGTAGTCTGTTTATCTCGCTGGCTTCCCTTGGTGGGGGGGGTTGGTGGTGGTTGCAAACTTGGCCAGTTGATTGGATTGCCATGAGATGAACTTGGCGTATGTGGCAAGTGATTTATGTGTGCCCCCCTCCCACCCTGCCAACCCAGCACACTTGGACTGACAACTCTCTCTCTCTCCCTCTCCCTCGCTCAGTCTGTCTAGATCTCCCTAACACAAAAATAGTAGTCACTAGGAAAATCTTGGAAATTTCTTTAACAAAACAAAAAAAAAAACAATGCAGAAACCCATGGAGCAAATATTTACCTGTGGCTTTGAGATCTTTGGCAAAGTTCAGGGCGTACGCTTGCGCAAACAGACCCGTGAGTTGGCCACTCTCAATGAAGTGCGCGGCTGGGTGATGAACACGGACGAGGGTACCGTCAAGGGCCAACTGGAGGGGACCCTGCCCCGGGTCAATGAGTTAAAGTTCTGGCTACTCAACTTTGGCAGTCCACGCGCCATTATCGAGAGGGCGGAGTTTACGCCCACACGGGAAATAACCGCACATAATTTCAGTGCCTTCTCCATACGCTATCATCCACAACAGTTGAAGTTGCTAACAGAAGGATGACCAAATTGTTGAATGTGTTTTTGAAATAAAACTTCAAGTGTTTCGTTAACTATCATTTATAAACCTCAAAGCTTGAAAAGGGGGCAGCCAGCTACTAATTAAGCTTTACAAAGAAATGTGCACGTAGACGAGCACACAAACACACGCACACACACACACACACACAGAAAGGCACAGGTAGTACGTACCTACGTAAGTCGACTCTCATCGCATAGACAGAGAGACAGACAGACAGACACCTGCAGCCTCTGGCTGGGCCACATTTCCAGTTGAGCGCCGCCCCAATGAGTGAGGCAATGAAGTTAAACAAGGCAAAGCAAACAGCCAACAAAACCAACGACAACAGCAACAGAAAATACTCAAAAGCCCAAAGAGCTACATATTTCTAGAAGCGCGTCGAGAGAAGGTCACAGATATATACCTTCATTTTAATTCCATCGACCGATCTGTAGGTTCACTTGCATTATTTACTGGAATATCATGGGGGAGCCGCTTTATGAAATGAGAAAGGGGAATTCGTGACAACATTCATAATTTTCATCCATTTTTAATGGGTATAAAAATTAGTTTCAGAGTCCCCATCCCGTGTAGGTCCAAAGTTATAGGCACATAAAACGAAAAATGGCAACAATATCGAAAGGAAACAATACAAAAGTGAAAAGGAACAGTTGAAAATAGAGAAAAATTCAGAAAAATAGAGAAAATTGGTAGAAAAATATGACAAAAACGAGAAAGCTAAGCTAACTTTGTCTGTGCCGAAGATTTTATACCCTTGCAAGTGCTCGCTTAAATAATTTCAAAAATATACAGAAAAAAACGAGAGCGTAAGTTAAAGTCGGCCCTGCCCGACTTCGAAATACCCGTTACTCAAGGCAATTAGTGTTTAATATACTCATGCGGCTCAGATAAGTATGCAACGTTTTTTTAACTCTGCCATTTATTATACGATCTGTATGAAAATTTGCGAGATTGTACATATACTGCATATACTGCATACTGTAAAATCTGAGCTCGATAGCTTACAAATTGTAGGAGATATACATTTTTTATTGCGGGGGCGGGAGGGGGCGTGGTCAATATTTGAAACAAACTTGATCTGCCTACAGACAATACTAGCTTACATCTAAAATTGGCTTGCTCTAGCTCTTCTAGTCTTTGAGATCTAGGTGTTCATACAGACGGACGAACGGACGGACAGACGGACAGGGCTATATCGACTCGGCTACTGATGCTGATGAAGAATATATATACTTTATGATATCGGAGATACTTCCTTTTACCTGTTACATACATTTGCACGACTTTAGTATACCCTTTTTACTCTACGAGTAACGGGTATAAAAAAATCCGAAATTAATCCGAAACGGGATTGAAAACAGTGTAATCCCGGAATAGGATTAAAGGGATCCAGTTTTTTGAGATTAAAAAAGAAAAGTGTGAGGCGGCAAATCAATCTTTTCTCGGATCGGTTCAAGAGTATCTGGGATTACCCTGTTTTCAATCCCGTTTCGGATTGATATCTTTTTTCAGTGTACTCTTTTTCCCATTTTCCGAACGATCGTTCGTATGGGAGCTATGAGATCTAGTCATCCGATATGCCCAAAAATTTGTAAAATTATGAGAAAGCATGTGAAACAAACAAATACAAAATTGCAGAATGCTACCATTAAAAACAAAAAAGTTGTTCTAACTAAAACTGTTTTTCAGACCTATCTTTTGTATGGCAGCTATACCATATAGTTGTCCGATTTTGATAAAACTTGGTAGAATTATAAAAAAGCATAGAAAACCTACGATTACAAAGTTTGGAGACGTTTCCATTGAAAAGAACAAAATTTTCCCACTAAAACTGGTTTTGCGACCGATTGTTTCTATGGGAGCTATGAGATATAGTCATCCAATCAAGTCGGTTCCAACATATTAGTAGTGTACAGCACAAACGAAGACTGCTAAATTTCAGCTCGATAGCCTTAAAACTGAGAGACAAGTTCGCGTAGAAACAGACAGACAGACGGACAAAGCCTAATCGACTCAGCTTGTCACCCTGATCAAGAATATATATAGATTATGGTATCGGAAATGAATATTTCTATGCGTTGCAAACTACTGGGCAAAATTATAATACCCTTTGCAAGGGTATAAAAGAGGCTACAAGGTTCGAGCTAGGTAGATAAAACGAGAGCGTAAGTTAAAGTCGGCCCTGCCCGACTTCGAAACACCCGTTACTCAAGGCAATTAGTGTTTAATAAGCTCATACGGTTCAGATAAGTATGCAACGTTTTTTTAACTCTTCCATTTATTATCCGATCTTCTGAGATTGTACATTTTGGCCACATGCACCATGCTGCAAAGTCTGTAAAGAAAAGCCCTTAAAAATTGTACATTAAACGAGTTCACGAAATGTACTAAAGCCAGAAAATAGCCTATACTTAGCAATCGGTACGTTCAGCAGATAATCATCAGTAATCGCAAATCGTAAATCCGATTTATCTGCTGATTGCGCCCATTGGCTAGAAGAAAGCGATTTCTGTCTTAAACTCAGTAGAGAACTGAACCGAACCGTTTTTTTTTTGTGTTTTTCGGTTCGGTTCAGCATTTCTGAAAGGAATCCGGTTCGGTTTGCGGTTCGGTTTACCAACTCGAGTAAGCGGTACGGCTTGTATCTAAGCCAAGCTTTGCATCCAAGGTTTGCAACCATCCAACTATTGCAGCCATCAAGGATTGCATCCCTGGTCTTTTATATCCTTTTTAATCTTAGTTGTTCGGTTCTCTAGTAGTTCGGTTTCCACCAAACTTGGTGGAATCATGGAATAGCACAATAATGCAAAAAGTGAAGACGATTTCATTGATAGTTTTATAGTTTTATAGACATCCGTTCCGACCAGTTCCGACAACTTCATGGTACTACAAGACTTCGTGCAAAGTTTCGTGCAGATAGCTGTTTGAGTAGATGGCATAGATGGACAATGGAACAGATGGATTTGGCCATATCAACTCAGCTCGTCAGGCTGATTAAGAATAAACATTCGGAGAGGTTTCCCTCCAACAAGTAGACCATTTTAATATGCCCCCTGCCAGCGTATACAAGGTGTGTCCCAAATTAAACTGTGTACTGTAATTCCATTTCTATCCTTCCGACTGTCATAAAATTTGATTAAGAAGGAAAGAAGGATGGAATGCAAACTGATTAGTACTGATGGAGCGCTCTTTGGCATCTCATTTTGTAAAATTACAGGAAGCTCTTTTTGCACAGACTAGAACCACTTCTTCCTAAGGGCTACCAGCAATCTGACAACGCTAAGGATCAATTTGGTTAACCAAATGACATCTTAATGGTTTTTGGAAACCAGCGATCAAAGCCCAAGACCCAGCCCAATTTGTTTGTTTCCTGCCGCTAACAACAACAAGTTTGCATGGGTGGTTGGCCACAGTGGTATTCTAGGTTGATTGAGAGGTGCTCGAAAAGTAATAGTTGTAGTAGAACCCTTCTCCGTTAGAATTGTTGGCAGGATTCGGCTTGAACTGCCGGGTGGGCCACACAATTCGAATCGTTTTGCAAGTGTATAAAAAAAGAGTTGCTGCTGTTCATCGGCAACCGAATGGGTGCCCGTGCCCTCCATGGGTCGCTGACTACAATGGCGTTGGCGTTGTCGCTGTAGCTCCGACTGTTGCTGACGCTGACGCTTGGGCACTGCGCATAATCACAACCAAATCAAACAAATGAACGGGCACTGACAAAGCAACAGCAGCAGCAGCAGACGGCAGCAGCAGACGGCAGCAGCAGCAGCAGCAGCAGACAGCAGCAACAGCTTCGTAACAGAGCGACGAACGACGAGTTGCGTATGCGTGCGCGCGTATCTGTGAGTGTGTTGGCAACTTCGTCGCGTGTGTAACAGGCGCACAGAGATCAAACAACTACAACATACATAGGCGAAGACGATTGCTGTTGTTCCATGATGTTGCAGTCGGAACCTGATGTTGTTGCTGCCGTTGCTGCTGCGGAATTTTTATAGGTTAAGCTGCAAAGTGCGTGGCAGAATGGAAGAAATGTGCGGGGGGGTGGGAGTGTGGGAGGGGCGAGGATGGCTTTAACTAGTTTCAGCCGGCCGGTGTCGTTGGCTTGTAACTGAGCAAGGCGAGCGAGCCAGCTGGAGAGAACGCAAGCGAGCGCGAGAGAGAGAGAGAGCCAGGCGTGGGGAGAGCAACTAACTAACTAACAGAGACTCAACACTTGAGTGGTTCTGGGCATCTCTCCTATTCCTGTTACCTGCCACCACCCCCTTCTCCTCCGCCGACTCCTTGCTTGTTTTTTGCGCTTGGACATTCCTTTGCGCATTCCGCCACGCGTCGCTGTCGACGCCAACGTCTCGCTGCCTGCTTCCGGTGTCACTTCCTTATTTAGTTGTTTACGTTGTTGCTTGGCCAAAGGGTGTCCTGGCCCAATTCAATTTCACTGAAAGCTGCACGAACAAAAACATAAAAAAAAAACAATAGTACTTCCCCGCCGCCTTTCTCTTGCAATGATGATGGTCATTAGCCGGATTATTATTAGACTATTAGTGGCCATAAAACAAAAAACAAAACTTTACCGACGCCAAAAGAATTCACTGGGGCTGGGGGGCAGGGGGGAGAGGCAGGAGAAATTGAGGTGGCAAACACTTTGTACAAATATTTGTGTCATTAAACAAATGACAAACGAATTGGTTTGAACATGAAAGCGCCGAGAGAGCTACAAAGAGAGTGTCCGCGACATGCAACATGCTAACAGAGCTTATCAGTCTCTCTGTTAGCAGCAAGCTAACAGCTCCAACATAACATAACACCACCACTCTTACACACACACACAGACAGCGAGCGCCGCTGCAACAATGCAAAACGCAAACTTTCTCGCTGCCTGCGTTGCTGTTGCTGTGCTGCCGCTGCTGCTGCTGTTCGTTATATTGGGGGGGTTCGTGCTGCTTCGCTGACAACGGCTCGTGCCAGTACTCAAACGACTGCCAAACGGCGCACGACAACCAAGCGGCTTAAAAACAGCAGCAGCAGCAGCGGCAGCAACGGCAACAGCAACAACAACAGCAGCACCAACAGCAATTCCCAAACATCAACTGACAGGCAAAGAAAAGCAAAAGAAAAGCGCTTTTTTTTGGTGTGTTTTGTGTTTTTATTGCGGTTCGTTCCCTCTGCGATTAAACAAAAAAGAAAACTGCTAAACATCCAACAACAACAACAACAAAATTTAAATACAAAATTATAATTTTCTGCTAAACAACTTACTTACTTATGATTTTGAAGTGCCATAACAAATAAGTGTGCAAAGTTAAAAAATTTGTTGACATAATTTTCCAAAAAGAAAACAAATTCTGTACACAACAAAAATTAACTAAATAAGCTTATCAACGAGAAGTGTTGCCCCAGAAAATGTGCAAAAACCGCAAAGAATTATGAAGAAGTGTGTTTAAAGTATAAAAATCCTAAAGAATTTGTAAGATTAATTGAGATATTCATAATTATTTCAACCCTGAATTGTACAATACATAAAGATTTAAATAATTTTGCATTAAAAATCCAAACAAAAAACCACAAAAAGTGACGAAAAGAAACCAAGAAATTCTACGATTTTTCATAAGAGAATGAGAATAGTAGACATATTTTAATACAAAATTTAACTCAAAATGCAGTTTCGGTTCAGAAAGTGTTTGAAAAAAATCAAGAAAATGTGTTAATTACACTAGAAATTTGAAAAGTTCTTAGACCAACCACAAAAAAAAATAAACAAAATCAATGAGGAATTAAAATAAAACTAAAACTTGCAAAAACTTAATTTCTTATAATTTTAAACAATATCTTAATACAAAAAACTTCAACTGAAAGTGTAAACATAAAAATTTTGAAATTTTTATCTTAATAAAATGCTCCATAAAAAAGTTTCTTAATAACTAAACCTGCAGTTTTAGCCGGCTTTCCTACCTCTTTAAGCTGAGACATTTTAAATGAAAAAAAACTCATAAACTTAAATTTTAATTAAATACTTTGCAAATTCTAATGTTTTATAAAAAACTTATTTTAAACTCAAGCAACAACCAAATAATCAAAAGAAACGAGGCAAATAAGTTTACATTTAGTTTCTTTTAAAGAAAACAGACATGCAAACCGTACCAAACCAATCCGCAACGAAACGCTTGCTTAAGTTCGTAAACCGAACCAGCAACTGGTCAATATTTCTGAACCGAACCAAAAACGCTTAATGAAACTAGTTCGATTCAATTTTCCGACAAATTTAAGCTAACAACTTTTGAAAATTGTATAGGGAAACTTAACTATACCTGAGTCAGTTAAGCGATGTTGAGTTTTTCTAACTTAAGGGACAGCAATCTGTAGTTTTACATTCCAGTGCCAGTGTTGAAAACTCACATGATTCGGGGGTGCGACAGAAACCTCTTCCAAGCAGTTTCCAATCGAATTTCAAAGCTTCTGATGGTTTCTCAAGCCTTTCGTATTTTCTGTGTAGATTTAGGCAAATCAACCAAACCAATGACAGTTAGCATAGTTGTCACATCTAACTCAAGATAGGGAGCTTGTATTTTTTTTTTTTTTTTTCAAATATTACCATTGTTATTTTTAGATAATGGCTAAAAATTCATCTCAAACTGATAAAAAATAATATATTAAATTAAATTATAATATAAAATATTATCAAATTACTATAATGTATTTCATTTATAGAGCTGCTATGTGTCAGATAAGCTTAGATTTTACTCTGTCTTGTGTTAGTTTATATGACAGATAGCGCCATGTAGAAGATGTAAAGTCGGCCCTTAGAAAGTAAAATATTCTACATAGTCATAATAAACTTTAAAAAATAGCTATGCATAAAAAACTGTCTTAAATTATTTGCGAGAGTCCCAACCCAGTTGTTGAAGTTAGACCATAATCTTATAGACAGATCTTTTAACTAGACTGTCAAATTAGATGTTCTGAAGTTCTGTGGTACTGACGCATTTTTCGAGAGATTTGCAAACCAACTGACAGCAAAATCTCCAGAGATTTCTGTGTCACCTTCAAATGTCTCCATTTTCCAGTCTCTTTTTTGATGTTTCATTAGTTCCTTCAGAAAAAAAAATCTGAAATCAATCCGAAACGGGATTGCAAACAGGGTAATCCCGGAATAGAATTAAAGTGATCCTATTCTTTGGGATTAAAAAAAAAAGTGTGAGGCAAAACAATCTTTTCTCGGATCTGTTCAAGAGTATCAGAGATTACCCTGTTATTTTTTTTCCCCCAACGACCGATTTTCCGATCGGTTGTTCGTATGGAAGCTATATGATATAATCATCCGATTTGGACAAAAATTTTTAGAGTTATGCGAAAGCGTGTGAAATAAGTAAATACCAAAATGCAGGATGCTACCATTAAAAACAATAATGTTTTTTAACTAAGACTGTTTATCAGACCTATCTTTTGTTTGGGGGCTATATCATATAGTTGTCCGATTTTTATCAAACTTGGCAGAACTATACAAATTCATGGAAAACTTATGAATACAAAGTTTGGATACATTTCCATTGAAAAGATAAAAGTTTTTCTTATTAAAACTATTTTTCCGACCGATTCTTTCTATGGGAGCTATAAGATATAGTCATCCGATCCAGTCGGTTCCGACATATTGGCAGCGGGCAGCAAAAAGAAGACTTTGTGCAAAATTTTAGCTCGAAAGTTTGAAAACTAAGAGACTAGTTCGCGTAGAAACAGACAGACGGACAGATGGACGGACAAAGCTCAATAGACTCAGCTCGTCCCCCTGATCAAGACTATATACTTATATGGGGTCAGAAATTAATATTTCCATGCGTTGCAAACTTCTGGGCAAAATTATAATACCCTTTGCAAGGTTATAACAACAGAGTGAAGAGTCACTGAGTAGAGAGTAACTGAACTGGGTTAAAGAACAACCAAAAAATCAGTCACTGAACAACTGGAGTAGAACACAATTTCTAGTTTAGTTCAGTTAGGAACTTATTTTTGTTCACTTACTCGGGAATACCCCCAAAAATTCACACAACATAAACAATTATCCACCGATATACAAAAATATTTGAAAAGTCTGCAATGTAATGAAATTCCAAAGCACCCTTCGCATTTCGCGAAACGGTTCTACAAATCGGTCGAACCGCAACTTAAACTCAGCTTAGTGTAGAACAATCATGCACCATTTGTAGTTTTACCAAATTTGAATAAGGCTTATTACTCTTTTTTCTTTCTTGGGAAATCTTTCAAGTTCGCTACTAGTTTGAAATCGTACATTACTTGATCTTAAGCGATATCACTTTGGTTCCGTTTCTATTTCTGTTAAGTGTATATATACTTGTATCTACATACACATAAGTAAACATACAATATACATACAACTATGTATCAACTTCCACTTCATGGCATGGTGAGCATGCCCTCAATATGTGAGAGCATAACAACAAACGCACAAGAAAATAAATGCAATCTACTACTTGAATTTTTCTTCCACTCACATTTTCGATACTTAAGAAAACAACATTCCGAATTATAATTTATAATTCATTGTCCACTCGCGCACATTTTGCTTAATTTTCATTGATTTATTTGACCAAATTTGATTTATGCTACTTAATTTGGTGAAAAACGTCTTTGGCGAGCATTTTATAAGTCTGCACCTAATAAATTTGCATTTGCTATGCATAATTTCCCCACAGAGAAAAAAAAAAAAATTCCAAATGTCAAATAAATAAACCGCACGAGCAAACACACTCACACACCAACCCAGCGAAACGGAGTGAGAGGAGGATGGAGGGAGGGAGGGAGGGAGAACGAGAGGAAACTTAGGACCAAATCTGCATTTCACTTATTCACACACAAAAAAGTATTACTTATAAATTTTTAATTGCCAATTTTTTACGACAAACTTGGGGGGGGGAAATCAATGAATTGATTATAATTCTTGGGATTATTCAGAACTTGCAGTTGTTTGCTCAGTTTAACAATTGTTAAACTGGAAATTTTTTGGGATTACAAACATTTTGTATGCTCCTCAAATATTTACAAGTTTCTATGGCTTGAGAATATATAATTTTATGAAACTTAAACTAGTAATTGGTTTATTCTTTTTGGGATTATGTAGATAAAGGGACACTTTTGTATTGATTGAAATATTATGCTGTAGTACTTGCTGAATATATGATTAGAAAGTATGCGTCTTGGCTTTAATTTGTAAGTTTAATAAAAAAAAATTAAATTTTATACTCGTTTTCTATAATTGGTCGTCCTTCAAAGACCATTTCAAATGGTTCTATTAACTTTTGTGGCGTTTGATATCAATTATAGAGGGGAAAGAAAGTTGGATGTAATCGAGAACACGAATTTTTAACAGAATTCTGCTTCCCTAAGCAGACCTTAAATTTAAAATTAATTCTCAATGTTGATTGTACAATTCAAATTGATCCAAGTAATTGTCAGTTAAAGCTAAGGAAACAAATTTGACCAGATAACTATCCTAGAGGTGTATTTAGTATATTCTTCTTACAAAGTATAATTTAAGCAGTTTTTGTGCATCGCTTGAATTCCGCATATAAATATATATATTATATAAAGATTCCATGAACATAAGCGGCGTCGTCTTAAGGTTTCACATAATCGCGTTAAAAGTTTTAAATTAGCTCGCCACATGCCATGCATCCTGGCACAAAACTTGGACCATCTTCTATTTAGAACTTATACATTTATATAAATTTAAAATTTATAAATTTTAAAGCTATACTTTTGCTTGATTTTCCTTCTTTAAGTCGTCATAATTAACTAATAATTACTTAACCAATACTTAATACTTCAGTAACTTAAGTAAATGTTAAAAAACGCTTCTTCCCTAAAAAAACAAAGTTTTTACAGAAGTATCGAAAGTGTTTTTTTGAACCAAAACCTTTTCCGAACTGATAAGGTCCAGTCTGGTTTTTTCAGAAATATATATATATATGATAATATCAAAGACAGTTTGACTTGGTACATAGGTTCCTTAGTAAAGGGTTTGAGTGTGGCTAGCAATAAGAATTCATTGATGCTAGGTATGCTGTTTATACTCGATACTCATAACTCGATTTTCAAAGGTCGGTACTCAGTACTTGATCCCAAGGACACAATACTCAGTACTCGACACTAAGATCTCAATACTAAGTACTTTAAACTATGAACTTAACACTAAAAAGCAGTTCTAATTACTTGGTACTAAGTAATCGATACTAAGTGTGCGCTACTAAGTACTCTATACTGAGTTCTCGATACTAAGTGCCCAATCCCAATTACTCGATACTCAATAATGGTTAAAAAGTACTCTATTCTAAGTACTTGATACTAAGTTCTAAATTTTAAGTTCTGGGTACTAAGTACTGGATGCAACAATTTCGAGGCTGTCACGTACTAGGTACTCCATACTCAGCAATCGATAACTAATTTTAGGTACCTGAAGTAAGTACTCGATACTAAGAACTCGCTACAAGTTCTTTTAAGAAATTGATACTAAGCACCCTATAATAAGAAATCAACAAAGTACTTTATACTGTGAACTCAACACTAAAAAGAAATTCTACGTACTTGATACTAAGTATTCGATACTTATTGTGTGCTACTAAGTATTTGATAGTGGGCTCTGGATACTAAGTGTACTCGGTACGCAATAATCTATAAATGAGTGCTCCATTCTAAGTACTTGATACTAAGTTCTCGAAACTAAGTACTAGATACGTCAATCTCGATATTAAGTAATCTTTACTCGATACTCAGTAATCTATAACTAAGTACTCTTTTCTAAATACTTGATACTAAGTTGTGAATACTAAGTACTCGATACAATTATTTCGAGTGTGTCAAATATTCGATATTAATTAACCTTTACTCGATACTTAGTAATCGATAGCTAAGTGCACTATTCTAAGTACTTAATACTAAGTTCTGGAAACTAAGTACTAGATACGACAATCTCGAGTCTGTCAAGTATTCGATATTGAGTAATCTTTACTTGATACTCAGTAATCGATAGCTAAGTGCAATATTCTAAGTAATTGATAATAAGTTCTGGAAACTAAGTACTCAGTAATCGATAACTAAGTACTCTATTCTAAGTACTTGATACTAAGATGTGGATACCAAGTTGTGGATACCAGGTACTCGATACAATTATCTCGAGTTTGTCAAGTATTCGATATTCAGTAACCTATACTCGATACTCAGTAGTCGATAGCTAAAGTAAGTAACCTTTACGCAATACTCAGTAATCGATAATTAAGTACTCTATTCTAAGTACTTAATACTATGTTGTGGATACTAAGCACTCGATACAACTATCTCGAGTCTGTCAAGTATTCGATATTAAGTAAACTTTACTCGATACTCAGTAATCGATAACTAAGTACGCAATTTTGAGTACTTGATACTTCTTTCTCGATACAAGTACTTGATACTAACTACTCACGAACCTAAGATGTAGTAGGATTTTGTTAAACTGAAGAAATATCGTCTGTTACTTGAACAACTTTTGCTGTGGAATGTAATACTCCTAGTGTTGGTAAACGCCACGCAAAGTGCTTTTCATTTCTGTAGAAGAAATGTTGCTGACTCTTTATAGGGCAATCCATCTCCAACTTCAACTTTTCTTAAATAGAGAAAAGAAAAAGGAAAACTTCACTACAAATTTTCACTTCACTTAGTTTTTTTTTATGATACTTTTCTTAAAGAGTATACAGTTTTCACAATCACTTGAGCAACAAACAGCAGAGAATTCTCACCAACAATCACCAACTGAAACCCCCCCTGCCCAGCCCTCCCCGTCCCCGTCCCCGTCGCGGAGTGGTCAGCAAAGAAAATGCCAAGCTACCTCGAAGATGAGGAAATTGCTGCGGCCTCTGATCATACTTAATGGTATTATCTGAATGCATTACTCTTGTTATTGCTATTATTATTATTGCTGAGATCTTGCTGCGGCTTTAATTAATTTTGCCATCATAATTTCTCATTAGTTTTTCGCAAGCAGTTAAATGAGTTGAAAAATGATTTATAATTTTTATTTTCCATCCCAACAACTGCCATGAAGCGCGAATTGCGGGGTGTTTTTTTTCTTTCGTTTTGTGTTTGTGCTAAAATTAATAGTATGGAAAATGTAATGCGAACAAGGTGGGGGGCGTGGCCTGGCCAACAGACTGCAAGTGCCAGAAGGGGCGACAATGGGGGCCAAAAATATTACGCATACGCCATGTAGTGACTGAAAGAAGTAGAACCCGCTGAAAAAAAGCTAAGAATTAATTGGAGAATGTTTTTTTTTTTTGTATGAGAGTGAAAGGGGGGGGGAGGGGTGGCGAATGGGAGGGGGCTAGGATGTAGTTATGGCTGACACTTGAGCGCGCGTTTTATGTTGCATTTTTAATTAATTGTTGTGAATAAATGGAAGAGAGAGCAACAACAACAAAAAACTACAGTATTAATTGCAATTGCTGATTATAAAGTTGGGTAAAATCAGGAGAAAAAAAAAGGAGAGACAAATATTGGTGATTAATCTAAAGGAAAAGTTTAAGGAGGAGATTTCACAATCCATTTGCTGGCAAAATATATTTCCTTTCGTTAAGGAACTCTTGATTGAAAGTCAACAGAGAGAAGAGGTTCTCAGCAGTAACAATTTATGATTCGATTTGGATTTAATGAAGTCATCTCGCAGCCTTAGACAATAGCAACAACTGAATCATCGTTCAAAGAATATGCCAAGTACAGCTTATAATAACAATATACACTGCCCCAATGGCTGCCACCTTCAATTCGCATTCAATTCGCAGACACGAACTCTATGGCGAAGGCTTTCCATGAATTTTACCGACCACTTCCGTTCGGGTGGTCAGTTGGGTTTGCTGGTTAATTCGCATTAATCATACGACACGTTGTACAGTGCGGAATATTTTGCATTGAAACATGAAAAACAGAAAAGAAGAAAATAACAAAAACAACGGCAACCAACAACATCAACAACAACAACATCAACAAAAAACGACGACGTCAACAACAACGAAGCTGAAGCTTTTCACATTTATTTTTACACGCAAAATTCACTGACTGACGACTTTTCGTCTTCTTACTCACGCGCTGCTTTTTGTTGTTGTTGTTTTTGTATTTTTTTTTTTTTTTTTTTTGTTGGCTGTGGCTGTTGCTTATTTTAATGTGTCAAGGTTCGCGGCATAATTTTTTGTTGTTTTTGTTTTGCGTTTCACAGCAAACAGAAAAAATATTTCAAAAAAAAAACCACCAACCAGACAGACACAAAACTGTTGCAAAAAAAGAGAGCGATTTATAAGCTGCAGTTTTTACTTTCTTTTTGATTAAACAAATGTTTTTACACCAACTAATCAGACATGAAATTGTCTTCAGAGGATGATTGCTTAGATAGAATTGTGATTAGTGTCCTTTTTCCCCTTTTCAGTAACCTAACTTAGTTTCGGAACCCTCCTGGGTAATTGTTTATAATTTAATAATGGCGAGAAATCTAGAAATTTGTGGCTGTAAGTCAGACTTTCTGCCCTCCGTAAGCACAATTATAAAGCTCTGTTTGAAAGATCTGTGCTTTTGAAAGCTTTCAGAAATGAAAGGTGGCGACCGTGCTCGAAAAAATCTGAAGCTATGGTAAATAAATTCAAAAACATTCGTTTGTGCCGAAGTCATAATACGCTTGCAAGTGCTCGTTTGGATATACTGATTTCTGTTTGAAAGCATGTATCATTAACAAAGTCCGAGTTGAAGAAGGCAAAAATTGAAAAAAAAACCCATGCTTTTAGTTAACCGAATTGGACAAAATTTTGTAGAATTGGATGAAAGCCTATATAAAACAAAGAAAAATATAATTTGAAGTTCAAATTCAAATTTTGAACACATCAAAATAAAAACAATTCTCCTGCTTAGATTACGCAAGCTTACATAAAAATGTCAATTTTTTCAACCAGAGAAGATGAAAAGCGTTTCCTGTATTTTCGGCTGCTGAGCTCAAAAAAAAAACAAACGTTTTGCCCCAGCACATCTGATGTAAGAGATATTCGGTCCTGTTTCCGTTTTCGATTTCGATCAAATTATGTAAATAAACTCTTCCCTTTTCGAAAAGCCGATTGTTTGACTCGGCTTTTATCTTATAATTTCGAATCCTCTCCAAAGAACAGTTTTGATGGCTGACGGCTTTAACCGATTTCTCTAATCAACTCTTGGAAATCGGATCTCTTGCCTTTTCCGATCGATCGAATTCGGAAACGAGAACAGACCTGATTTTCTTAAACGTATATTGAGCGAGGTTTGTTCACATTTTGAGTCCTAAGATACCATTATTTTGCTTTAAATATTATAAATATAAATTAAAAAAAAAAACAAAATGTCACTTTTCCAGCAAGTTCTAAAAACTCTTAATATTTATTGAAAAAAATGACAAAATTAAAATTACAAAACGAATTACTAAAACGTCATCCGGACATCCGATCTGATCATTTCTGACATATAAGCAGCGTGCAGTAGAAAGATGACTCTTTAGTTTAGAGACTAGTCTGCGTGGAAACAGACAGACAGACGAACGGACAAAGCTCAATCGACTCAGCTCGTAGCGCTGATCATGAATATAAGTATTTCTATGGGTTGCAAACTTCTGGTTAAAATTGTAAAGCCCCATTCCAAATTTCACTCTGAGAATGCAGTGACTGATATACTGAGGACAAACTGATATAAGCTCTTGCGTTGGCTTAAACAAAAATCCGTATTAAAAAATATTATTTTTTTACCTAAAAAAATTTGTATAATACAAATTTATTTTAAAACTTATTTTTTAATTTTAATTTTAAAAATTAAAATTTACAAATATTCTCAATTTTTATTTTTGATCTTAATTGAACTTACATATGTTTTAAGAATAAGAATTTTTTCTAAGTTAAATAAAAAAAGAGAAAGATAAGCTAACTTCGTCTGTGCCGCAGTTTTTATACACTTGCAAGTGCTCGCTTTAATATTTTCAAAAAATACTCTTATAACCATTTTCCGACCGATCGTTCGTATGAGAGCTATATGATATAGTTATCGGATTTGGCCAAATCTTTGTAAAATTATGTGAAACAAACAAATACAAAATTGCAGAATGCTACCATTGAAAACAAATAAGTTTTTCTAACTAAGACTGATTTTCAGACCTATCTTTTGTATGGAGGCTTATAGGCTTTACCATATATACCATATAGTTGTCCGATTTTAATAAAACTTGGTAGAATTATAAAAAAACATAGTAAACCTACGATTACAAAGTTTGGAGACGTTTCCATTGAAAAGAAATAAGTTTTTCTCACTAAAACTAGTTTTTCGACCGATTTTTCATATGGGAGCTATGAAATATAGTCATCCGATCCGGTCGGAACCGATATTGCTAGTGTGCAGCAAAAAGAAGACTCTGTGCAAAATTTCAGCTTGATACCATTAAAACTGAGAGACTAGTTCGCGTAGAAAAAGACAGACAGACACACTGTCGGACTGACAAAGCCCAATCGACTCAGCTCGTCGCCCTGATCAAGAATTTATAAGTTTATGGGGTCGGAAATGAATATTTCTATGCGTTGCAAACTTCTGGACGAGATTATAATACCCTTTGCAGGGGTATAAAAAACAAAAAATAATATTTAAATCGTAATTTTAAAAATAATAATTGTTATGATTCCTGCTTTGAGTAAAATCACATCTTAACTGTATCTTGTTTGATACACTTTCCATTTGTACTATAAATATGATTCCATTTGTAGAAAACCAAGGGTTATCTTCTTGCAAGTACAAAATTTTAATCCAGGGTGAAAATGTTTTAAGCAATTTATTGGACGTAGAACACAAATTGTACAAACATTTTCAGAATTTAAGGAAGGAAAAAAGGGGCAACAGCTTACCGAAGTGACAATTGGTGGTATATATCTATGATATTAACTGACTTGCAGTTAAGGTAAATTTGATGCCGTTATTATTCTCAAAATTCAATGTTAATTCCATTGAAAAGTAAGAAAAGCTTCACTGCTTTTGCGACAAATTAAACATGAAAGTGGTCTAAAGTCAAGGATAGTGTAATATGTTAAATGGCTTTAAAAGGAATGTTCTCCCTTTAAAACTAAATTCGACGATTAAAGTTAGCAAAGATGATTTATTTTTGATTAAATAAATAATAAATGTCTAATTAATAAATGTCTTGAATATAGCGTTACTAAGACTTACAGTGCAAGCTCAGAAAAGTGTGCAGCGAAAATTGCTTACTCTGTTTCAATAAATCTGTTCTTGAAATTCCCAACTGGTTCTAACACTTTTCTTAAGGAGCGTTGGTAGACTTCTGATCAGACGCAATATCTTCTTGGGCTTTGGTATATTCATGACTCTTCATATCTTGAATAGAGCGATACTAAGACTTACAGTGCAATCTCAAAAAAGTGCGCAGCGAAAACTGCTTACTATTTTTCAATAAATCTGATCTTGAAATTCCCAACTGGTTCTAACACTTTTCTTACGGAGCTGTGGTAGACTTCTGATCAGACACAAAATATATATATTTTTTTAAAAACTTAACAAATGCAAGCCCAAAAACCCAAAAAATACCACTTGAATAAATAGTTTTGCATTTAAATCCAAAATATAAAAAAAGGAAACACATCAATGGTTACAACTATATAAGCCAAATTAAAGTGCAAGTTCGTAAAACATTTCACAGATTTCATCTAAAATTTAGTATCCCCGTTCGTTAAGGGTTCGGTTCGGTTTGTTAATTCCAGTTCCAGTTTTATATTCCTATTTAATTTGTACATTCCTCCTACGGGGAACAGCAGACAAACTTACTAACAAAGTTATTAAACCCAATTCTTGAAGCGCTGAGAGCATAAAAAGGGCTACAGGCGAACAGCCATGACGACGACGACGGCGTCGCATCGATAAATGTAAATGCAGCACAGGAGGAAGGCGGGTGAATTGGGTCTAGTTGTAGGTGAACTATCCCCTGTAAGCGTGGGAGGGACAGAGAAAGGCAGACAGATAGAAAGAGAGAGCGAGGAAGTGAGCAAAACATTTTTATTACCACAACGGAGTCGTAAAAAACTAAATTACTTTTAAGTTTGTAAAATTGTGCGAGTTGCTTTAACGCTCTAAAATGGGCTTGAGTCTCTCCTCTGGCTCTGTGTGTGTGTGTGTAGCATAAGTTTCCCCCATCCCAACGCAAGTTTGCATTCTTTGTGTCACGTTTCCATCGAAAGATACTCAACAGAGAGACACACACACACACACACGCAGAGAGAGAGAGACGGAGAAAAGCAAATGTGGCCGAAAAAGAAAAACAAATTTATATGAAACGGGCATTTATTCATAATGAGCCAAGCGAATGGGAAAAGTGTTGGCGCGTGTATCGACAATAGAGGATGGGGGGAGAAGGTAGGAGGTTAGGCCGGCCAGTCGGGACGGCTGCATTTTGCCAAATTGCAAACGAGAGAAAAAGTGTCATAAACTTATTAGTCGGATTAGGGAAAGTGCTCAGCGGGCAGCAGATTGAGTAAAACGTTGTAAACGTTGATTGAATGTTATATACACAGAGAAAAGAAAGGATTATTAACAAATATACATCCATTTGGAATGGATATATTAATTAATATCCATTTTTCGGATATTAAAATCAAGGCTGCAAACCGGTCCGAACCCGAACCCCTGAGAACCGGTTCGGTTCGGCTTTTTTGGGGTTCGCGAACCGGACCATGAACCAGGCGTCTTACATTTTTGACTCCTCGAACCTGAACCCGAACTGGACCACTTTTTCGAAAAATGAGGTTCGGTTCACCAATTTAATATGCTTAATGAGAGTTTTCAAAATTCGACAAAACAATGACTCAACGTCTGATTGCGAAGTCGAGAAGCTTATGAAAGCTATAAACAAATATCAAATTCCTCAGATTCCTTTAAAAAATTGTCCAAAATTACATCCATCGACAAATGTTTCAACATTTTGGTAAGATCATAATAACAAAGGCTTATAAAATATTCCTTTTACTATACTAGCTGTACCAGCAACTCAGGTGTCAGTTTAACGAGCAGTTAAGAGCTAGTATAGATGAACAGTATAGTGCCAATTAACCTAAACTAAGTCGATTCTAAAAGCTGATAATTGAACAAAATTAAGTAACGATCATTATGATTAAGCATATGAATAGAAGGTATATATGTTTCATTTTCAACGTATTTATGATTCAAAAGTCAAACTATTCTTCTATGTGCAAGCGATCCAAGGTTCGAACCAGAACCTTGGGTTAAGGGGTTCCAAGAACCGGTCCGCGAACCGAACCTTAGATTTTACAATGTGTTCGAACCCCAGGACCGAACCTCATGGATAAGGTTTGCAGCCTTGATTAAAATATCCATTTAATATGTTAGATAGATCTTAATTTGTCATCCAAAGGAGCTGGAAATCATTCAATGAATACGAAATATGCATACAGTCGAACTTCTCTATTAGGAACTTCTTTAAAACGAAGTTCTCCTTATAGCGACTTAGTTTTCAGAGCTCTGCAATTCTGATCAGTATTCCACAAATTCTATACTTTTAAGGGCCGGACTGTAATCTTTTACATAGAGCTACAAAATCTAAGTTTATCTGACATAAATCAGCTATTTAGAAGATCGTCCCTAAGTTTTTTTTTGTTCCCTTCAGATTCTGATATACAGGTCTGTTCTCGTTTCCGAATTCGATCGATCGGAATTGGCAAGAGATCTGATATCCAAGAATTGATTAGAGAAATCGGTTAAAGCTGTCAGCCATCAAAACTGTTCTTCGAAAAGGATTCGACATTATAAGATAAAAGCCGAGTCAAATAGAAGTCTTTTCGAAAAGGGAAGAGTCTCCAATTCCGATTTCACATAATTTGATCGAAATCGAAAACGGGGAAAACCCCGATAAAGAAGTTTGACTGTCAAAAAACTATATTAAAAACAATCCATTCCGTTTGAATATTTTTGGATAGTTTTTTCGGTGTAGGAAAATTCTGGCTTATAATTTAGAAATCGATTTTTGATTAAAAAGTTTAAAATTATGCGTATAACATTTCCTACGAGGGTTAATCAATAGGTACCCTTTTTAGTCAGTAAGTTTACTTGAGAATTTATGTATATAATTTATTTCTTATATTTCTTAGGGAGTTTCATAGACTAGGTTACATGAAAACGTTACTTCAGTACGTTATTTCATAACGTTACTTCAGTACGTTACTTGATTACGTTACTTGACCACGTTACTTTGTAACGTTACATGATAATGTTACTTTACGACGCTGCTTCATAACTTAATAACGTTACTTTAGTAAGTTACTTGATTACGTTACTTCATAACGCTACATTATAATATTACCTTACGACGATGCTTCATAACTTAATAACGTTACTTCAGTACGTTACTTCACTACTTTACTTCATAACGTTACATTAAAATGTTACTTCACGACGCTACTTCATAACTATACTTCATTGCAATACTTCATAACGTTTCTTTATTACGCTACCTAATCTCGTAATGTTATTTAATTTCGTCATTTAATAACAGTATTTAGCTTCGTTATTTAATAACTGTATTTATTTGCGTTATTTAAAAACGTTAATTGATCACGTTAGGTAAGGTTAGGTTAGGTTGAGATGGCTAGGGACAATAAATTGACCAAGACAGGCCAATTGCGATACCACATGTAGGTACATAGAGTATTATAAGTTTGTGCAAAAGTATGTAACATCCAGAAGGAAGCATCTCCGACCCCATAAAGTATATATATTCTTGATCAGCATCAACAGCCGAGTCATGTCCGTCATGTCCGTCTGTCCGTCTGTCCGTCTGTCTGTCCGTATGAACGCACAGATCTCAGAGATGGTAAGAGATAGAGGTTTGACATGTATGGGACATATGCTTCTAATGTCTGCAGGCAGATCAAGTTTATTTTCAATTTTGGCCACGCCCCCTGCCGCCCCCGCAATTTAGAAAAAAGGTCATATCTCCCACAGTTTTGAAGATAGATGGCTTGATTCTTCTGGACATATTTAGTTATTAGGATAACTTATCGATCCGCCAAAGGAATGAAGAAGATCGGATGAACGGTTTTCGAGTTATGATCAAAAGAAAAATTTTCTTGGTACAGAGTATGTTATAGTCGGGCTTGACCGACTTTCTTTCTTGTTTTTATTTACATTTATATATATTTTTTCTGTGTAGGCTGTTTGCTCGTACTTCTCTCCTTTATTTCTCCATTTTATATGGAGGGTCTCCGTTTTATTGTATATAAAATTTCCAAAAACAGCTATATAGTCCTAAAAGTATGCTAAGAAATAAATGTTGGTTATTAAAAGCTTTCAAGGTTAGCGCCAACATATTTTACAGCATACCACAAAAGTAGGACCAGCATATATTTTATTGGGACTAGGATTAGGACTATCTGTCTAATTTTTTTTTTCCTTTCTGAAGCTTGAAAAATAGTTACTTAATCTCTTATCTCAAAATATTCAATACGAATAAAAATTACATTTTTACTACTAGGTAAAATGCCATTTCGTAGTTTTTGTAGAAAAATATTTCACATGTGAATCATTGATAATGCTTTGGAGTCAAGGATCTTAAAAAACACAGGCTACTATAGATGGGAATATTGTACGTAGCTCAATGATATTCTAGGTTTATTAGTTCACTTTGCAGATTATTTTAAGACTCAGTTGCTCTCTAGACAGAATGCTAATTTTTCTGCTGTCCACAATTTTTATTGAAACAAACCGATATTTTAGGTTCGGAACAGCTTTTAATTTAAAAAAGGTTTGGTTCAAGGTTCGGGTTACAGTAAAATAAAATTCGGAGATCCAGGTTCACACCGGTTCGGTTCAAAACCGGTTTGCAGCCCTGAAAAATATTGCTTTTTCAACAGTTAAGCGGAAATATTCTTTCACTGGGGGTGGAGTTTTGTCAAAATTCACCTCTCTAGCATTTGCCGTTTGGGCTGTGCGTTGGTCAACTATACATTTGGGTGTCTAAATTGTGATTAGATTAGATTGTGTCTATTATCTTTTGAAACAGTTTGGCATTAACTTTAAAGCAGGGACCGTTCTATTATAAAAATCAAACTTTAATGATTCTTTTTGATTTCCATTTTAAAACTTGAAAAATAATAATTAAATTTGATTTTTAAAATAAAACTCAGAAATGATTATTATAAATATTACTCAAATGTCGATTACTACGAGTGTATTAGAAATTGTGGCAAGATTGATGCATATCCCTAGTAAGTGCATCAATTCGAACCAGTAGAACCCAATGGCAAGTTTAAATAATACAAATAAAACTCCGAATTTTTAAAAATTAATGATTAATTTAGATTTTTATTCAATTTACTCAAAAAACGAGAAAGCTAAGCTAACGTCGGCTGTGCCGAAGATTTTATATCCTTGCAAATGCTCCCTTAAATATTTTAAAAAAATACCCTTTTTCCTATTTTTCGACCGATCGTTCGTATGGGAGCTATACGATATAGTCATCCGATTTGGCCAAAAATTTGTAAAATTATGTGAAAGCACGTGAAACCAACAAATACAAAATTCCAGGATGCTACCATTAAAAAAAAAATTAGTTTTTTTTAACTAAAACTGTTTTTCAGACCCCTCTTTTGTATGGCACCTATGCCATATAGTTGTCCGATTTTAATAAAACTTGGTAAAATTGTAAAAAAAACATAGTAAGCCTACGATTACAAAGTTTGAAGACGTTTCCGTTGAAATTAAAAAAGTTTTTCTCACTAAAACTAGTTTTCCGACCGATTGTTCCTATGGGAGCAATGAGATATAGTCATTCGATCCGGTCGGTTCCGACATATTAGTGCAGCAAAAAGAAGACTCTGTGCAAAATTTCAGCTCGATAGCTTTAAATATGAGAGACTAGTTCGCGTATTAACAGACAGACAGACGGACGCACATAAATCAATCGACTTAGCTCGTCACCCTGATCAAGAATATATATGGTTCATGGGGTCGGAAATGAATATTTCTATGCGTTGCACACTTCTGGGCAAAATTATAATACCCTTTGCAAGGGTATAATAATCATTGAGCAATAAAATAAAAATCAAGAAATAAAAATGAGCGAAATACAGCCGTATTCTATTATGATACGTTTTTTTCAGCTGATGATTTTTGAGGATGGAAAATCTACAAATAATTATTATTTACGGTCCCTGCTTTAATGAGTTGAAAATCCAAATTATTATCCCTGAATTTCTTGTCAAGATTGGTCTCATCCATTGCATTAGTTTATCTCTCGCTTCAAATGCATTTATTGATTACTAAAATGCTTTCAAGTCTGAACTGTGTAGTAGTTCATTCCTCTGGCATACATACATAATCCCTCATGTCAGGGTTTTTTTTTTTTTTACTATGCCAAACATTTTGCAACTTCCACCGACTTACATCAGCGTGCCCTTTTTTTTCGTCTTCGTCTGACTCCTCCGCCGCCTTCCATTCCCATTCCCATTCCGCCTCCTCCTGCACAACACCACCCCCCCTCTTTTTGTCACACAAACTGCACCGAGTACTCAAACTGATTGTGAGTGCTGCCGCTGAACAGTGTCCATCCTCACCGCACGAGGCTGTTGTGTGTTTGTTGTTGGCTGTTGCTGCGCCTATTCGCAGCTATTTTGTATACATTTTGCATTAATTAAAAAACAAAATGAGCAGCAAAAGGCAAAAAAAGAAAAAAAAAAAAAAGGAACAAATTGAAAAGCAAACACACTCAGACTTGAATGTGATTGTGATTTTGCGCAAAAGCAAAACGCCAACGCGCTGCCCTTGCCCCTACGCGCTGCGCCACTGATTAGAGGTGTCTTTGCACTTGCGATTTTCATTTTTTGTTGTTTTCTTATGTTTCGCTTTGCTTTTGTTTTGCTTTCAATAATTTTGTGCACGTCTCTTGCAAGTGAATTTCTTTTGATTATTTGCCAAGTCAGCGTAAAAAATGTTGCTGCTATTGTTGTTGTTGAACTTTGATGAGAAGTGTTTAATCGAATTTATATACTTATATGTATGTGTGTGTGTGTGTGTGTATACAACTTATTTACTTAATTAAGCAGCTGCAAATTCGAATTGCAATCAAAAGAACTAAATCAAAGCCAAATGCCCGCTCGAAGCAAACGCAACAAAATGCAACACTGCCGACATTTGGCCACACTGGACGACCACAGCAACGTTCTCAATATCAAATCCAAAAATCGAAAATAAAACACCAAATCAAACCAAGTGACTAAAAGCTTCCAACAAAAAATATATATATTATACAACAACAACAACACAACAAAATCTATGCAAAATACAACAAATAAACTCTCCAAGTTTAACTCCAAAATCCTATGCTTAAATCTACTCTAACTACTTAAAAAACAAACTTTGCCTGAGCCAATCAACTTTATTAAAGAACCATCTATGAATATTTGGGTAAGAGTGCAATAAAAATAAAATGTATATTATAAGACATATATTTTGACATTTGCGGCAAAAGATTTCCTATTGAAAATGATGCCTGGGTTTTCAGAGAGTCTGTTTGTACCAAGACTGCATTTTTATATCCTTGCAAAGGGTATTATAATTTTGCCCATACATATACATTTTCGACCCCATAAACTATATATATATTCTTGATCAGGGTGACGAGCTGAGTCGATTGAGCTTTGTCCGTCCGTCTGTCTGTCTGTGTCTATGCGAACTAGTCTCTCAGTTTTAAAGCTATCGAGCTGAAATTTTGCACAGAGTCTTCTTTTTGCTGCACGTTACTATTATGTCGGTACCGACCGGATTGGATGACTATATCTTATAGCTCCCATAGTTCCCAAATAGTTATAGTGAGAAAAACTTTTTTCTTTTCAATGGAAACGTCTCCAAACTTTGTACTCGTGGGTTTTTTATGTTTTTATACCCTTGCAAAGGGATATTATAGTTCTGCCCAGTAGTTTGCAACGCATAGAAATATTCATTTCCGACCCCATAAACTGTATATATATTCTTGATCAGGGTGACGAGCTGAGTCGATTGAGCTTTGTCCGTCCGTCTGTCTGTCTGTTTCTATGCGAACTAGTCTCTCAGTTTTAAAGCTATCGAGCTCAAATTTTTCACAGAGTCTTCTTTTTGCTGCACCGGATTGGTTGACTATATCCCATAGCTCCCATAGGAACAATCGGTCGGAAAACTAGTTTTACTTTTATCTTTTCAATGGAAACGTCTCCAAACTTTGTACTCGTAGGTTTTCTATACTTTTTTATAATTCTACCAAGTTTTATCAAAATCGGACAACTATATGGTATAGCTGCCATACAAAAGATGGGTCTGAAAAACAGTCTTAGTTAGAAAAAACTTTTTTGTTTTTAATGGTAGCATCCTGTAATTTTGTATTTGTTCGTTTCACATGCTTTCTCATAATTTTTAAAATTTTTGGCCAAATCGGATGACTATATCATATGGCTCCCAAAAGAACAATCGGTCGGAAAATGGGATAAAGAGAATTTTTTTTGAAAATATATAAGGGTATAAAAACTTCGGCACAGACGAAGTTAGCTTAGATTTCTCGTTTTTTTTAATTTCCCGACTGTTAATATTAGGGGAAATCGAAGTTGTCTAAATTGTCGAGATGTTTGGGCAGCAACGCGTGTTATATATTATATATATTTTAATCAGCATAACGAACTGAGTTGATTTATTAAGTTTGTGTTTGATGTCTATGGAAATCAGAATTCCTTGTTCATTTGAAAGAAAAAAGAAATTAAATCTTATAATCATATTATATCAAGCACAATTTCGATTATCTTTTAAGCCAAGGAAGGGCTATATTTGAAAAGTTTTCGAAAGGATTGATCAACTCCGAAGCATTTGACATTATTACAATAGCATCCCTTTGGTAGTGCCCCCGCACAGAATCGATTAACTGGAAAGCAGCATACTTTTCACATGTAGGCTCTAAAGCTAAGCTTCGGCTCTTTGGCTTAAATGAAAAGGTCACAACTTAAAACTACAGCCTACACTTTGGGAAAATCGCTGGGTTAAGTTAATTGAGCCTTACGGTTAGTATCCAGCACTCCAGCATATATATTTCTTCATAGTACTTTATAACAATAGAAATACTTAAGCCCTGCTCTGATGCTCATAAGCTGTTCGAAGTGTTCCCATTTGTATAACACTATAATACGTTTTCATGTCGAGCTTCACATAAATGGAAACACTTTAAACATATTTGGAATTCTGATTGCTTATGAACAATAGTGGTATTTGAATAAAGTATTGTGCCGATATAAATTTTAATGTGATTTGGAATGAAGCCTTTAAAGTGATCTATTTCGTATAATAAACTACTTTTTTCCATAAAAAATATTTACTTATTTTCCAAAAGCCTTTGCACGACGTCTTTTAGTACAAATACGCTGCATATTTGTCAGAACCGGCCGGATCGGATGACTATAGCATATGGCTGTCATAGGGTAGATCGTTCGAAAAACTAGTTTGAGTGAGGAAACCTTTTTTGTTTTCATTTCAAACGCCTCCAAACTTTGTATTTCTTAAATTGCTATGCTTTACTATGATTTTACAAAGTTTGGTCGAAATCGGGCATCTATATGGTATAGCACCCATAGAAAAGTAGAGTCTGAAAAGTAGTCTTAGTGAGGAAACTTTTGTTGGTTACAATGGAAATGTCCTTCAATTTAGCATTTATTTATTTGATACTCTTTTACGCAATTCTACAAAGTTCTGGCAATATCAGTTAACTATAGCATATAGCTGCACTACGAATGATCGATCGAAAAATAAGTTCTATTGAAAAAACTTTTTTGTTTTAAATGGAACTGACTCAGTTTTTATAACATGTTCGTTTGTTTGGCTTTTGCCTGACTCAACTAAGTTTGATCTATATAGTATGGTAGCTCCCATAGAAAAGAAAGGTCCGAATAGTAGTCTTAGTTAGAAATAAGTGCTGCAAGGGTATACAAACTTTCCTGTATTTTTTAGATTATCTGATCGATAGTTCCAGCGATATTTTACCAGCTTTGGTGTAGTATATCCGTCCGTCGCTTTTGATCGGTCGAAAAACTGTTTCTAGTGAGAAAAACTTGTACTTTTTAATGATAGCGTCTTTATACTGCATACATATGTCACAGCACTTAACAAATTTTTAAATTTTTGTATGCAAATCAGTCGGATATCCTTTGAATTCATTATTTACAAGTAAAAAGAACAGACTTTTGTACTTTTGTATGATCAGGTTATTTGTGGGTTGATAGCAACCAAACCAACAATAGATGACTATGAAAAAATAAATATATACGGCCCTGTTCCGAATTCCGACTCGGTATTCGTGTAAACGGTTCCAAATAGAGATAAAACAAAGCAATGTTATAAGGAAGGTGACAAACATTTCCATGGATATTCGAACAGGTTTAAGGTAAATCGAAATTGCTTAAGCAATTGAAATCGATAGCTTAATGCTAGATAGATTCAATTCATCAAAAAGAGATAAGCTGATCTAGTAGCCACAGACATTTTCTGCGAGTACTGCGAGCTTTTAATATGAAAAACCAATATTTATACGAAATCCGACTTGAAATTGCCGCAAAGGGCCAAGCTGAGCTCTTCTCAATTTCTTGACTCGTGTTCTTTTAATCATTTCATACTTAAGAAAGGGACCTACAGTTTAACGCAATGTTTGAAATGCTTTTTCTTGGCTAGCTACTTTAAAGATGGCGCCAATAGCTAGTAAAGTTGACCTGGTGTGTAAGTTTTTATACCCTGTTCCCATTGAAAATGGGAAAAGAAGGATCATGAAGTTGTGCGAATGTATGTAACAGGGAGAAGGAAACATTTCCGACCCCATAAAGTATATATATATTCTTGATCAGTGTGAACAGCCGAGTCGATATAGCCATGTCCGTCTGTCCGTCCGTCTGTCTGTCTGTCTGTATGAACGCGTTGATCTCAGAGACTATAAGAGAAAACCTTGACCTCCTCCAGGCATCCTAGACCTAAAAAACCATCATATCCACAATTTTCAAGTTAGAGCCTCGTGGTTTAGTATACATCAAAATAGAGATGCGATACGAAGATTTCAATTTCAGAATACCTCAAGAACACCAGAATTTTAGAGTTTACACTTCTTTTAATTAGCCAAATAGCAACTTGTTTGAATTTGGAAATTTGTTTCCATTAAACCTTACCAAAACACGCCTCAATTGTTCAATTGAAACAATTTTGTGGAAGTAGAATTGAGAGAAGCTCATGGGTGAACCAAATCCCAAATTCAATTTTGATAAAATTATCAATGAGGCATAAAACTTAAGCCAAAACAGCAGCCCACCTCCCGCTCAAAGTATCGGGTAGCGTAGCCTCCAACGAAAGACACGAAAACGCTGGCAGAAAGACAATCTTCTGAGCTACTAGCTGGGTTGAGTTTTTTTGAAACAGCACATAGCACAAGGAGCGGTTCATGGAAGAGATATGGGGATATCTGGATCAAGACTATTTTGATTAAACAAGTAGATCAACCCATTTGGAAAGCTTTTATAATTTTGAGTGGAGAAATCGGGTAAAAATGAAACCTAAGCTTTGGTTTCTGAGACCAATGGGAGGGCCCTTTGTATTTAAAAACATTTCCCTAAATATAGTTTTAATACTTACAAGTTGCTTTAAAAAACTTTCAAAAATATTTAGAATTTTGTAATTGTAAAAATTTACAATCAAAATCGAACAAATTGGGATTCTCTCTTTAACTCAAATTTCCATTTTTCCCTTTTTTTTTTGCAGCAACAAAAATTCCTAAAACGATCAGCGGAGGATGTTGACAATGGCGCCGAGAACTTCGAACCGCCGCACAAATTGCCCAATAACAATAACAACTCCAACAATAACAACAACAACAACAACAACAGCTCAGGTGGCAACAACAACAACAGCAACAACAACGGCAACGGCTCAGAGAATCTAACCAAATTCTCGGTGGAAATTGTACAACAACTGGAGTTTACCACATCGGCGGCCAACTCACAGCCACAGCAGATCAGTACGAATGTCACGGTAAAAGCTCTCACCAATACCTCGGTGAAGAGTGAACCCGGAGTGGGCGGTGGTGGTGGTGGAGGCGGCAACGGCGGCGGAGGAGGAGGCGGCAACGGCGGTGATCCACAACAACAGCAGCAGCAGCAGCAGCAGCAGCAACAACAAGGCGGCGGACTGGGTGGCCTCGGCAACAATGGGCGTGGCGGTGGGGGCCCCGGGGGCGGCATGTCCGCGGGTCCCGGCGGCATGGGTGTCCCTGGCATGGGCGGCAGCATGATGTCGTCGGCGGCCGCTCAGCAGCAAAAGTCCGCTTTGGGCAATTTGGCCAATTTAGTGGAATGCAAACGAGAGCCCGATCACGACTTCCCCGATTTGGCTGGCCTGGACAAGGATGGTGGCAATGGCCAGTTCCCTGGCTTCCCCGATCTGCTGGGCGATGACAATTCGGAGAATAATGACACGTTCAAGGATCTCATCAACAATCTGCAGGACTTCAATCCGAGTTTTCTCGATGGCTTCGATGAGAAGCCACTGTTGGATATCAAAACCGAAGACGGCATCAAGGTGGAGCCACCGAATGCCCAGGATTTGATCAATAGTTTGAATGTCAAGTCGGAGGGAGGACTGGGACATGGTTTCCCGGGCTTTGGCATGGGTCTGGAGGGGCAGGGCATGAAAATGCGTGGCGGCAATGGCTTCCAGAATGGTCCGAATGGTGGAAATGGAGGCGGTGGCGCAGGTGGTGTCATGACCGAGCACTCAATGGCGGCTCAAACGCTTAAGCAAATGGCCGAGCAGCATCAGCATAAGAATGCTATGGGCGGCATGGGTGGTTTTCCACGTCCACCACACGGCATGCAGCCGCAGCAGCAGCAGCAACAACAACAACAGCAATCCGCTCAACAGCAGCAGCAACATGGCCAAATGGGCGGTGGACGCTACAATGACTATGGCGGTGGATTTCCCAATGATTTTGGTCTGGGACCCAACAATCCGCAGCAACAACAACAACAGCAGCAGCCACAGCAGCAACACTTGCCGCCGCAATTTCATCAAAAGGTTCCTGGTCCTAATCCTGGCCTGAATGTTCAACAAAATTTCCTAGACATCAAGCAGGAGCTTTTCTATTCCTCACAAAACGATTTCGATCTCAAGCGTCTGCAGCAGCAGCAGGCCATGCAACAGCAGCAACAACAACAGCAGCAACAACAGCAGCAGCAGCAGCAACAGCAACAACAACATCATCAACAGCAAGCCAAAATGGGGGGTGTGCCCAATTTCTCCAAGCAGCAGCAGCAGCAACAGGTGCCTCAACTGCAACCACAACAACAATACTCGCCATTTAATAATCAAAACGCCGCCAATGCCGCCGCCAACTTCCTCAATTGCCCGCCAAGAGGCGGTCCCAATGGCAACCAGGCAACTGGAAATCTTCCACAACAACAGCCACAGCAGCAACAGCCACAGGGTGGCCCACAACAGCAGCAGCAACAACAGCAGCGTGGCGCTGGTAATGGTCAGCAAAACAATCCCAATGCTGGACCCGGTGGCGGTAATGCTGGCAATCCAACACAACAGCAGCAGCAGCAACAACAACAACAGCAGCAGCAACAGGCCACCACAACAACCCTGCAAATGAAGCAAACCCAGCAACTTCATATAAGTCAACAGGGCGGTGGAGCCCATGGCATACAGGTGAGTTTCCTTGATCGAAGGCATGAGGGGGATCCGGCGATTTCAGGGGCTGAGCTATACTATTTTACCCTTGACATCTTCTTAGACAGCCAAATATTAGTTTAAGTGAAGAGTTCCTTCTAATAAGACTAGGCTTGAGCTGGGGCTCTTTTCGCTTTTGGTATATATCAACACGGACTAGACTTGTTTTACTTCAAATATCAATCAGCAGAATAGACTCAAGAACTTAAACTTAAACAACAAAGAAAGTCGTTCAAGCCCGACTATAGCATACTCTGTAACAACGAAATTATACGCTCAGCATAAATTTTGATGCAGCGAAAAGTGTTTTGATCATAACTCGACAACCGTTCATCCAATTTTCACCATTCCTTTGGCTGATCGATAAGCTATCCTTATTACTAAATATGCCCAGAAGGAACGAACCATTTAACTCTAAAACTGTGAAAGATATGACGTTTTTTCTAAATTGCGGGGGCGGCTGGGGGCGTGGCCAAAATTGAAAATAAACTGAATCTGCCTGCAAACATAAGTAGCATATCTCCCATACATGTCAAACCTCTATCTCTTACCCTCTCTGAGATTTGTGCGTTCATACGGACAGACAAACGGACATGACTCGGCTGTTGATGCTGATCAAGAATATATATACTTTATAGAGTCGGAGATGCTACCTTCTGGATGTTACATACTTTTGCACAAACTTATAATACTCTATGTACCTACGCTGGCATATTTAAAGCTTCGAATCGAACTAATTGCTAACTCTTGTTCCCATTCGGACTATAAATCTCTTCCGACTTCCTCCAGCAAGAGTAGATAAACTTCTTAAACAACTTTTCGAACTTCAAGCAACCCGCCTAGCAGCTCTCCTCTCACATTCATCCTCCTACTCCTACAAAATTAACTAAATATTCCTTTACCTTAACATACCTTTGATTCACTTAGTTCCCTTGACAATAGCATTTCTAGGCAGCGCCTAGATGTCGCTTATCCCATAACATAACGCTACTTAATACCATTGACACGTATGTAAATTTCCATGCATATTTAAATTATCAGCGTAACGAAGTCAACAGCTTTGACAAAAATCCCGAAGAGCGGCAGCAAAGTTTCGTCCGTAAACCGACAATATCCCATCCACATTTGACATACAAAGGCTTTCGGTGTGTGGGAGGGAGGAGGGAGGGTGGTTGGTAGGTGGGGAGGGTGCTCACTCGCCGTTTCACTCAACTGGAGTGAGCATTCACTCAAAGCTGTGTGTTGGCACTCCACAATGTTTGGTGCTTGGATCATAAATCATGCCAGGCAAAAGTAAACGACGACCCCTTCCCAGCCACCCACTGGCTGCGCACTCAAGCGCTCTCAGAGAGCGCTTCGGCTGCCTGCCTGCCTCTCTCTCTCTCGCTTCTCGTTGGTCGTTTAACCCTCCTTGGGCCCCCCTCCACCAGCATTCGCATTCCCACTCGTTTCAAGTTTATCTCTGTCCATTAATTTTACCACACATCTGTTCATAAAATTGTCCTGCGACCTGGTGTTCGGCTTCAGTTTGTACTCGGCTCCGACGAAGACAACGTACGAAAAAGGGCAAAATAAAAACGTTAATAGTTGTAGCGCTGCTCCCCTTTTTCCTGGCACAGCTCAAAAAAAAAAAAAAAGAAAAAAGATGATGAAGTGATTTGACTCTGGTCAGGTTACATGAATTCGTATTTCCATGAGGTGGGAGGGGGGAGGGGTCATGCGAGCTGTTTATTGATTCATGAATGCAACCAAATTTCTTGGTATAAATAACCAATTTAATTGTTTGCTTAATTATTTAATACAGGACTCTCCTCTCCCCTCCTCTCCTCTCTACTTCGCTCTATTGATTAATTTCACAAAATATGTGCAAAGACTTTCCCCTTGACTGAGGGTAAAGATTGTCATAATTTATTTATTTATGCACTCCAAATTTCGAAAGGGGGTGGGGAGTAATAAAATAAAAACTTCATGAATATAATTCATTGATTCAAAGTAAAAATCTGCAATTTGATCCTTGATTTAGGAGTACTAAAACTATGAATTCGTTAGGTATTCATGAGAGAGCCCAACAACAATCCGTTTTATCAGTTGAGTTTCCAGTTTGAGTTTTTATTTGCGATTTATTTTTAGAAAATTTTTTTAGAACTTTCGAGCTGAGCTGCTTCTGCTGTGTTGAAATGTATCTGCATGACATATTTATGAACTTTTTCACTAGACAAGTTATTTATTGTTAACCTTAGTGGAAGTGATCTGAGCATAAAGAATTTGAGTTTTACTCACGTAATAGTATTCAATACCCCATAAGGTGTGCTTCTTTAAGAGATGTAACTTCAAAGAAAAATACAAAATTACGGGTCCACAATGTAAGCAGAGAAGATGCCACTGGCAAATACAGAAAATCTTTAAAAAAACTTTTTTTATGCTCGCCCGCTGCCGACTCTTAGCAAGATCACAAAGAGAACAAAAAGAGAGCTTTAAAGCTCATTGTATGTATGTGCTTAACACTTTGTCTTTTCAAAACCGTTACGCGTAGAGTAAAAAGCTAAAATTTAAGGCCCGATTTCTCAAAGGTTCCGGTTAGCCAACCAGATTTTACTTTTATGAGCATAAACCATAAGCTTTTTCTTTTCTTTTGCTCATTTAGGTAAAATTTATAACATATTTTCGTAAATTTTTCATAAATGCAGTAAAAAAGGCATTATTAACTTTTAAAATTTCTTTGAAAACTAGTAATGCAGTTTAAAAGATGGATAAATTTTGAAAAAATAAAATTTGAATTTTGTCCTACCGTTCCAGAGTTATGCGCTTTTAAAGCTTTTTTCATTACAAGAATCAGAAAATAATTTGTACAAAAATGCTCATAACCGCTGAGCACGAAAATCGAGATAACAAAAAAAATGTCGAATCGTTATCGAGATATTATCGATAAACTGTTTTTTCGATTTTTTCAAAATCTGCCTCCACTTAAACTCTCATAACTTTTTTTACTCCTATTGAAAAGTTTTAAGGCAATTAAGAAAGAAGAAACCTGACGAAAAGTTTCTCTTTCAGACAACAATGTGATAGGATGACGGCTTTCAGAGCTATAGGCTCAAATGTAGAAAAAAAACCTTAATTTTTTCAAAATTTAAAAAATTATCGAAATTAAAGTGCTTTAAAATGCAAACTGATAAACAAAAAAAATTGGTTTTTAAATTCGAAAATAAAGCATTTTATTAACTTTAAGAAAAGCCTTCATACACAAAAATCGGACATGAAATGGATTTTTCAAAAATTTGTTGGTGAATAGGGCCAGACTCACAAGTTTCATCACTAACTCAGCATTTTCACAAACCAATTGGATTTTTCATGTCGATTGTCGTGCTCAGCGGGCCAAAATACTTTAGAAAAGTTGGTTTGGTGAATTGGGGGAAGATCAACTTTCATTTTGTCGAGCAGTGTAATTAGTGATTCAAGTTTTAAATCTATCGCCACCAAACTTTGCACAAAGTCTTCTGGTACAAATACGCTGCACATTTCTCGAAACCGTTCGGATCGGACGACTATAACATACTAGCTGCCATAGGAACGATCGGTCGAAAAACTAGTTCTAGTGAGAAACACTTTTTTGTTTTTAATGCAATCGTCTCCAAACTCCGTATTTACTAGTTTTTAATACTTCTCCATAATTCTGCCAAGTTTGGTCGAAATCGGACATCAATATAGTAAAGCTGTTATACAAAAGTAGAGTTAGAAAAGTAGTCTTATTGGGAAAAACTTGTTTGTTTTCAGTGGATATGTCCTTCATATCCATCCTTCCATTAGTTAGAAAACGTGCTGCAAGGGTATACAAACTTTGGCCTAGTCTAAGTTAACTTTCCGGTATTTTTTTCAGATGGTATCCGATAAAGATCTAGGGGGCTAGCCACATTTATTTTACAGGAAAGACTTGAAAAAACATCAAAACCTTATGTTCTTTAGGTGAAAATTCTTTTCAATTTTATGTTTTTTGCCTTTTGGTGAATGTCTTTTACCAAATTTCAATTTGAATTTTGCAATTTTCAAGTGGGAAGCTCACTTTTTGAGCTGTTTACAAGCTAAAAATGCTGCGTTTTAGCCGGCTCAATGTCGTCTGTTGGTATGTGAGTATGTCAGTTAGTTATTGACAAATACAAAATATTTAAATATTTAATCGATTTCGTAGTGTAAAAACAGGCAGCGCAATTGAAAGCATCTATGCTGACCCTAAATTTCAGTTTTGATAAGTAAATCAGTGATTCCTACATCATTTTTAATCTGACTTTACTCATAATCCCCAACAAAAAGTTGAGTTAAAAGCATGCAATTAGCAAGTGCATTAAATCTTTCTTAGGTTTCCATCTGTTCAGGATTAATTAGGGAGTGTTTTTTTTTTTTTTGTGTCAAATATGTTGAGTTGTACCATCATTTGCCCTTCAAGAACCATTCCAAACTTTATTCATATTCACCCACATGTATTCATCACACCTCACACTCTCTTTTTCACACCCAGGGGTCTCGTTTCAACTGCAATATAATCCCTCGCTATCGTCTCCCTACAAAATATCTCACATATTCCCAGTCACATTATCCCTATTCTTATATGTATGTATGTATGTATGTACGTATGTATGAATGTATGTATGTACGTACCAACCTAACCCATATTCATTATCCGCTCCAAATTGTTTTCCTGTTATTTCACAACAACAAAAACAGCCACAGGAACAACAACAACATTTCATTTACAAAATGAAAGTGCAAAACTTTTTAAGTTAAGTTTCATGTCGCTGAGTAGTTTTCATCAGAAAATAGAAGGGAAAAAAAAATGCCAGAGGAGCAGAATGTTTCCTTGTTGATGCTGCTGTTGTTGTTGTTGTTGGTTTTTTGCCTTTTGCCAAAAGGACACGGTTGAAATTTCCGTTTTGAGCCAGAGGATTCAAACGAAGGTCCAAGCTAGCCCAGCTCAAGTTTTGCCATGAATTTCGTCTCTCTCTCTCTCTCTGTCAATCTCTCCATCTGCCTCGCACACCCTACCCGCCCCCTCTGCTGTGCATATAAAAATAGTTGAGCCAAGAGTTGAGAGGAAAACTGTTTTGGGGGAAAAACTTGTTGACGATTGAGATTGAAATTTTTTTGGTTTCTGGCCACTGACCGTCCACCCTGTCAGATATTAGCATCTAGTTTATCACCCCCCACCTCGGCTGCTGCAACCCCTTCTGCTCTGTGCTCTGGTTGTTCCTGGCTGTTTGCTGGTCAAATCAACGCATTGACTTTTGAGCGTTATCAGGTCTCCAGTCAACACGTATACACACTTAAGTCTAACGATATATTTGCATAGGACTCATTAAAAACCCCATTGACATTGTCACACCAAAGGCGGCTTTTAAGGGGTTGGCGGCAAGCTTCGTCCTTTTTTTTTTCTTTCTTCTTGTTTAATAAAATATAAAAACACTTGAGAGAGTGCAAGAAATGAACACGCCGAATGTAAAATGTACCATAAATATTACAACGAAAACCAGGGCAAACCAACAAACAAAAAACAAGAATAAAATAAAAGCTGAAGAAAATGAAAATGCGCCCTCCTTCTGAGTAAATATTTGCTTAATGAGCTTGTTTGAGGGCGAAAGGGTAAATAAGGAATATGTTTTTAAATGAAATTGATAAATTGACAAGCTCTTGGGGGAAACTGTACGTACTACGTACATTTGAAAAGGTTCTTAATTGCTACTCAGAGTAATCTCTCTTCGACCACATTATCCATATACAACTTGTTATTCAGACACACTTTTAAGATTTTCCCATATTTTGGAAGTGGCACTTACCGATCGTACTTAAACTTAGTTGGAGTGTTTAAATATAGAATTAGTTTTTAAGTTAACTAATTCAACAAAAAACAATTTCAAATTGAGCTTGATAGGTTCTATTGAATGGAACATTTGTGGGGGGACTTGTTTTTATACTCTGTACCGTAGGTACATAGAGTATTATAAGTTAGTGCAAAAGTATGTAACATCCAGAAGGAAGCATCTCCGACCCCATAAAGTATATATATTCTTGATCAGCATCAACAGCCGAGTCGATATAGCCATGTCCGTCTGTCCGTCTGTCTGTCCGTATGAACGCACAGATCTCAGGGATGGTAAAAGATATAGGCTTGACATGTATGGGACATATGCTTCTTATGTCTGCAGGCAGATCAAGTTTATTTTCAATTTTGGCCACGCCCCCTGCCGCCCCCGCAATTTAGAAAAAAAGTCATATCTTCCACAGTTTTGAAGATAGATGGCTTGTTCCTTCTGGACATATTTAGTTATTAGGATAACTCATCGATCCGCCAAAGGAATGAAGAAGATCGGATGAACGGTTTTCGAGTTATGATCAAAACAAATTTTCTTGGTACAGAGTACGTTATAGTCGGGCTTGACCGACTTTCTTTCTTGTTTTGGTTACGATTGAGCCCGATCTTTCTATTTGTTTTATGGTATTATGGTATATTAAAAGTCGATTATAAAAATAAGCCTGACAACAAAATTCTGAAAGAGTTATATAAAGATGTATTGAGCTATGCAAAAGAAGTATACCCAAACAACATTATAAGCTACTAAAGATTCCGGTTCGATTATAATTATCGGTTAGACAAAGAAAATTTGTGAAAACAAGTCGATTGGAACTTGTTCGTCGAGAAAAGTGCTCATTGAGCTGCGTTTCATATGCCTCTACATCTTTTGAATGGTCCTCACAGTCAAATTTAATATCTAGTTCCAGTTTAAAGTATGTTTTGGGATTTCGAAAACTATTATTAAAAGAATTTTTTCTTCTCCCAATTAAATTGCAGAATATACGAATAAGCGTTATAATTTTAGGTGCAAATATCCTTCAGCTATCGAATACTTCTTAGGTTTTTCAAAGACTCGATCACCGTTAAACACCAACATCGAATAGAAACTTGAGAGCTGGAGCTGCCGTAGGATCCCTTGCTCTCCACTTAGAAAATTTCCACTTTAAAAGGATTAATGTTCTTATTTATAGTGCTGAAAACCAGGCAAAATTATAAGGATCCCTCATTTCACGGGTTCAAACAAAAATTTAACGATTTTGCTGATATTTGAGGTTTTGGTACAAAGGTTTTCGTTTGAACTGTGGGTCGCTCCATGTTTTTTTTTCAAAGTTCTAAAAGAAAAGCCTCTGAATGGTTAAATATTCAAAATTTTGTATCTGTTTTTTCTAATTATTAAAAATTCTATAAAAATGTATACTCTGTACCTAAGTTATACAAAGTATATTAAGTAGAGCTGTGAAACCATCGAAGTATCCAGCAGTGGGCAGTAATTCCAAACAGAAGGGAAAAGATTTTCGCATTCATTTCCAAACGCAAATGAAATACACACAATTTTTATACCCTGTTCCCATTGAAAATGGGAAAAGGGGGATCATGAAGTTTTGCGAATGTATGTAACAGGGAGAAGGAAAATTTTCCGACCCCATAAAGTATATATATTCTTGATCAGCATGAACAGCCGAGTCGATATAGCCATGTCCGTCTGTCCGTCTGTCCGTTCGTCCGTCCGTCTGTCCGTCTGTCTGTCTGTATGAACGCGTCGATCTCAGAAACTATAAGAGAAAGAGCCACAAACTTTTGCACGAAGGTAGATTTATGCTGTACGCAGATCAAGTTTGTTTCAGATTTGAAAAATTCCACCTCGTCCCCCTTTTATCCCCAAAAAACCTAGACCTCCTCTAGAAATCGTAGACCTAAATAGCCGTCAGATCCACAATTTTCAAGTTATAGCCTCGTGGTTTAGTATACATCAAGCTAGGCCCAATATCTATCTATTCTAAAAAGTATAGGTATAGGGACATGAGATGTTACTCCTCAGCCAAAAAAACGCGAGATGGATTACCATTTACAGAACCACCCACGAATACGTAATATGTTCCATTAACCAGACTACAAAATAGACCGAACTGCGTTTTCAGATTTTCTAACGAAGCATTTTTGCGCTGACTACAAGTATTTTTGTACTAGCAATTGACTAACGGCAACATTGACCATTTAGGATATTAACAGCTCCCAAAAAATTATCCAAATAATCTAATGGGTAAATATCTTCATTACCAGCAGGAAAACAGATATTATCATCTAATATCTTTAGTTCGAAGCATTTTAGTGTATCGCGGTTAGTCCATTAAAGGAACTTTATGGTTAATTTGTTCTATTTTCTTGCTTCCAATGAAGCATAGTTTTGGTTGAAGCTTGTAATACCCTACATGGTCAATGTTGTTCTAAGGCAGTTGCTTGTACAGAAATACCCATTGCCTGCCAACCAAGGCTTAGTTGGTAAAACTGAAAACGCAGTTTGGTCTCTTTTTTGGTCTTCTTTTTGACTTACATGGAAATGTTCGTGGGTGGATCTTTAAATGGTACTCCATCTCGCGGTTTTTTGGCTGAGGAGTACCATCTCTTAGGGACTTGCAATAGCCCATTGTGCCATCATAAATTTAGTTTTTAATAAAAATCTACCGTGCGGTTTTAGAGATATTCAAGAATTTAGGTTTGACCTCTTCTGGAGGTGCCATAATCAATTGTATGAATATCGCGATTTTTTTTATATTACGTTCCTAATGACCCTGCTTGTTGCTGCTGATTTTTGTAGATTTTTATCTTGAACCATTAACAACTAAGTTAAAATTGTTGTCGCTGTGTGTTGCTACTACAAAAGTACCCATAGACCGCGAACCTAGGGTACAGTTGAAAAACTGTATATAAGGCGAGGCTTACAGAAGTGCCTTCTATTAGAATTTATGGGTCTCATCCCGGGTTTTTTGCAAAAGTTGGATTTTGTCGAACTGTGTTACAGAACCCTTTGCTGTTATCTAATTCATAGAATGCAGAAAGCTGATATGTATCTGACGTTCTTGGTCCTGTGATGTGTATCGCTGTATCATACTCTGGCTCTATACCGCAGCGACTGCATCTAGAGTTGAACAGCAAGTTAGTTATCCTGTTGCTGAATTCCCTATACATGATTTAAAGTTCATCAATTGGCTTTGAAGTGTCCTACCAATAGTTCGTTCTATTTGTTGTGGAAACACTCATACAGGTCGCGCCGAATGGGTATCTACAAAAATATTGATCTCTTACCAGCAATATTTCAAAAACCAAAGGTTTTTTTTATTTTTCAACCCAAAAACTCGCGGCTGTTGTTGTTGTTGTTGTCGTGTAAAAGTTCAATGAATTCAAAATGCTCGCATTTGCATGTCCTGCATTAACTCGTTTAAATGCCAGCAACAACAGCAACAGAAATACCAAACAATGCTCTGACAGTTGTGTAGTTATTGTTATGGCTGTTGCTGTTGTTGCTGCTGTTGTTGTTGCTGTAGCTAGCGACCAACAAATTTGTTTAAAATACAATAATACAAGGCCTGGCCATAGCAGAGCTGGGGCCTTCCACGTCGTCTCGTCCTCGAACCATCATCAAAATGCCTGGGCGCACAAAAGTATGCAACGGAAATGTGCAAAACGTGAAAATGTGCGGAAATTATATTTTCTTTCGTGCGGGGCAAGCGCGGCATATCAGATTTTATGACATTTGCTGCGACTTAATGAAGTTGAGAGCGACACATGCGACCCCCAGCCCAGAGAGCAGCAAAAGAATTACATAACAAAACGGAGTATCAAAAAACCATAAATAATTTATAACCCACAGGAACAAAAGATCTTTTGCTGGGGGTGCCAGCTAAGCCTCATAATGACCAGCTGGAGAGGAGATGTGGCCGGAAAATGGAAGAGAGTCGTCTAAATGCGCCGGCGTCAAGGCCATAAAAACAAATCTTTAACCCAAGAAAAACAAGTTGCAGGATTATTCTAAAGTTTATTTGTGTATTAAATTTGGGCCAACTTTAGTCTAATTTTGTTGTGTGCCAAAGTTTCTCTATGCGTGAGTAGGGCTTTTTCATGATTCACCGTGGCCACATCCCCATCAAAGGAGAAGAGCCTGGTGTGGCTGCTGCTGCTGCCTCCCACAATTTTCCTTTTTCGCCTGCCATTACACAACGCATTTGATGCTCTCTAAGGTCACATTATTTACCTTTTATATTCCCATTCATGGAGTTAGGCCATGCGGGCAGGCAGGAGGAGTTAGGCTTAGTTGATGGTTTTTGGCGCATCGAAATGCTTGCTAAAGTTTTGTAATATTTTCAAACGTCTCTCTCTCTCTCTCTCTAAGAGTGTGCGTGCGTTGGCAGTTGCTGAAGTTTGTTAGAATTTATTTACAAATACCTTCAATTCATTAGCATTGCATCTGTATGTGTAAGCTTTGAAAGCTCTGCTGATCATGGCCTGCCTTGGCTCAACAGCTTATTGTGGAATTAAGCTTTCGCTTTGTGTACATGTGAAAAGCTCTTGCATTTGGGCGATTATCCTTTGTACTTACGACACCCGAGCATCAATCACACTCACTCCTCCCCCTCCAACCCCTTCACTCGTTCATTCATTCCCATTTAAGTTTTTCTTCGGGCTGTTCAATATCTTCACCTGCTGCCGGGCTTCTGTGATTGCCCTTTTATATGCGTTTCCCGTTTCTTCCTTTGCTTTTCGTGGCATTAAATTTAATATTTGCGCGTGTGCTTAACCCCAACTCGTCCTTTATGTGTGTGTGAGTGTGTGTGTGTGTCGTTGTCGTGATTATTATGCCATGTAATCTGCTACATACAACAACAAACCGCGCGCGCGAAATTGTTGCGGCAAGAGCTCTTTTAATACTTTCACCTTTTGCTTTTTCTCGAGGGAATTATCCAAATACTCACACATATAAATATTTCAGTTTTTAATCTATTTTAATGGATATTATTCGCAGAGTTTGTTGCTGCTTTCTATAATTTCTTGTCGCCACCTCTTTTTTTTTTTTTTAAGTTAAATTTTTCTAATCTTGCAAACAAACAAATCGTCGCTGCAAAGTATGCTATACTTTCTTCCGCGCTGTCTGAGTGGGTGAGTGGCTGTGCCTGTGCTCGTGCCTGCGCCTGTGTGTGAGTGCGCTCGGCACACAGCTCACGTCGCATATTTATAGGCTGCCAGGCATAAAAAGCGATTTCAACTGGAGCCGCTTGCCAAAAGATTTACAAAATGTTTTACCCCCACCAGGACGAAACTCTGCCATATACCCTCTCTAAGAATGTGAGAGGACAATATAGAGGACTGGGTAGAAATAGCTTTCTCTTCAAATTGGTTACTCTAAAAGATGTAAATCTGTAGTGTTTGGGGCACACTTCCGTATTCCCAAGGTGGTAAGAGACAAAGGTTCGAAACCAAATCTCAAAACTCTAAGAAACATCTCCTTTGGAAAACGCCAAACTGGCAGAGCTGAGATGACACAAGCTACTGGTCATGCACTCACACAAAATTCTATCAACAACATATTCCATTTGTAGGACAATGATAGGCAGATTAAGTTTTTCTATATGTTTTTAAAGCCGTTGTCCAGGGGCAAGTCAGAAATCATAAAAGTCAGTGACATTCTTTCAGACATGAACTGTTTTGTGTCTGAATATAGTATTCAGATAGGGCCCTATCAATTGCAGAAACTATAATAATATATAATTATATGCAAATACACATAAAGTTGAGTCTTACCTAATCTGTGCAATGTAAACACAAATGTCAGCATCTCAGCTCATACGACTATCAAGCACTCGCGTGGCATTGTTGCAAAATTTAGAAATATTTTCTATACGTTGCACTCAGCAATTCAAACATCTTAGTTTTTATATGGCAAACCTACATGTTCTACATGCCACGCTTAAATATCTGATTTCTACATTACTCGTTGTCAACATCGACTTGCTAATTGCCGTCAATCTACACGCGACATGAGGCTTATTTGGGGTTCTGCTGTGCAATTAGATAAATAAAATATATCTAACAATTCTGAATGTGAATTTTTAAACATTTTGAACACTTGTGGTGGAAATAACCAAATTGTATGCTGCCCAAATGTATGCAATGGAAAATCATTACAAAAGATAATCATTTGTAGAGAATTCTAAAGAATAGTTCCGAAACTTATGGGCGATGGTTTTGTTTTCAGTCCATGCTTGACAAAATAGTTCACATACAATAAAGCAATAAATTTATTATCTGAATATATCTTAATTTGATTAGTTAATTTAATCCTATCCTATATGACCTAAGAACTATTCAAATCGTATGGGAATCGGCTCGATTTTTGTGGAACACAAAAGAATATAAAAAACATAATTTACTAATGTTAAGCCTTTGCTTTTGTGTATCAATGAAAAGTCTTTGCATTCGCGTATCTAAAAAAACAGAAGCTGTTATAGGTGGGGACTTTATAAGTAGTTCTTAATTCAATTCTAGGTTTTGTATTACTCTTTTCTGTCCATTTTTGCTGAGCCGAACCGAAATATTAGGTTCGGAACAGGTTCGGTTCCAGGCTTTTATTTCTAAGACATGGTTTAGTGGTGACGTGGTTTAGTTCAACGTTTGGTTCACTGTACATTAAAACTCGTTTAAAAACCAGATTCCAGCCCTATTTTTAATTGCATACTTATGGCCAGTTGAAAATGGTATATCTTTCAATAAGGTTTGGGATAGTTTATTTAAAAACTAGGTCGAATACTTTCCTATAAAATCAAGCAAAAGAATGGACTTTTCCATAAAACCCTCCTAGAAATGAGCAAAATAGTAGTTTTTAGTCAGTGTAACATTCAAGTTACTTCAAATCTTGACGTGAATGCAACATTTATGAAACATATATTCTATCCATGTAAAGCATACTAAAAGCAGTTTGAATTTGTTGCCCTGTGTTACATAAATTTCAATTCTGTTGCTCTTGGGTTAGATGTCAAATTTAAATACTTATTAAAGGCTATTTATAATTTTGGTCTAGCTTCTTTGATTGTCTGTAGGCCGCGCTTAGATATTTCGATTTATGTATCGAAATGTAACAATATTTTGTGCACTCGATTGATCAAATATAGTTTTATTGAATTTTGTATTTCGATATTATTGGAAAATATAAAACACCCAAAAAACAGGAGGCTACTTTCGAGTTCTAGAATATTGGAAGGTTAGTGGTGATTCTAGATGATTTTTGTGTGCGATATGTCTGTTCGGAAATAAAACATCTATTAAAAAAATATTTTGACACTGCTAATGCACGTTTTGTGAGTCTTCGTCTCTGTTGTTTGGGTCACTTTGATATTATCCTTGGGTATTATTTTTTTAATTTTAAAAAGAACTATTCGAAGAAATTATACGTTTTTTTTTTAAGTGAGGAGATAATTCATGTTGAATATTTGTATACCAATTAAAAATATATTTTACCCCCTCTTGGTATGCAATAGATGTTGTGCGATTCCAATACACATGACTTAGGGCCGTTTTCTGATCTTCTACATAGAGCTATCTGTCACATAAACCTACAAATAACAGAGCAAAATCTGAGTTTATTTTGCATATTTGCATATTTTCGGGCACTACACAATTTCTTTGATTTTAGCACATAAATTCAATTTGGTATATCATCGCTTAAAAAAATCCAAGAAATGTTTACGATAGTTTATTTTAGGTCTAAAATGAAATCCTTTTCGATAATATCAAAGAGCGTTTTATTATGGTATGTCAGCGCTTAAAAAAATTGCAGAAATGTTTGGTACAGTTTATTTCAAAGATAACATATAGTTCGTTACGATAATATCAAATAGAGAATTTTTCGTTCACATATTTATCTTCGCTTAAGAAATGTAGAAATGTGTGGGACAGTTTTTTTTTTAGTTTTAAAATGTTATACTTGACGATAATATCAAAGAGATTTCAACCCCATAGAACAGGTTCCCCATAAAACATGTCTAAATACCCCAGCAAACATTATTATGAAATTTTTGAGTCTCATTCGAGTCTTATTCAAATCCTCCATCTCAATAAAATAGTCATATATGCGCTCGTTTTCTGATCGAAAACGATTATTTTGTCGGGAGAAAATCGTACCCTAGCAGCGGCACTTCGTGAAGAATCGTTTTAACCCCCGTTTTCTGATGAGTTTTGACTCATATTCGAGTCATTTGCGGGTCTTTTCAATTCGTATTTCAATAAATCACATGTTGAGCATTTTTTGATCTCCTTTTAATCGCAAAAGATTGTAATTATTTTTCAATCATTAAAAGTTCTCGAAAAATACTCATTAAGCTGATATGGCCAAAATGATTTTCCAAATGTTGGGTGGGACCCAGCAAACATTTTATATAATTTTTGATCACATTCGAATCTTTGTCGAGTCCTCAAAATTATCATAATTCATGAATTATACGTTTGTCGGGAGAAAATGGTACTCTAACCGCGACTCTTAAAGAGTTCTTCTTAACAGCTTAGACTCATTTTCGAGTCATTCGAGAGTATTTTCCGAGTCGTATTTCGAGAAAGAAAATTTTGAGCATACGCATGAGTCATTTTCGAGTCTTCTTTGAATCGCTTATGACAGTAATCTCTTTTTAATCATCGAAGGTCCCGAAAAAGACTCAACAAGGTGATTATTGTTAAAATGAGCTTCTAAATGTTGGGTGGGAAGAGGCAATCAAAGCAGCTTTAAGCTCAAATTACCATAAATATAAAATAAGATTCCTGTTTAACCCATAAAAATCATCTATACTCTCCACAAATTCTTGAATATACTAGAAACAAGTCTCGTTTTGTTTGCCTTGCGTAACCAAAGAAAGTGTCTGCACTGAAAATATTTGAAAATCTATGCAAAAAGCCGCCCAAATCTCCCCAGTTGGCCTGCCTTCCCAAGCAAGGTCAAAGGTTTTCCAAGAAATCAAACTTAAACATCCCAAAACCTACTCTCCCAAAAAAGGATTAGTAACTTAAACAAGAGGTATTCTCTGGTCGACCCTGCAATTACTTTTCCTTTGCGTTGTATTTTTCCCCCCAACTTCGTCTTATTTTTTTGTAGCCTTCGTCCTTCACTTTTGGCTCCAAGTTGCAAGCGGCAACCGCATTTGCTTAGGCCAGGCTCAAAGTTTGTTATCACTGGCTGCTGCTGCAGTTGAATATTCAAATTAGTTTTTATTTGCCTTCTGCCCTCAGAAAATAGACTACAACAACTGTTTTGCACTACACACCGAGACGAGACATTCATATCAAAAAGTATTTGCACAATTTGTTTAAATTTCATGCCACTCAGACAGAAAATCATATAAAATGTGTGAGAGAACAAAAAAAAAAAAAGTAGAAACAGAAAATAATACAACCAACTGCTGCTGCTGCTGCCTGCTCTATTCTAGGCAACTGTCAAAGGCAGCAAAACAGACGAACGGGTTGAGTGAGCTTTGGTCAAGTGGAAATTGTTACAAAGAGACAGTTGGAATGGGGTGGGAGGCGGGGCTTATCCATTTGAAATTCCATTAAAATTTGTTGCACTTTAACTGCCATTTGGCTGGTTAGCATGTTGCCGCCAAAACAGCAAAGCTCATTTCATTAACTGAACAACGCACAATCTGTTGCTGTGCGAGAGTATATTTGGCCATAAATATGTCTGCTTGCCGCTGCTCCTGCTGCTGCTGCTCCTCCTCCTCCAACTCCTGACACCGCTGACAAAACACCTTGGACCAAAAACACACCCACTTGGCCTCTGGAAACGTTTTGCCCGGCCACTTTATCAAATTAATTACTTTTTCAACAACAAACAGGAGAGGCCTGAATAGCGGGCGGGAGAGCTGGGAAGTTAGGCGGGCATAGCATAAAGTGGTCAAAAAGTTGTGTGTTTTACTTACATTTGCCATGTTTTATTGTTTAGGCCATAAAATCAAGCTGTTGTGATGAGTGGGCTGAGTGGGTGATGAAAGGATTAAACTTGAAGGCGGCAGATTATCTAAATGCTGGCAAAAAAAAACGGTGCCTCCAAATTTATAGTTTACATTGCCTACTTTTTTGGGTACGTCGTCTGTCAACTTTTCACTTAACTCTGCACACTTCAAAGACCAAACAATTGAGGCAAAAACTATCCCAGAGAAAATCAAGCAGAATTTTTTTAAACCCTTGCAAAGAGTATTGTAATTATGCCCAGAAGTTTGCAACGCATAGAAATAGTCATTTCCGACCCCATAAACCATATATATTCTTGATCCGGGTGATGAGCTGAGTCGATTGAGCTATGTCCGTCCGTCTGCCTGTCTGTTTCTACACGAACTAGACTCTCAGTTTTAAAGCTATCGAGCTGAAAATTTTGCACAGAGTCTTCTTTTTGCTACACACTACTAATATGTCGGAACCGACCGGATCGGATGACTATATCTCATAGCTACTATAGGAACAATCGGTCGGAAAACTACACTCAAAAAAAAAATTGAGAATTTCATACTTGGAATAGTTCTATAAGAGTGAAAATTCTCGATCCAAGAGCGAAATTCTTGATCCAAGGATGAATTTTTGATCCTGGTTTTCTTGATCCAAGAGCTTCAATACTTGATCAAAGTACGAATCAGTCTCAAATCAAGCACAAGAGTTCTTGGATCAAGTGCTAAACATACTCGTTTTCAAGATTGCTCAATCTTGAATCAAGGGCAAACAGCATTGTCAAAAACCGAGAATGTTCTTCCTATTATCAAGTGCTCATCACATTCAAGAGTAAGATCGTTTACTCTTAAATCAAGAGCTTCACAGATTCCAATCATACAACAATTCAATATCAGTAGATTTTTCCATTTTGTTTAAATTATTTCATGGAAAACTAATTGTTGAGCCATGTTGCAACTTTTAGCTGGCTTGAGGAATACACACCTCAAAGCAGCATCTGTCCTTGTGTGTCAACTATCAGTCGAACAGAGGTCTCTCCATGCCAGCAATGCCATAACAGGTTGGGAATTCCAAATCAACATGAGTGCAAAAATCCATTACGCTCTCCGCTCGATAGCTTCCCCACACCCCTCTTCCATAAAATACAAAACTGTAAGAGCAGACTCAAAGTTATTCTCTCAAATGTGCTTGCTCTCCTCTCTCAGTATCTATACCTCACTTCCCTTGCCTAAAAGCACCAAGATATGAACGTATTTAGGTCGACTTCAAGAGCGAAATTCTTGAAAAGTTAAGAACGAATAAATATTTTTTCAAGAGCATTTGTTCTTAAGTTATTCGTTCTACTTTTTTCTGGGTGTAGTTTTAGTATGAAAAACTTTTTTCTTTACAATGGAAACGTCTCCAAACTTTGTAATCGTAAGTTTTCTATGTTTTTTTTGTATAATTCTACCAAGTTATATTAAGATCGGACAACTATATGGTATGGCTGCCATACAAAAGATAGGTCTGAAAAACACTCTTCGTTAGAAAAACTCTTTTGTTTTTAGTGGTAGCATCCTGAAATTTGGTATTTGTTTGTTTCACATGCTTTCACCTTATTCTACAAATTTTTGGTAAAATCGGATGACTATATCATATAGCTACCATACGAACGATCGGTCGGAAAATGGGAAAACGCATATTTTTGGAAAATATTTAAGCAAGCACTTGCAAGGGTATAAAAACTTCGGCACAGACGAAGTTAGCTTAGCTTTCTCGTTTAACTTTAAAGAAGAGCTTTATTTCCCCTTTGAAATTTAGTTTTAAGTACTCAAATTCTTAGATAAAGAATTGAAGGTAAGAAAGAATCGTAGAACCCCCCCAAAAAAAACGAAAAAAAAATCGATAAATAAAAGCCAAAACTCACGCTAATAACAAAGCAATTTGCTTTTAGTCATATGACAAAATATTTCGTTGCAAGGTGACAAATTTTTAGCAGCGGCAACAACAAAGCCCAGCACCAAAAACAACAGCAACAACAACACTTGTCTGTCCCTTATCACACACACACACACACACACAGAGTGAGTGAGTGTACCTGCTCTTGACTCAAGTTCTTCCTTCCTTCTGAGCCTGTAATTAAAAAGCATAAATGGGGGCGAAGGGGGGGTCTCTAAAATAGTAAAAGAACCACAACACAGAGCGTATGCGTAATTTTATATTGTCAGAGCTTACTTTTGATCTTTTCAGGGGTGTTTCCTCCCCCCCCTCCCTCCCAACTATCAGCCGCTTCTCAAAGTAATTGAAAACATAAATGGCCAACACATTTTCAGGAAGAGAAACTTTTTGCCACATTTGCGGCTTACCAAATTGTTTTTTTTTTTTCGTGTTTTTGCTTTTATTATTATTAATTGCTTATTATTTTAATGCAACTCTTGTCAGCTGCTATTGCGGTCGGGCAAATAAATTAAGTAATTAACTTTAACGCTTGTCGCCGCCGCCGCCGCCGCCGTCGTCGGTTGTTGTAAAACTGCACTCTTTCACATTTGGCTTTGGCTTTGTGTGTGTGTTTTTGTTTTGTTTGATTTCCGATTGTCGAGAACATAAGCCTTAACACTATTTCACCTGTGCTAATTTGCATTTTCCGTTGGGCAAATCAAAAGCGCGAATTGAAAATCGAATTCACAGTTTACCTTTTTTTTTTTTTTTGCCAAATCTGCAATAATTTTTCGATGCCTTTGGTTCGGGGTTTGCATTTTGTCGTATTTGAAAAGAGTGTGTGTTGTGTTGTGTGTGGTATGTAAATAAAATTAACGAATGTTGAACTTTCTGATGCAGCCAAATTGGGAGCGTTGACATTTTCCGCATGCGACGGAAATAAAAGCCGAAATTACATTTTTTCTTTTTCACTAATTTATCGATTGTTTGGGATAATGGAAGTTATTTCTGGTACTAAGTTTAGTCTACAAGCGGCTTTCTGTTGTGTGTTCCTATAGGGAGTAAGTGTACGCCTATGGCTTATAGTTTTTTCTGCCAAAGTTAGTAGCTCAACTCTTTCGAAGGATAACGTGCTTAAGTTTATCATTTCAATGCTTGCTTATACAATTCTAAAGAGAGTTTTTGACACATTACTCGTAATATGTATTATATGGCACCTTCAAAAAATGCTCAGTAAGGTTTGCCATTTCTCCATTAATAGACTAACCAACGCACAGCGCTTGCAAATCATAGAATTTTACTACCAAAATTCGTGCTCTTGTGAGAAAAGTGCTTTTCCAAATGTTGTGCATTTTGTGGTCATCATAATCAACCCACCGAACAGGCTTTTGAAGCTATTGTGACCAAATTTCTCTCCAGCTTTACTTAATTCTACATAAATTCACAATCCCGTGTGCTAACTTAAGGTACTGAGCGATAATTACAGCCTTTTTTGCCCAAAATTATAGAATTGGACTTGGTTGACATGTGGTTTCAACAAGACGGTGCCACATGCCACAAGTAACGCGAAGATTTAAACCAATTGAGCGGTGATTTTTGTGAGCAATTAATCTAAAGTTCCAAGAAGCATTTCCAACCACATAAAGTATATATATATATATTCTTGATCAGCATGACGAGCTGAGTCGATATAGCCATGTCCGTCCGTCCGTTCTTCTGTTTCAATGCGATTTCCTCTGTCAGGTTGAAAGCTATTGCGACCAAACTATGCAAGAAGTCTTTTAGTACAAATACGCTGCAGAAGTATCAAAACCGACCGGATCGGATGACTACAGCATATAGCTGCCATAGGAATGATCGGTCAAAAAACTAGTTTTAGTGAGATAAACTTTTTGCCATCAAACGAAACGCTTCAAAACTTTGTATTTTTAAGTTTGCTATGCCTTCCCATGATTCCACTAAGTTTGGTCAAAAAACTTTATTGTTTTCAGTGGAAATGTCCATCAACTGAGTTAGAAAAACGTATTGCAAGGGTATACAAACTTCGACAGAACCAACTTTCCTATATTTTTTCCAATAAGACTACTGTTCAAAAGTATTCAAATATCAAAACATTTTGAAAGTATTTCCGTTCACGTGAGGTTCGACATAAAGATATCCTTAAGTGGGTTCTGGAAAGCAGCCTTTACAGTGAACACCTACAACATTCTATACTTAAATAAGAAAGACTTCCTAGTCAAGTGCGAAAAACAAAAGTGTATGCACACTATGAATTTTGATGCTTCAGTCGCAACTGTAAGAGCAGTGAAAGCTACAAACATTCTACCTCTAAAAGTGTGAGAGATATTACGTTATTTCCAAATTTCGTGGGAGTGGCATCTTCAGCTTGACCAAAGTTTAGTCATTTCGATCAGTTATGTAACATGTAGTTGCTATTTATGCCCTGATGCTAAACAATTCAATCGATTAATCGACTAATATCGATGTAAAATCCTTTTGGACGAAGACCGAATTAATGGTTTTATAAGGATTTTAAGCCTATTCAAAGTTTTTCTAGTAATTCAATTTCGTAAGTAGAATATTTGTTAAAATGGGTTAACCGATGTCGTTGGAATGGTAGAATAACGCTTTTTACTCGAAATAACTTTTTTCAACTGGTCAACAGACATCTCAAAAACGACTTCAAATCACTGAATTGGCCGGAGTCCTGTGGACCAATGCAGTACCTTTTTGTAATTCCCCTGTATTACGGAAAGTTTTCATTGTTTTGACTTCAAAAAATTTCACAATTTCTTCAACAATTACTAAAAAAATGGTTAAAATGCAAAGCGAACCTGTTCGAACCCGGGATTGCGAATATTATTTAACTGTGAACCGAACCTTGAACCGAACCTCTTTACAACTAAAACCTGAACCCGAACCTGTTCCGAACCTAAAGTATCGGTTCGGTTCAACAAAAATGGTGGACATCAGAAAAATTGGCATTCTATCTAGAGATTTCATCTGTTATCTGGTTGATTTTGAACAACTGAGTCTTAAAATGGGCTGCAAAGTGAATTCAAAAACTTAGAACTGCATTGAGAGCTATGTACAATATTCACATCCGAATTAGCCTGAGTTTTTTAAGATCCTTGACTTGAAAGCATTTTCAATGATTCACATGGGAAAATTTTTCTACAAAAACTACGAAATGGTATTTTACCTAGCAGTAAAAATGTGTTTTCAATATTTAGTTTCGATTAATGGAACACATAGGATTAAACTATCTTCTAAAATTTGGTAATGTTTAGTATCTAAATAAATATATTGCTTTGTTAAACATTGTGTCCAGCATGGACTGAACCAAGGTTCGAACCAAAACCTTCTTCCAAAAACCTCAAACCTAAAATTTTTGAACCCCAAACCATTGGTAAATTTTGGTTTAAGCCAGCGTTCCGGAGATCCAAAAAAATGAATGGGCTTGCAGCCCTGGCTTAAAGTTATACTCGTTCTTTTAAAAAAGTCCCCAAAAAAGTTAAAAAACACATGGATCAACCCCCTCCTTAAATGGGTCTTAGTGACCTAAACAAAAGATCGTTAAATATATCGAAATCAATTACTTTGGAATTAAAAATTCAATAAAATAAGATAAATTGTGATGTGCTTGTATTTTGAATGCCTAATTAATGACAAGAATATTTTAGTATTTTTACTATTTTATTTTCTTGGTGACATTTGACGTAAAAGTAACTTTTTATACTCTGTACCGTGGGTACATAGAGTATTATAAGTTTGTGCAAAAGTATGTAACATCCAGAAGGAAGCATCTCCGACCCCATAAAGTATATATATTCTTGATCAGCATCAACAGCCGAGTCGATATAGCCATGTCCGTCTGTCTGTCCGTATGAACGCACAGATCTCAGAGATGGTAAGAGATAGAGGTTTGACATGTATGGGACAAATGCTTCTAATGTCTGCAGGCAGATCAAGTTTATTTTCAATTTTCGCCACGCCCCCTCCCGCCCCCGCAATTTAGAAATAACGTCATATCTCCCACAGTTTTGAAGATAGATGGCTTGTTCCTTCTGGACATATTTAGTTATTAGGATAACTTATCGATCCGCCAAAGGAATGAAGAAGAAAAATTTTCTTGGTACAGAGTATGTTATAGTCGGGCTTGACCGACTTTCTTTCTTGTTACAAGAGATTCATTTGGTTAACATTTAAATTACTAAAAGAATAATGGCCATTCCTTTGAAACTGATTTCATTGCACTCCAACCAACTCCAATCGTTCAGCCAATGAGGATTATACTTATAAACTATATTCTAGAAAGAAAAGAAAAAAAAAAATGCTGAAAATGCCTGGCAACTCTCCTGTGTGGTTTTAACTTTCACCAACGACCTCATCAGAATCAGCTAACTTTCAACGCGAGTTCGCCTCTCTAACCCAAAGGATTCGAATCCCCAGGCTGAGGGGGTAAATGTCAATATGTGCCAGAAAGAGAGGGGGAAGGGGCAAAGGGAGAGAGAGTGAGTGGAATTCCATGTGTGTGTGTGTGTGTGTGTGAAAACTTTTGAAACAGTTGCAGTTTGCACACAATGCAAGGGAATCTCAACCAACTAAAGAGGGCGGGAGAGCGAAAGAGAGTTGGAGGGAAGGGTGAATGCATGTACCCAACCACCCACAGTCAGGTCCATATTTAACTGCGGTTCTGTGTGTGTGTGTGTGTGTGTGTGTCTGTGTGTGTACTGCAGCATGTCAATGATCATAAATTAAACTTGCAATAATTATAAATTAAATTTTGGCATAAATGGCCATGAGAGCGCCATATGCATATAGTACAATACATAGACAGCAAGTGGGACGGCAGGGAGCGAGAGAGAGGGGGTGGGGCAACGGCTGTTGGGGTTTCCAAATGAACTGCACTTTATGTCAGCAAAGGGTGACGGGCTGGGGGCGGGGGTAGGGGGCTGCGCTTAAATCATTTGGCTCTGGCTCTGGCTCTTATGGTACATGCATTCGATTTGTATGCTTTGTTGGCTTAAATGGAAAAGGGTTTCCGCACACCTGTGAAAATGTGCGGAAAATGGACTTTGATCGATCGAAAATGAAGTAAGCTAGTACACATAATTTACGCGACTTGATTACTTAATATCATTAACTTTTTCTTGAGTTTTAATGATGCTGGTTTTGTGAATTGAATTCAAAGGAAATCTCATTTCTTTTGCGTGCCTGGTTCAATATTTCAATTTGCAAAAATTGGCTGGCTAATTGGATTCTGCTCTGGCAGATCAGAACTAACGAGCAGTAAAAAGAAAATGTATGATTATATCTCAAAAGCGCGTTCTCCCTCCCCCTCTCTCCCTCCCTCTCTCTGTCTGGCTTTGTCTTGCCAGCGATAAGAAAACAACGATAATGACGGCCCCAAAGTACAATTCGTTTTCGTTTTTTTTGGATGTCGTCGGCTGGCTAAGTGAGTTGAGCGTATGAGTCAGGCCCCAAGCATCTGATAGATAAAACAGCTGCATGGCAACAACAACAACAACAACAACAATCCGAAATCAAAATAGCAATGAGAAGAATTCTACTCGATGGCTGCATCTACGACACCAGTCTGCGAGACAACATCTGCATCCAATGGAGAGGGGAGGTTCCCCACAACAACAACAACAACAACAACAACAAATTGCAAACAAAACGCGCACCACTCGCGACTGACTCAACGGCTATTTGGCTAAATAAAACCAAATCAAAAGATATCCAAATTGTTACGGAACGTGCCAAGTACCCTAATGAGAAAGAATGAGACAGAGACAGAGAGAGAGAGAGAGAGAGCGAGAGCCAGTGACATGGATAGAGAGAGACCGCAAGAGCAAAAAAAAATAGCAAGCTAAAAACATTGTTTGGTATGTGATAGTAGGGCCATGAGATGCCTAAACCATTTGTCACTCTCAACATTGCATTTGATTTTTTTTTGCCATTCAAGGCAATAATTTAAGTGTATATAACAGGGATGCAAACCGGTTCTGAACCGAACCGGTTTTGAACCGAACCGAACCGCTTATTCCAGCCGGTGAACCGAACCGCAAACCGAACCGGCTTCCTTTCAGAATTGCTGAACCGAACCGAAAACCACAAATAAAAACGGTTCGGTTCGGTTCAGTTCTCTGACTGAAATCATGCCTAAAATCAACTAAGGTCATGACGTAGTAGGACATGTCAGAGTAAAATCCATGGCGAAAAATTCATAAAAATTATGTCATGAATTCAGGACCAGCCCTTTCATTTCTGAGCTGATTCAGCTATGATTCAGTTCTGAGCCTAACTTAAGGGATATGATAAATAGAATAATTAAGATGCATAGAACGTATTCTTTTCTAGCAAACATTCTCAATTTTCGAGAGTATTCATCTATGAACTTATAGACGACTCCTGGAAATCCGACATAATAAGCATTGGACATTCTTCTAAGGATTTTAAAAATATTTAAATGGATTATAACAATTTAATTTCAAAAGTGTTCGACAAGTCACATTACTACCAACAATCATAATATCTCATAATGTGCCTTTGTGAACCACTAAACCGAACCGAAACCGCGGTTCAGCTAGCTCCAAAAACCATGTAATGAACCGAACCGGCGGTTCAGAAACTGTATGAACCACTGAACCGAACCAGTCCTTATTTTCTAGTGGTTTGCATCCCTGGTATATAACCCCAAATTGTATATGGAAAACGATAGCGAGAGCTAATGTCGAACTTTGGCAAATTTTAATGTAAGCTGCCTGGAACTCGAAGGAGTTCCGCAGAAGGTTCGAACCCTTCTTAAAGATTCGGTTTGGCTTGAACCTTATAAATAAATTGAGCAGCAACAGTAAGCTTTACCAAGAATCTAAGTAATTACAAACCCAGTACTTAATGCTTAATTCAATTACAAAATTCATTCCTGTCTTGCTTGACGATTTGAAACTGTTAGAGACAGGACTAGAAAAAAGTGTTGCCTACATTTAGGATGACAATTTTGTTACAAAAACTGATTACATTCATCTTCAAAAATTCAAAAACAAAATAATGAAAACAAAGTTGTGGTCGACTGCAGCGCCCTTACTTGTTTTATCTTTAAATCAGGGATGCAAACCACTCGGGAATATGTACTGGTTCGGTTCAGTGGTTCACACAGTTTCTGAACCACCGGTTCGGTTCATTACACGGTTTTTGGAGCTAGCTGAACCGCGGTTTCCGTTCGGGCATTATGAAATATTATGATATCTGTAGTAATGTGACGTTTCGAACTCTTTGAAGTTAAATTCTAATAGTCCATTTAAATACCTTTAAAATCCTTAGAATAATAATGTCCAATGTTATGTTATGTATAGGAAGGCAAAAACTCAATTTAATTGTATTTTGAGTAGAGCTTTCGAAGACGGGGTTAACCATGGTACAAAGGTATGGCAAAACTAACACAGCTCTCAGCGCTCTTAATTGTATCAAGGTCTTTATACGATGAATTAAACTTAAAGTAAAGAGGTATAAAGGGTCAAGCGACATGACTAAACCTCTTTCCCACAAACCAAAGTTTTTTTCCAAAAACTTTACAAAGCTTGCTTCACAGTGTAAGTCCAGTCAAAGTTACACCCGGCCGATGGGAGAGGACAACAAAATGTGAATGCCTCTTTGTGACTCTCCGTGACCAGCTGTTCGTGTGAATTGACGAATCACTTTGTATCCCCGCCGTTGCTAGAGATCCGATTTTTGGATTTCTTGAACCAGACTAGAAATTAATCCTTTAATGACCAACAGAACCTAAACATTGGTTAAAATCTTTGGTACCACAATTGATTTAAAATCCTTAAGAAGATTATCTTTTTTCTTTACAAATTCAACTTCTAAATAAAGTAGTAAGTAGAAAGAAATGAGTATGGAAAATAGAAATTCACTAATAAAATACCCAAACAAACCATTTAACTCACTCAGGGCAGATTTCTAATCTCCTACATAGAGCTATCTGTCACATAAACCCACATATAACAGAGCAAGATCAATGTTTATCTAACACATAGCATCTATGTAAAAGATGTGAAGTCGGTCCTTAGTAGATCTTTACCTACTTATCGATATTCCCGTGACGAATCAAATTAAGAAATTGTAAATTAGAATCCGAATTGAATCATTGAAAGCATTTTTGAAATGTTTCAACAATCCTAACAATCCTAAGTTTTGAATTTTTATACTCTGTACCGTAGGTACATAGAGTATTATAAGTTTGTGCAAAAGTATGTAACAGCCAGAGGGAATCATCTCCAAACCCCATAAAGTATATATATTCTTGATTAACATCAACAGCCGAGGCATGGCAGATGGTAAGAGATAGGGGTTTGACATGCATGGGACATATGCTTCTTATGTTTGCAGGCAGATTCAGTTTATTTTCAATTTTGGCCACGCCCCCTCCCGCCCCCGCAATTTAGAAAAAACGTCATATCTTCCACAGTTTTTAAGATAAATGGTTCGTTCCTTCTGGACATATTTAGTAATACGAATAACTTTTCGAATTTTCCGCCAAAGGAATGAAGAAGATCGGATGAACGGTTTTCGAGTTAGGGTTTTCGAGTTACAGCTGCTACTGCAGCATCAAAATTTATGCTGAGCGTATTATTTCGTTGGTACAGAGTATGTTATAGTCGGGCTTGACCGACTTGCTTTCTTGTTTGGACTGTATTCCTCTGATAACCGATTCGAGAAGAGAAACTAAAGTTTTACAGCTGGCTTGCTTTGTTATTTTGTTTGCTTAGTTCAATAGTGCTTCAATATGAAGTTAACTATTGTTTCAAATATAAGTTAATCCAGTAAAATGAATTAACATCCTGAATTCTGAAAATTTAACAAGAAGAGCATTGGAGGCGAGTCAGAATGCAGCTCAAGAGTTGCAAGAATAAAGATTCCTCTACAGTTAAACACACTTTGTGGACTTATCCCTTCCAAACTGTTTTCTCTCTGTGTAGCTAAGCAGCTTTTGTGGGCTTCTTAAAATCGTGGAAATTATTAACAGAAGAAAAAAAACAACAATATTTCTATTTAATTCCATTACTGAAATTTTCATCGAAATCTACTTACGTTCTGGTTCATTTTCCTTTTAATCACATTTCGCTGCCACTCAATATCATCATCATCTTTGCCAGAACTTCCTCAGTACCTACAACACTGTGTCATTGCCAATTAAAACTGAAATTCGTTTCGCTTTAACGCCTCGCCAAATGAGATTTTTAGTTGGCGCTGCTGCTGCTGCTTCCTTACTGCGTTTTTACTTTACATTTTTTTTTTGGACTGTCATAATTTGGTTAAATATCGCGGAGTGTGGAGTCAAAATGGCAGCTAGTTTATGTCACACAAATATCCAATGACAGACAGCCAGCCAGCCAACACAGCCCAACACAGCCCAACAGGGTGCACATTCTCTTGGCTTCATTTAGATTTTTTGGCTTCTGTGCCAAAAAATGAAAGAAATGAAAGAAAAGAAATGCAAGGCAAAGCCCAGCGCAGACAAAATCATGTTGGGGTAGTTGTTATGGGGGCGTGGGAGTTGTAGTAGTAGGCGTGGTCGTTTTGCTAATTTCATTGACTTCTCGTTGTTGCTGGGCCGAGTGCCAACGTTTCGAGGATTTATTTATGGGGTTACACTCTTTAAGTTAGTTTCAGTTGGTGTTGCAGTTTCGATTAGAACTAGGCAAATCGTTGGATCAGCTCTTGATTTCATTTGATGTTTGGTGTTTTTTTTTGTTCAATTATTTTAAGTGCCTGGGGCAACAAGTTCAACGAGAGGGGGGGTAAGAGCGATAGGTGGTACAGTTATGCTGGGTCCAACTAACAGAAGAAACAGCCCCTTGGAGTTCCATTTCCTTTTTTTGCGCCTTACACATGTCACACACACACACACACACACACACACACGCACATAGGATAGTCACATATATCATTGTCAAGTCTATATGCAAGGGGCACCCCAAACCCTCCCCCCTACCCCTCCCCCACTGCCCTTGCTCAAATATCATTCCCTTGACGGCGCGTGGGGGAGAAGGAGAGGCGTGCGGCAATCTTTTTGGCTTGTCAAATGCGCATTTCCTGCTTAGAGGAAGCGAGTCCTTGCTGCTGTACATGCATATGTGTGTTTGTGAGTGTGCGTGTGTATGGGTTTGTCTCCAGCGCAATCAATATGGCGGCGCTGGGGTAATAGCTGCAGGATTTACGCGCTCGTGCGGCATCCTCGTCTTGTGGTGGTTACATTGCCGCCAAGTCGTCGGCAGTTACCTTTAAACTTTTTTATTGATATTTTATGTAAGTAGAAAAGAGAGAGAGAGAGAGAGTGGGAGTGGGCAAAGGGAGCGGGGGTGGGGTGGGCGGCATGTGTTTGCCCTTTTATGAAAGCTGCCTGTAATGATTTGTTTTATGAACTCGTTTCTTCTGGCCAAACCCCAATCCGCCCCCATCCACGCACCCCAAAAAGTATGCTACTAAAATTGTGGACTTGCATGTTTACCGCACCAGAAAGCTTATTAAGAGACTTTATGAGGCTTCTGTGATGGCTGAGTGGTTGCCAATTTAAGGCAGAAAACAAATCAATTGTCTGCCAAATAATCCAAGTTATTTTACTTGCGAATATCTTCAGAAAATCCATGTTTTCCCTTTTTTTTTTATTTCAGCTCAAAGAGATTTCTTTTACACTTCTAAATTTTACAGAATTTTTTTTTTATTACTTGATATTGAGCTCGAATTGCACTTAGTTGTATTTCCCTAATCGAACGGAGTGAGAAGATGTAAGTGTACACTTAGTGTCAGCAATGTTTGACAGTCTTTTCAAAGACTAGTTTCAACTAGAGATGACACGACTCTAGCACGAAAACACTCACGGTGAAACATTTTCTGAACACTACTTAATTTCGCTAGCCTGATTTCCCCCATATATTAATCAAATTCTTGAAATTGGGTTTATTTCATAAGAATAATCTGCTGAAAGGTCTAACTATTCAAGACTACATTTTGTTTTTTTTAGACTATAAACGAACCTTCATAATGAAGATCAGTGGGTTTACTTCTCAAAAAGATCAAATGAGAATTGATAGTTTTTCATATCCTTTTATTGATATTATAATGTCAATTTTTCATATCCATTGCAAGATTTTCCGCTTCTTTCGATGATAACTTAAAGATCCACTTAACATTAAATGGATATTTCAATTTTAAACAAGTAAGGGCGCTGCAGTCGAGTTTCCCGACCACAAAATACCCTGTTCATTTGTTTTCACTTATTGGTTTTTGAATTTTTGAAGATGATTGTAACAAAATTGTCATCCCAAATGTAGGCAACACTTTTTTCTAGTCTTGACCAACAACTGGGGGGGGGGGGGGGGGGGGGGGGGTGCTTTTATCAGCTCAACAGTTTCGCTTATAACTCCGGTGTTTAGTGTCCGATCTGATTGTTCTTTTCAAAATAGATAGATATTGGGTATTGATAAACCACAAGGCTCTAACTTAAAAATTGTGGATCTGACGGTTTTTTTGGTCTAGGATGGCTAGAGGAGGTCTTGGTATTTTGGGGATATAAGGGGGCACTTGATCTGCGTACAGCATACGTCTACCTTCATGCAAAAATTGGTGGCTCTATCTCTTATAGTCTCTGAGATCGACGCGTTCATACAGACAGACAGACGGACGGACGGACGGACGGATGGACGGACGGACGAACGGACGGACGAACGGACGGACGGACGGACGGACAGACGGACAGACGGACGGACGGACAGACGGACAGACGGACGGACGGACAGACGGACAGACGGACAGACAGACATGGCTATATCGACTCAGAAGTTCATGCTAATTAAGAATATATATACTTTATGGGGTCGGAAATGATTCCTTCTCCCTGTTACATACCCATTTTCAATGGGAACAGGGTATAAAAAATAGAAGAAAGTTAACTTCGGCTCGGCTGAAGTTTGTATACCCTTGCAGCTCGTTTTTTTATACTAATTTGAAGAAACAAACAAGTTTTTCTCAATAAGACTACTTTTCTGACTACTTTTGTATGACAGCTATACTATACTACTATATTAGTATTTATTTATGTTATAGTCATCCGATCCGGCCTGTTCCGACAAATGTGCAGCGTATTTGTACCAGAAGACTTCGTGCAAATTTTGGTGGCGATAGCGTTCAAACTGACGAAGGAGATAGCATAGAAACAGACGGTACTTTGTACTTTTCAGAATAGATTGATATTGGGCCTAGCTTGATGCATACTAAACCACGAGGCTCTAACTTGAAAATTGTGGATCTGACGCTTTTTTAGGTCTAGGATCTCTTTTGATGATAAGTGGGGGACGGGGGGGGAATTCCAAATCTGAAACAAACTTGATCTGCATACTGCATAAGTCTACCTTCATGCTCTATCATTTATAGTCTCTAAGATCGACGCCTTCATACAGACAGACGGACATGGCTACATCGACTCGGCTGTTCATCAAGAATAAACATACTTTATGGGGTCGGAAAGGTTTTCTTCTCCCTGTTACATACATCCGCACATTTTCATAATCACCCTTTTCCCATTTTCAATGGAAACAGAGTATACAAAATTAGCACAAAAGATTGTCAGCCTGATACAAGTTAGTATAAATTTTATGTCTTCGAAATATTATTGTATTACTTTCAAAAATATCAACGAGATACGTGAAGAATCAAGGAAAATTTTAACTTCAGAATTTGTTAAAAATTGTATTAAACTAAATAGTATTATTTTTATAGTTTTATTAAGGAATTTGTTACATATGAAATTGATAAATTTCTTTATTTGCTATTTCTTGGAAAATAGTAGATTGGAATTAAAAATGTAAATGTTGGTGGTTTACAACAATAATTGCTAATAAGTTCAAAATTCAAATTTTTCGATAGCACTGGCGATGGTGTACACTTTCTATGTTCAAACTATCGATATTTTCACAAACTAAACTGTAAAACTTAGGGCATCAAGCGCGTCCCCTCTTCCATCGAAGAGTCGCTTTAAGTTCTCCCTTAATTTTTCCCTATACTCTACCGCCAGTTTTACTCCAAGCTCCTTTGCGTCTGCCAGGTGACTGCCAGACTCCGTTCAACGGGTTCCATTCCATTGCCTTTCTATCGATGTTGTTCTTAAAGTTCTCTTGAGTTTTTAACATTTCGGAACAAAAAATGCATACTTCCCTGGAGTTTTATGCCTCAACAGCAGGAATACCTAAATTTAAGACTGATTTTAGTACTTCCCACGAAACTTAGCCATGAGTTGAGTACTTAAATCTTGCCTGAAAACAGCTAAGGTCACAAAGTAGGCCCTGTCTATGTCAGACTTATGGCTGAAACTTAAATTAACTCATGAATTTAGTACCAGCCCTTCCATTTCAATGCAAACTCAGTACTGGGCCGAACTGAAGGTTCGGATTAAGAAATTTGGCCCTCTTTTCAAGTACTTTAATTCTCACCAAGTATGAATTTGTCTATTTAACCCCCAAAGAGACTTTTGCTAACATTGTCGATACTAAAAGGCAGTGGATCTTATGAGAATGAATATGAGAGATGTGGCTATCTCAATTGAAAGAAAACTTGAAAAAAACCCTAGAACCGCTTAAAGAATTTCTAAAAGAAAAAAGTCGTGACATTTTTTCCCTGATTTCCCCCCATTTAATTTATTCATTGCAATGCATTTTTTCGATGGCCTTTTTCTCTCTCTGCTCAATATTCCTCTCGAGCCACAAAAATCTTGCCTCACTCAGCCTCCCATTTAACACCTCTGCCGCAGCGAGGCATGCAAATGATTAATGAAACGGCAGTGGCAAGGAAAAGGCTGCCACAAACAAAATGGCGAGACGAATGACGAGCTGTTGGGTTTACACCAATGTCGAAACCTTCACGGACTATGGCGGCCGCGGCACTAAACTTCAATTAGCCCAACGAGTCCATGACTTTTAATCAGTGTGCTTTATGCCATGCACTCTCAAACACACACACACACACACGCATACGCACGCAAGCAGGAAAACGCGTGAGCAGCACAAACACACACACACACACACTCACACACACACACACAATAAATTAAGCCAACAAGCAATTACAACAACAACTGAGAGCTAAGCACCAATCACCACGGCCGCAAAGTTGCTTAGTTCTGCATTCAAAAGTGAGCCACACCACAGACGACGCCAAATGGAGACCAGACCAGTCCCATCCAGTCCAGTCCAGACCAGACACCCAACGAATGCGATAGCAAAAATTAGAAAATTATGGCAACAACTAGAGATTATGGGATTATAATTTCCATGGAATGGGGGGTATTGGTAGATGAAGCGCACTATGTCCCAATCAACCATAAATTCAGCAACAGCAAACATTCCAAAAAAGGATCCACTTTCACAATTTGATATCCTGACCACGGATGCCCGCAAGCTGTACGCATCAGCCGCATTTGTTGTTAATTAACGCATGGCCATTTGAATGCGTGAATAGCACCAAATTGCAATTACAACTTTGTATGTGATGAATAGCACCATAAGATTGATTGATCCAATGATCTGGAAATAGTCCGTGGAATCCAAAAAATGTGTTGAAACAGACAACAAAAATTAACAAAGTAGCCATAAAATACCAAATTGTAAAACAACAATAATGTTCCTTTTGGTATTTTAAAGAAAAGGTCACACTCTTTTCTACTTGCGATATGCTTAGAAATATTTGTATGATGATCTTAAACCACAACAAAAAAAATTCTGAAAATTAAATACTTATCGGTAATACCCAATGAAGTAACCAAAGGAGAGCTCTCTCACTATAGCGCAGATTTTGTAACTGAAAACTCTGCTTTATGGCGGAGCGGATGAAGAAGAAAAGGCGGCAAAGAGCAGATGCCGGAGTTTTCCGAAATCTAACATCTTTTTTCAACACTTTCAAATGAACTCTTACAGTTTTGCGTCTTTGGATAGTTGGAACTGCAATTAGCACTTGATCAATATAAAATGTTAAACTTTATAGTTACTTATTTCATCATCTCTTTACGCTAGCTTCAATTCAGGAAGAGCTGTGCGACAATTTAGAGATATACAAACCAGTTTGTACTGGAAGATCAAAAAGAGTTTCATATAGGTGACAAGAAATCGTCGCAACTGAGTTATAAGTATACAGAAAAAAAGGAAAGATCCATCCAACGGCGCTGAAAATCATCAAAAGTATGATAATTTTTCATATCCATTGTATGACTATAAGAATATTCGAGGCATATTCTCAGACCAAATAAATACGGAAAATCAGCTAATAGATATTTTTATACTCTGTACCGTAGGTACATAGAGTATTATAAGTTTGTGCAAAAGTATGTAACATCCAGAAGGAAGCATCACCGACCCCATAAAGTATATATATTCTTGATCAGCATCAACAGCCGAGTCGATATAGCCATGTCCGTCTGTCTGTCCGTATGAACGCACAGATCTCAGAGATGGTAAGAGATAGAGGCTTGACATGTATGGGACATATGCTTCTTATGTCTGCAGGCAGATCAAGTTTATTTTCAATTTTGGCCACGCCCCCTGCCGCCCCCGCAATTTAGAAAAAACGTCATATCTCCTACAGTTTTAAAGATAGGTGGGTTGTTCCTTCCAGATATATTTAGTAATAAGGATAACTTATCGATTAGCCATAGGAATGGTGAAGATTGGATGAACGGTTTTCGAGTTATGATCAAAAGACTGTTCGCTGCAGCAGCGCAGAAGCAGCGCTGCTTTCAGCTACTACTGCAGCATCAAAATTTATGCTGAGCGTAGAATTTCGTTGGTACAGAGTATGCTATAGTCGGGCTTGACCGACTTTCTTTCTTGTTAAATATTCATTTATTAAGGACTCAGTTGCTTCTTAGGGATAGGAATGCGAATTTCCTGTCCCGAGGAATGAAACAAATGCTATTCTAGAGCATATCAGAGCATTACCCCTTCTAGAAATAACAAATATTCTGCAGAAATTGTAAAACTGGAGACCTACGGTAGTACACACAGAGGGGACAGAGAGAACCGAGAACATTGGACTCTAAATTAAAGCACTTTCATTGTAAAAAAAAAACTTATGGGATGGTATAGAATTTTCTCAATTTAAGAAACACTTCTCATTTGAAAAACCTGTTTTAAGAACGCAAAATCTTGATGTGGGTTGAAATGTTTCGTTTTTAAAGAACATTTTAAAATCAACAAAAAAAAAAAAAGAAAGAAAGTCGGTCAAGCCCGACTATAGCATACTCTGTACCAACGAAATTCTACGCTCAGCATAAATTTTGATGCTGCAGTATTAGCTGAAAGCAGCGCTGCTTCTGCGCTGCTGCAGCGAACAGTCTTTTGATCATAACTCGAAAACCGTTCATCCAATCTTCACCATTCCTTTGGCTATTCGATAAGTTATCCATATTACAAAATATATCTAGAAGGAACAACCCACCTATCTTTAAAACTGTAGGAGATATGACGTTTTTTCTAAATTGCGGGGGCGGCAGGGGGCGTGGCCAAAATTGAAAGTAAACTTGATCTGCCTGCAGACATAAGAAGCATATGTCCCATACATGTCAAGCCTCTATCTCTTACCATCTCTGAGATCTGTGCGTTCATACGGACAGACAGACGGACATGGCTATATCGACTCGGCTGTTGATGCTGATCAAGAATATATATACTTTATGGGGTCGGAGATGCTTCCTTCTGGATGTTACATACTTTTGCACACACTTATAATACTCTATGTACCTACGGTACAGAGTATAAAAAGAAGAAAGAAAGTCGGTCAAACCCGACTGTAACATACTCTGTACCAACAAAACTATACGATAAGGATCAAATTTTGATACTACAATAGCAGCTGAAAGCAGCGCTGCTACTGCGCTGCAGCAGCTAACAGTCTTTTGATCAAAACTCGACAGTTGTTCATCCAATCTTCACTATCGATAAGTAATCCTGATTACTAAATATGTTTAGAAGGAACGAGCCATCTATCTTTAAAACTGTGGGAGACATGTTGTTTTTTCTAAATTGCGGTGCCGGGAGTGGGCGTGGCCAAAATCTAAAATAAACTTTATCTGCCTGCAGACATATGTCCCATACATGCCAAATCTCCATCTTTTACCATCTCTAACAACTGTGCGTTCATGCGGACAGCCAGACGGACATTACGGGAATGACTCGGCTGTTGTTGCTGATCAAGAATATATATACTTTATGGGGTCGGTGATGCTTCCTTCTGGCTGTTACATACTTTTGCACAAACTTATAATATTCTATGTACCTACGCGAGAGAGTTTAAAAATTGAGGTTCAGAGACCCCAGAGGTCCAATTCCAAATCCAATTCCAGGCCCAACTTAAGGTTCAGGCCTCAGGTGGTTAATTTTTAAAGAACTAAACCTACTGGGAGTAGAGCCCAAGACCTTTCTCCGATTCTGCAGTCGCAAGTCTGAACGGCAACTTATAATTTTCGGTGCTGTGGTGGAGATCAGCTGAATTCTACTCACTGCAAGATCATTCGCCACATTTGTTCTCAAAAAAACATTCTGCTCTTATTTTGAGATGAAGAAATCTTATTTTCTGAACACAATTTCTCCCTCTGTGTAGAAATAGCACATACAAAGTTTATCTCTTTATACAAACTTACTTCATACTACATCAATTGGTTAAGGCTCTTGATATCTTTAAAGATCTCTAGAGTACTCTTTAGGTCGAATTGTGTTCTCAGGCTTAGCAGCTATGTACCAACTAATTCCTGACTGAAGCTGGGGAACCCAACCAAGATAGAACGAGAAAGCTAAGCTTACTTCGTCTGTACCGAAGTTTTATACCCTTGCAAGTGCTCGCTTAAATATTTTCAAAAAATACCGTTTTTCCCATTTTCCGACCGATTGTTCGTATGGGAGCTATACGATATAATCATCCGATTTGGACAAAGATTTGTAAAACTATGTGAAAGCACGTGAAAGAAACAAATACAAAATTGCAGGATGCTACCATTTAAAACAAAAAAGTTTTTTTTAACTAAGTCTGTTTTTCAGACCTATCTTTTGTATGGCAGCTATACCATATAGTTGACCGATTTTGATAAAACTTGGTAGAATTATAAAAAAGCATAGAAAACTTACGATTACAAAGTTTGGAGACGTTTCCATTGAAAAGAAAAAAGTTTTTCTCACTAAAATTAGTTTTCAGACCGATTGTTCCTATGGGAGCTATTAGATATAGTCATCCGATCTGGTCGGTTCCGACATATTAGTAGTGTGCAGCAAAAAGAAGACTCTGTGCAAAGTTTCAGCTCGATAGCTTCAAAACTGAGAGACTAGTTCGCGTAGAAACAGACAGACAGACGAACAGATGGACGGACAAAGCTCAATCGACTCAGCTCGTTACCCTGATCAAGAATATATATAGTTTATGGGGTCGAAAATGAATATTTCTATGCGTTGCAAACTTCTGGGCAAAATTATATTACCCTTTGCAAGGGTATAAAAATACGCGATGACTTAGCTTTAGACTAGCAATTATTTGGATACCATTAAACCAAATCAGCTCGGATTTTTTACAGAAAAGTGTGAAAATTAAAGACAATTGAACATTATAAGCAGTTCTGACCCATCACACGGCTAACCAGGGGCAACATCAGGACTCTAGTTTAACAAATTGTTACTCCAACAAGAAGGCATTCCACCCCATGGTGCACTGTACCGTGGCAGTATTTGTGTTGCCAAGATTTATGGGCTCTTGCTTATGAGTTCAGTTTGAGAGTCGACAATGACGAGGACAAGGTGGTGGTGGTGTTGGTTGTCGGTGGGCCAGCGACTGCCTCACACTTGAGTGGTTTCCAACATGGCATTGATCGTCGTCTAGTCGACACACCCATCCACTTCACACCGTTTTTGCATGTTGTTGGGTCCATTACAATAACAAATAAATGGCAAATTTGTTGCTTTTCCTTTCTCCCTTGTGAGAGCTGCGTGTAATGAGGAGTGCGAGGCTGCCCGCAAAAGTAGACTATGAAAAAGTGCCAAAAGATTTATGCCGCTTTGTGTGTGTGTGTGTGAGCAAATGAGTGCTGTGTGAGTGTGTGTGTTTGCGAGTGCAGCCATGGCAATAATAAGCCCGCCACAGCCATCCCTTTCCCTCACACTACTCTCCTCCATGTGCGTGGATTCGAGAGCTGACAGCAAATAAGACAGTTGTAAATGGAGTAGGTGTCTGGGATGTTGGCATCCAGCAGCAGCAATGTGTCGGGTATTAGCTGCAAATCTTTGCACCCTGCAATGGCAGACGAATTAACAGCACAGCTTAGGTTTGAATGGGAAACGGGAAGATGACAGTTGGGGATGGGATGGGTTGGGTTGGTAAAGTGGTCGAATTATAGTTCAAATCGACGGGGATGATGTCAACTGGAATCGCTGATTAGAATGCCTTTGAAATCGAGTCCCTTTGAGTCGCCGAGCCCACAAATTCAATTAAGACAAATGTCAAGCCTATTCGATTGCAATTAACCCTTCAACTTTCGCCTGCTCTCTCTCCCCTTTTCCCCCCCTCTCCGCCCGTTTAGGTCTCGGCTGGTCAGCATTTGCATCTTAGTGGCGACATGAAGAGCAATGTTTCCGTGGCCGCCCAACAGGGAGTGTTCTTCAGTCAGCAGCAGGCACAACAGCAACAACCAGGCAATGGCCCCAACCCCCAGCAGCAGCAGCAACAACAACAGCAGCAACAGCAGCAACAGCAGCCCGGCGCCAATGTGGGGCCCAATCCTGGACAGCAGCAACCAAATCAAAACATGAACAATTCAAATGGTGAGCCACTTCATAAGCCAAACTCAAGAGCATCCGCTGATTCCTTGCCTTTTCCAGTACCCTCCGATGGCTTCTCGCTGTCACAAAGCCAAAGCCTGAGCTTCTCCCAGCAACAGGCGGCTGCAGCCGCCGCTGCCCAGCAGCAGCAGCAGCAGCAGCAGGTGCCTCCAAATATGCGTCAACGCCAGACCCAGGCTCAGGCGGCGGCAGCAGCAGCAGCGGCAGCAGCGGCGCAGGCGCAAGCAGCGGCCAATGCCAATGGACCGAACGGTCCGCTCATGCAGCAGGCGGGAGGAGTCGGAGTGGGTGCCGGCGTGAATGCGGGCGGCGGTGTCAGCGGTGGAGTGGCCAATAATAGTGCAATGAATCAACTGGGTGGACCCATGGGTGGCATGCCGGGCATGCAAATGGGCGGTGGACCCATAAATCCCATGCAAATGAATCCCAATCCAGTTGGTGCCCCCAATGCCCAGATGATGATGGGCGGACCGGGTCCGGGTGGACCGGGGCCCAATCAGGCCAAGTTCCTGCAGCAGCAGCAAATGATGCGAGCGCAGGCGATGCAGCAGCAACAGCAGCAGCACATGTCCGGAGCACGTCCACCTCCGCCCGAGTACAACAAGGCGCAGCTGATGCAGGCTCAGATGATGCAGCAAACGGTGGGCGGTGGTGGAGGCGGCGGTGGCGTGCCAGCGGTGGGCAATGGTGTGGGAGTTGGCGGCGGTGGTGGCGGCGTCGTCGGTGGCGGTGTGGGTGGTGGACGTTTCCCCAACAGTGCTGCCCAGGCGGCGGCCATGCGACGCATGACCCAACAGCCCATACCACCGTCTGGACCCATGATGCGTCCCCAGCATGCGGCCATGTACATGCAGCAACATGGTGGCGCTGGTGCTGGTCCTGGACCGCGCGGAGGCATGGCTGGTGGGCCATACGGTGGCGGCGGTGGTGCGCCCATGGGTCAGCAGCGGCCACCCAATGTGCAGGTGACACCCGAGGGCATGCCCATGGGCTCGCAGCAGGAATGGCGCCACATGATGATGACCCAACAGCAGCAGCAAATGGGTTTCGGACCCGGTCCGGTGCCGGGAGGACCCATGCGTCAGGGACCAGGTGGATTCAATGGAGGTGAGTGGGAAACGGAAAAGATTATGGCCAAACGATCCTCAATTTTGTGTACCCCAGGCAACTTCATGCCCAATGGCGGAGCTAGCAATGCGGTGCCCAATGGCGGCAATGGCCAAATGATGTCCGCTCCGAATGTGCCACAAATGCAGCTAACCCCAGCCCAGATGCAACAGCAATTGATGCGCCAGCAGCAACAGCAACAGCAGCAACACCAAATGGGACCCGGCGCGGGCAGCAACATGCAACAGATGCAGCAGCTGCTGCAGCAGCAGCAAACCGCCGCAGCTGGCAACAGCATGATGTCCGCCGCCAGTCAAATGCAAATGTCCAGCATGCACATGTCCCAGACCCAGCAGCAGATCACCATGCAACAGCAGCAACAGTTCGTCCAAAGTACAACAACCAGCACCCATCAGCAGCAGCAGCAGCAGCAGCAGCAGCAACTGATGCAGATGAGCCAGCAACAGGCGGCGGGAGGAGGCAATAACAATGGGGGCGCGGGACCAGGCGCAGTGGGGGCGGCCAACTCCAGCGGCACGCTAGCCTCGGCCAGCTCAATTAGCCAGACCATCAATTCGGTGGTGGCCAACTCGAATGACTTGTGTCTCGAATTCCTGGACAACCTGCCGGTGGATAGTAACTTCTCTACGCAGGATCTGATCAACTCGCTGGACAATGATAATTTCAATCTGCAGGACTTCAACATGCCGTAGATGCGTGCAGATGTGTTTCTTTCTAATTTGTTGCCTGTTGTTGTTAAAGGGTATTCCCCAGTCCCCCCCCCCCAAACTCCCGCCCCTCAAGTTATTTTGTTTGTTATTTGTGTGTAAGTTCTCGTTTTTTCAAATGTACTCTAATTGCTCGGGCTCCAAAACACACACACACCACACCACACACACACACCTGTATTTTGTATATTGTATATGTATATTGTATTTTGAATTTGTATTTGTACGACGACGACGACGACGATGTTAGCCACAGTCCAGGAGGCACACAGACAGGGCGTGGCAGAGCGGCCCACACATTCCATTTAATAACTATGAACAATTGAAACAGAAAAGTATTTGCAAGTACTTTAAAACGAGAAGCAGATCGATCGATGATCGATCGATCGATCTAACAACACTTAACCACTTGTACTTAAGGCCACGCCCAGTTTTGTTGCCAAAACAAAATTTCATTTTAAACACAAAAACCAACCAAACAGCAAGAAAAGAACCAACTACACCAAATCAGGGTTTTATAATGAGACCAGACTAGGCTGAAGGACAATTGCTGCTCACAATGGCGATTAGAAGTTATGGCGATTCACATGAAATGCAAGAGGGAATGAGGTGGATTGGTTTAGTGGGAAAGGAAGAGAAGAGAAGTGTGAATGCTAGGAATTGGCACAGTTGGTTATGTTTTACACCAGCTGATGTAGGCAACACATACATCCATTAGTCCTTTCTGGTATAAGGCGAGCATTACACTTTATGGGCCACCCTTTTGGGAATGCTCCAATGCAGTTTACACATTTATATTGAGCTCAAATCAAGAAACTAGCCACATTCAACCTTTTTTCTAAGGTAAAACATATGCATGGCTATTTTAGGGATACTTTTGAAAGCCGATTCCAAGATCTTTGCACCCTTTTCGGAAGATTCAACTTTTTAACTAAGGTAGAACATATATATGGCTATTTCAGGAATACTTTTGCTATCCACTTCAAAGTTCTTTGCACTCTTTTCGAAAGATTCAACCTGTTAACTAAGGTAGAACATGTGTATGGCTACATTTGAACTACTTTGCTATCCATTTCGAAGTTTTTTACACTCTTTTCGAAAGGTTCAACCTTTTTCCTAAGGTAGAACATATTTATGGCTATTTCAGGAATACTTTTTCCATGAAGTCAAAGTTCTTTGCACTCTTTTCGAAAGATTCAACCTCTTAGCTAAGGTAGAACTAATGTATGGCCATTTCAGGAATACTTTTGCTATCCACTTCAAAGTTATTTGCACCCTTTTTGAAAGATTCAACCTTTTAACTAAGTTAGAACATATTTATGGCTATTTCAGGAATACTTTTGCTATCAAATTCAAAGTTCTTTGCACCCTTTTCGAAAGATTCAACCTTTTAACTAAGGTAGAACATGTGTGTATGGCTACATTTGAACTACTTTGCTATCCACTTCGAAGTTTTTTACACTCTTTTTGAAAGGTTCAACCTTTTTCCTAAGGTAGAACATATTTATGGCTATTTCAGGAATACTTTTGCTATCAAATTCAAAGTTCTTTGCACTCTTTTCGAAAGATTCAACCTCTTAACTAAGGTAGAACATATGTATGGCTATTTCAGGGATACTTTTGCTATCCACTTCAAAGTTATTTGCACCCTTTTTCAAAGATTCAACCTTTTAACTAAGTTAGAACATATTTATGGCTATTTCAGGAATACTTTTGCTATCAAATTCAAAGTTCTTTGCACTCTTTTCGAAAGATTCAACCTCTTAACTAAGGTAGAACATATGTATGGCTATTTCAGGGATACTTTTGCTATCCACTTCAAAGTTATTTGCACCCTTTTTCAAAGATTCAACCTTTTAACTAAGTTAGAACATATTTATGGCTATTTCAGGAATACTTTTGCTATCAAATTCAAAGTTCTTTGCAACTCTTTTCGAAAGATTCAACCTCTTAACTAAGGTAGAACATATGTATGGCTATTTCAGGGATACTTTTGCTATCCACTTCAAAGTTTTTTACACTCTTTTCGAAAGATTCAACCTTTTAACTAAGTTAGAACATATTTATGGCTATTTCAGGAATACTTTTGCTATCAAATTCAAAGTTCTTTGCACTCTTTTCGAAAGATTCAACCTTTTAACTAAGGTAGAACATGTGTATGGCTATTTCAGGGATACTTTTGCTATTCACTTCAAAGTTCTTTGCACCCTTTTCGAAAGATTCAACCTCTTAACTAAAGTAGAACATATGTATGGCTATTTCAGGAATACTTTTGCTATTCACTTCAAAGTTCTTTGCACTCTTTTCAGAAGAATCAACTTTCTCCTAGAGTAGAACATATGTATGGCTATTTCAGGAATACTTTTGCTATCAAATTCAAAGTTCTTCGCACCCTTTTCGAAAGATTCAACCTTTTAACTAAGGTAGAACATATGTATGGCCTATTTCAGGAATACTTTTGCTATTCACTTCAAAGTTCTTTGCACTCTTTTCGAAAGATTCAACCTCTTAACTAAGGTAGAACATGTGTATGGCTATTTCAGGGATACTTTTGCTATTCACTTCAAAGTTCTTTGCACTCTTTTCAGAAGAATCAACTTTCTCCTAGAGTAGAACATATGTATGGCTACTCTAGGACTACTTTGCTATCCACTTCAAAGTTCTTTGCACTCTCTTCGGCAGTACAGAAACGTGAACAGGCCTGACCAAACCATTAATTCATCTTCAATTTCTCCATATTTACAACAATATCATACAAAGTTATGCAAATGTATTCCAACTTACCTCATCTTGATTATTTTGTGCACTTCTTCTCCCTCTGTCTCAGATCTATCTCAGTTGAAATTGCAAGTATTGCCTTGAAAAAGTATCAAGCTTGGACTTCAATTTAGAAAAAGGCAGTATTAAAGAATAGCGAAAAACATTTCACTTCAATGCAATTTAAATTTGGAATGATGTTTTAATTGTTTGATTTCTAATTTGTTGTGTCGAATGTTTAAATCGGTGAAGACTAGATTAAATTTGTTTGCAAATTTTACAAATTAAAAGGTTCATTAGTTCATTAGTTTCCTAGCCCGGCCCAATTTGTTCCTCAAACTAGAATACATTTTGCTAACAAACAGATCCAAAATTAATATGAATTTTAGTTGCAAACAAAAAAACTTCAACAAAATGCAACAGGTGTGTAAAAGTAGGAAGGGTGACTTATTTTGGAGACATTCGTAAAAATTCAAGCCGGAAATTTTACTTGCACATTTGGGCAAGTGTTCGTTCACTCGACAAACTTAATTGCTAGTGGAATTGTGGCCTTCCTTTGACGCACATCTTTGATTCATCGCTGTTTAATATCCTACCAGATGTATCTATTTCAAACCAAGTTAAGCTTAAAGTAGAGTTAAGTAATTTTGTCCACTTTTCCCTGTCTTCTGTACCTAATCTTGCCGGTTCGACAAAAAAAGCATTGGGTCATTGTAGTCCAACTGATTTTAGTGTCTTGTATTAAGACAAATCAATTGATTTGATGAATCTTAAGATTCACCATTAGAAATACGTACTTTGATAAGTGTCAAGCAGAGGTTAGTTTTTGGAAAAGCTTCCCTTACTCATGTGAAGAACCTCCAAAAACACATCTGTCCAAATTCTCTTAAAATAATCTCTTGGGCTTCCTTCAGACTGTTCCACGCTTGAGACATGTTTATAAAAATAAGATAGTTTCGAAATAGACTTCCATTTAAGCTACCTTCCCACTGAGATATGACGATAAAAACAAAATGACGCTGTAGGTATTGCAAATTGAGATTCCATTTACATTTAATTTCATGTCAAAAAATATTCAGAAATGTGTACAATGAACAAAGTACAAGCATTAGCTCCAAAAACAATCAATAAAAAACTATTAAAGTACCAATAGGGTAATAAGCAGAGCTCGCAAATATTTGTCAACACTTCCCCCCTAAGAAGTTATGTTCGCCATGTTAAGCGCTGAGTTGTAAAACTCATAAAAAATGAGCTCAAAAGCAGGTGCCAACCTGGTCCAGTAGCCCAATAACAAGACACCTAATGTCGCAGACTGAATGATTTGTGGTAAAGCTAATTTACCTAACATCTGGTTTAAGTAAGACGGAGCTGTCATTTGAGTTTTTCAGTTCTCTCAGATAAACAAAAATCAAATGCGTCGCACAAGCAAGCTTTCAATATGAAATGCGATTTTATTTAATTCTTTCTTTGACACCAAACACAAAAGTCTCTTTGTTGCTTAGAATTTACAATAAAAGTATCACTCGATATGTTCTCTCGATATGTCATTGATAAGCTATTTACATTGAAAACATGACAACATGGAGATTTACTAGTTTATCAGGTCATCGTGTGTCCAACAGTGTGAAGGCAGCCTTATCAAATAGAATTGATCACATTTCATCAAATAAGGCTACATTTTTATAAATATTTAGAGATACAGTCGAACTTCCATATAGCGAATATCAAAGGGACAAAAATAGTCATCGTTGTACAGAAATTCGTAATATAGAATTGTTCAAAAATTGAACGAAATTGCAGTCTTCCGGTTATTAATTCGCTATAAAGAAACCAGAAGTTCGATTGTATTTATTTCTTTTGCTTATTATATTATAGAAAGAGATTCTCTTTATCTGGACATCTTTTAAACTATTTCTAATATCTGTAGATTTTCTTGTAGGCAGATTTGAATTTGATTTTAGGTTTATTTCAATCGCAAGAGATCTAAAAAAATATGTTTCATTATACAATATTTATTTCGCGATCCTGATGTTTAAAATTAAAAAGTTTCAGTAAAGAATACTTCTTTTTTGGTCCTGATTAGATATATTCAGAGCTGTAAGTCATATTTACCATTACAATTATCATAACTAATTTTGGAGTATTTAAAAATCTAACTACCATTATAATTACAATTATATGTAATTACAAATTTGGTAGTAACAATTACAATTAGTTCCATAACTGTTTGGTAATTGAACAAATTGCAATAATACAAAATATTGTAACAATTACAAGATTGGGGAAAGATTTTAACAATTACAACTAATTCAATAACTGTTTACTTATTGAAAAAATTGTAATAACTATAAATATTGTAACAACTACAACTATTTCCATAATTGTTTGGTAATTGAAAAATTTGTAGTAATGCAAAATATTTGTAACAATTACAATAATTTCAATAATTGTTTGATAATTAAAATATTTGTAGTAATTTCTAAAAAAAATCGAATTACCCTAATTATTTTGTGTGAAAATTACAAATTTTGACATAAAGAAGAGGGGGGGGGGATCTTAATTAAGCATACATTGTACATTGTACACAGTACATACATTTACTACATGTATTAACTACCCTGAATTACTACAATTATTTCAATTACCAAGTAATTAATTAATTTGTTTTGATTATTGAAGTAAATGTTGTTGTTAATATAAAAGTTTGATTACAAAATAGTTGTAATTGTAATGGTTATTAGAATTTCAATTGCTCCAATAATTGTAATGGTAATTGAAAAGGTAATTGAAATGGTAATTGTAATGGTAATTGAAATGGTAATTACGACTTACAGCTCCATTTTAACCTAGATTTCAACTTGGTAAATTAATCCAACATGCTGACTTCTGATTTTCTGTTTCAAAACTTACTTCTTTTATCGATAACTTTTTGAGTATTGATCAAATCTTGTGCTACCTTTTTTTTATGATACAATAAATTATGGAACTCCCTAAATGAAAATGCACAAAAACAAGCATATCAAAACTTTTGTCAATTGTCAAAATTACGTGTTCTATCAGTAAATCAAAACCAATATGCGCTATTGTATCAACTTTGATACTCACGTGTCTCTACAGTGATTATAAATCAAACACATAATCGATATAATCGATGTCTCTTCTTAAATAATCATAACTAAAATCTTCAAGTTTGAAAAGAAATGGAAGGATCGAAATTTAAGAGGGAATATATTAATGGAAGAAAGAAAATTTAAGTTTGAAAAAGAAAGGAAGGAAAAGAAAGGTTCAAAATTTAAGATGGAATATATAATAAAAACCAAAATCTTCAAGTTTGAAAAAGACAGTAAGGGAAGGAAAAGATCAAGGATTTTAAGAGAGAATATATAATAACTCAAATCTGCATGTTTGAAAAGCAAAGGAAGCGCAAGAAAGGATCAAAGAGGAGAGGAGAAAATGTAAGAGAAACTAAAATCTTTAAGTTTGATAAGGACAGGAAGGGAAGGAAAGGATGAAATTGTAAGACAGAATATATAATAACCAAAATCTGCAAGTTTGAAAATGAAGATGCAAAAGAAAAATACGTAGAAAAGCCACATAAATTTTTAAACTTTTTCAAAACTGAAAACGAAATATTTAGGAATCATAAAGCTTTGAAAGGCACGAACTGGCTAAGCTAGGTAGGAGCGTTTGATGAGACTCAACAAACCGGAACACTTGGGTTTAGAAAGCTTTCTTTTGGGCGAGATCTATGGATGTTAAGGTTTCTGTTGAAGTACTTAAACACTTTAACTCAGTGTTTAAGCCAAATAGATTTTACAATTTCTGACAATTTGAAGTTTTTAGAAGAGTTTAAATAAAAGTTTCCAAAATAAATTCCCAAAAAATGTAACGATTTTTGAAACTATTTTAAAAATCAAACCAAATGAAACCACAAAATTAAAATAAAATTGACAAAATGTGTATATCTACTTAAATTCATAGTAGAAATATATACCCTGTTTATACACAGCAAAACTATCATGATAAATGCTCTTTAAAGTATGCTATGCTTACTAAAATTTCTAGTTTAGAAAACCAATTCTCTAATAGTTGGACTACTATATACATATACTCTTATATAGACTGCTAACTCATTTTGAATACCTTCAATTAGTCCGTCAATCTTAGTGAATGTAAAGTCTGGATTATGTATGACCAAAGATTTATAGATATTATAGATGGCGCATGTGGAGCAAATCTAATATTGGTAGCCAATGTCAGCTACCACGAATAATCGTGCATTCTTTTACTTGCTTCATCTATAATATCTATAAGTCTTAGATTATATCAAAGATATATAGATATTTATGGATGACACAGAAATTAGTAGCCAATGTTAGCCACCAAGAATAATCGTTTTGTTGTTTCACAAGCGTCATCTATCATATCTATTAATCTTTGGTATGACGCAGGCATAACTGACTCTTTAAATTGAGAATTATATAAGAACGAAAAAAATTGCATACTTCAAGGGGCATTTAGCATGATATTCTTTTTGTGTATAAACGGGGGGTAATTGATTATCAAGTGTGAGACTTTGTGTAAAACCACTTGCATTTCATTCGAATTCATCTGCTAGTCGCCTCGAGCAAATTTGACCACACAAAATAGATCAAACAATTTTGCTATATTTTAATTAGCAATTTTTATTCGCCCTGAGAATAACAAAAAACAAAAAAAAAAACCCCACACACACACACACACAAAATAATTGTACATTTTAGATGGTATTTAATTTCATATTTAATTTTTTTTTTATATAAATCTATGGAACAAAAATTAAAACAAACACACAAAATGGAACTGGCAGACGGAAAAAAGCAAAAAAAAAAAAACAAAAAAAATATTGGTGATATTTTAAAACCACAAACAAAACGTGAGAAGCAAAAACTTGAAAAACAAACATAAAATTCAAGCAACAGTTATTATTATCATAGATTTTATTATTGTACATTATCTTTTTGTGTAAACATTAAGTTTAAATGGAATTTTAAACACTCACACAAACGCGGAGCAACAATGCGAGGAATAAGCAAACAAAACATATTTCATATATAGCATATATATATATATATATATAGAAGCGTAGTTTTTGGTAGTGCAACCTAACTATGAGTAGTTTGTTAAATGAATTGATAACTATATACAACCACACACACACACACACACACAACCACACATATACAACAATTATGATTAATGTAGCCACTAAGCCGCCACCACAACAATGGAGAAAGTGTTTCGCAAATTTAGCTAAAAAAAAAAGAAAAAAAGGAAAGACTGGCCAAGCCAGCCAAACAGCCAGAGAAAAGCCCACTTAAAACGCCGAGATTCCAGCAAAATGAAATTAACTTATTAGAGCAATTCCATTTAAGTCCATAAGTTTAGAGGCCATAGACATTTTTTTGGATCAAATTGTGTTTGCCTACTTCCAGAGACCGAGACAACTCACAGCCATTTTTTGCGGATTCATAGCCTAGCCTAGCACACACACACACACACACGCCTAGCAAAACAAAGCCAACACACACACACGAGGAAGGAAGATCGAAAATGGGAAAGTATTTAAGCCACAACCTAACAAAATTATTAATACAATTTATATATAGAGATAGAGAGAACACACATACGCGAATTGTAGTTTGTAAAGTGAGCAACAACTTGTTTATATTAAAAAAAAAAGGAAACCCGCAAATTATATATACACACACACACACACTATTATTAAATACAAATTATATATTATATATATATACACACACACACACACACAAGCGCATATGCATAGCAGGGGCGGGATCAGCCCGGCCCTTACTATAATGATTATTATGATTATTATTACATACATACATACAAACAAACATACATGCATACATACATACATACATACATACATACATACATACATACATACATATATATATATATATATATTAATTATATTTAAACCAGAGAGCAAAACTAGCAATGTTCAGATGCCACCTCGACATTAGCAGTTCCACTTTTTTCTGAATCAAAACTCAAATCTCAATTAAATGCAAGCAAAAAAACAGCTGCCAGCGGCAAACCAAAACTTCAAACAAAATGCAAAAGTAAAACGTTTACGTTTGAATCAAGTCTTTTTTCGTTCAATTGGGTGCACACGTCGTACACGAGTGCCGCGTGGATTTGTGGATATGTATTTTGTTTGTCCAATTGATTGTGCTCGCCAGAGTTCAAACGCAAAACAACAACAACAAAAAAACAAAAAAAAACAAAAATCAAGAAAAAGAAACAAACGCAGAAAATGTTTGGCTAACAACAAGAACAAACATTTTTTAGAATCCAGAAAATGGAAAAAGTAACAAAAATAAAATAGTAAAAATATTACTTTTGTAAATAAATTCGAAAATGTGTGTTTTATTTTTGGTAATGCCTAGCCAAGCTGGGTGGGGGACAGAGGGTAAGTTCTGTGCGAGATTTGGGCTAGTTTCTCTTTCTAATTTTGCGAACTAAGTCCAAATATTATGATATATATTTTCAGGGATGCAAACCACTCGAAAATAAGTACTGGTTCGGTTCAGTGGTTCAAAAAGGCATCGATCGATCATTTTTGAAATTTGATTCCTATAATCCATTCGAATATCTTTAAAATCCTTAGAGCAATCTGCAAAGATTATTATGGCGGATTCCCAGGACTCGTCTATCAGTTCCTGGAGGAATGCCCTTATTTATTGGCAGATTAAGATTGAATTAAGGTTAAGAAGTACCACAGAAAATTGTAAATATTGTCTAATGAAAAAACAAATTTAGATTGATGACAGGTAAATAAAGAGATCGGCGGGAAACTGCAGAAGATTTGTGAAATTCTCTTCAGGTCATCCTTAAAAGTTATATCGATCCGACAACGCTAAATATGTAGAGGGTCAAACGAAATGTTTAAAAATTAAAAAAAAATTCCTAATTAATCAAAATTATTGGCTAGAGGAAAGCAATTCCCGTTAAAACTCGTCAGAGAACTGAACTGAACTGAATCGTTTTTATTTGTGGTTTTCGGTTCGGTTCAGAAATTCTGAAAGGAAGCCGGTTCGGTTTGCGGTTCGGTTCCCCAGCGGGAATAAGCGGTTCGGTTCGGTTCAAAACCGTTTCAGCTCAGAACCGGTTTGCATCCCTGTATATTTTCTCACCTACCCAGGATTCGCTCGTTGGTGTCTACTATGCTATATAGCTGGCCGATCAGATTGATTTTGAAGCTTATTCGCTTTGAAAATTAGAAAGTCTACTATGAAATCCGTCCCAAGGCGCACTAAAATTAAGAAAAATGTTTTCTTGTCTAAGTTTCAGAAAACTATTTCCGTTTATTAGAATATTTTTCTATGTACCAGGGCAAATTGAAAAACAAGGCTAAATTCTATAATTCATGGCATACTTTTTTCTACGTGTAGACAGGAAATTTCCGTCGCCGTTGGAGAATATTTCTGCGAATGTATCCTGCATCTTTTGGATTCGCATGTAAGTACGCATGTACCATGTATCAACAGTCAGAAGAAAGCATCTTCGACCAGTGTTTAAAAACTTATGATATTTTTCACTGCTTTGATTTTGATTTTGCTTATGATTCTGAAAAAGGCAGCAGCAACAGTCGGTAGCAATTCTTATAAGTTGATAGCGAAATGTTGCTTTTGATTTTGGAAATTTCAGAAGCAGCAGTAGAAGCAAAATCAAAAAAGGAAATTAGTCAAAAGCAAAGTCATATGACTGATGTGCGCTCCGGCAGTTATGCTCGGACTAAAACTGAAACTTTTGGCAATCGCAAAATCAAAACGTGGACAAAGGAAGTGAATTTGACCTTTCCCATTCCCACCATTAAATACCCAAAAATTCTTGGCGTTACCTTCGACCCCCTTTTCACTATTGCCAGGCACTCATTGGACACCATAAAGAAAGTGAGGAGTCGAAACAAGGTCTGATCTGGGGCAAAGATAAAGAGGCAATTGCAGCGACATATAAAACAATCGGCAGATCGTTGCTAAATTAGGACCAATCTGGTCCCTAGCAATTGGAGCAACACAATAATGTAATCTCCAACTGGCACAACTATCAATATGTCATAAAGATCGGTTCCTATTCGATTAAACCATAAAGTAAATAAAAGGTTCGCTCCTTCTGTACATATTTGGTAATGTATGTAATGTAATCAGTATTTATTTATGTATCATCCATATCATTTATCATATTGCGCTAGTCCAAAAAAAAAAATAAAATAAAAAAAAACATTCAAATTTGTGATGAAATACTTTATTTACTACATACAGTATAATCTAAAAACAGTTTTCCTGAAACAATATGGAAACTTAGACATAGATGTGCAATTTTTCAAGAACATTTCCGTTATCATTGTAAGTTAAAACTACAATTTTAGTTTTAAATAAGTGCATTTTTTTTTTTAAATTGCTGCAAGGGTATACAAACTTCGGCCGAGCCGAAGTTAACTTTTCTCTATATTTTGTTTGTAATTTTCTTTATCAGTTTTCTAAACTTTTTTATAACTTCTATTTTGCAACTTATTTTAGATTGAGTGTGCTTATTCATAATCGGGGGGTGTTCCAGAAATCTCTAGAGATTTTCGTGTAAACGTTTTCAAATCAAGCTTAAACTGCTTGCCTGTATATGTGAAATGTCTCCAAAATGCAGGGCTCCTAGATTAGATGACAAAAGTTGAGAGATTTGAAACCTACTGATCAAGGCCAAGTAGGTTTGATGTAGGGCTTGATGTTTCACGTGTAGTACGAATACACGTGAACACGTGAAATTAAGTGCTACGTGTATAGGTACGTGTTTATGAACTACACGTGTATCCGAATACACGTATATCCGTGTTTCCAGTGAATCACGTGTAGCACGTGAATGTTTCTTTTCCGATATAACTATAAAAGCATTTTGCCTGAATCATTGTGTCGCGAAATGATCCTCACTGCTTTCTCGTGCTGTTCGAAACCACTAGGCCGATTTCGTTTGGGTGCACTGTGAACTGCCCCCATTCGCCACGAACTTCATGAACACAAGGAGAGGAACGGATGAGGTAAGGACTTCTCTTCCCCTCCTCCCAATACTCAGGTAGGCAGTGCGTACAGCAGGCAAAGGTACCACGCTGCACGCTGGTCCAAATCAACTGGATCAGATGCCGAAGGCAAGCGCTCCTCGGATGGCGTGTGGCTAGTGTGTTTCTTAAAAGCAAATTTTCTATGCAATTTATATGGCATCTGATGCGTTTGGATCAGCTGCCGAAGACACTTCGGCTGGTATGGTAACAGGCGTCAGCCTAGTGTGTCTCCAGCTTTAAACACGTGAATCACGTGTTTTGGGTAGTACACGTACTTATTCTCGGACACGAACAGTAATTCACGTGTACACTTATGTTCGAACTGAAACACGAACCACGTTCGTATACACGTGTCACGTGTACACGTGTAACTAAATACACGTCTGCGTACGGTTTCCATTCTCTATTAGTAGCCTGCAGCGTTGCTGTCACTTTACATCTAAAGTTCTCCTAGTTTAGTTTAAAGTTCAATCGCTTATACGAAAATCTCTAGAGATCTCTGGGACACTCCCAAATAACTTATTTTCTGTAAGTGTGCCTAGTGTTTTGGGTCTGATTATGGGAGAGTGAATTTGTGAATTTATCAAACATGTTTAGTGTGTAGATTCTGTATAATGCTAGAGTATATGTCTGTTAGGAAGTTCTCTGAGGAAAAGTTTCTTGAGGCGCCATCTTTCTCTTCTGCCCTGATTTTCTTCGTCTTCGCAATAGCCTTCTGGCTAGTGTGTTGGGGTGGCTTCTCAATCATTCCAGACGCCTTCTTTACATTGCTGAAAGACAAAATTACTAAAATCGCTATAAAAACTGATAGGGTGAAAATATGTTATGGGTATTTTTTGATGCCAAATGACAAAGGAATACAGTCAAAAAATGATGGAAGAAAAAGAATAATCAATGTTCTGCACAGGGGTACCCTAATCAGCTATCGGTAAGCGGTTAGGTCCTTACCTTTTTGAGAAAGTTGACCAATCTGCAACAAATCTGCTCCCACCCTCCAACTAATTGATATTTTGGTAGGTTTTCATTCATATTTATTGATTCCTTCGTACGCATGTGTTTCATAATACATAATTGCATATTTCATGACTTATAATAAATATTTCCATAATTTTTAAATACATGCTTTTAAAGTGTGTGTTGTGTGTGGGGGTGTGTGGATGTGTGGATGTGTGTAGGGGTTGGGGGGTGGTTAGGATGTTTGTATGTGCTTACAGGATTTAACATTATCTTGTTGTATATATTTTTTTTTTTTTGTCGTGTATTACATAATCCTCCTCATTGCTGATTCGATACGGTTTTAGCATAAGTTAACATAATTTTTGCCAGCTACTAGAATGAATAGAATATAACTTAAGATTTAACTAGCTTGGGTAATAGCGGGTATTGGGGGGGCGGGGGGCGGTTAACTAAAAACAATTTACAAATAATTAGCAACTATTGCGGGAACTAAAGAGTGTAAGTGCTAAAATACTAGTTAAATGCTAGAGATTTGCCCATAATTGTTTTTGTATTTTGTTTTTTTTTGTATATTTTAGATGCAACTCGTTCAACACTTAGATGCTAGGGATGAAAGGGTGCGGCCAGCCTATACGAATTTATACTTCTTGCCATATTTTGTTGTTGTAAATGCAGTTACTTTGCTCGGTTAGTAGTTGTAGTTGTTGTTGTTGTTGTTGTTATATGCCTTAAAAATCAGCCTTAGTTATTATAATAATTGTTGTTGGTTGAGACTGTGAGGGGGGGGGGGTGGTGGAGGGGGACGACGACGACGCTGTTTAGCTTTCAATTGCGTGGAAAAAATGGCATGTCTAAAAAAACCATTGTACAAAAAAAGACTCTTGTTTAAATGTAAAAAATCTGTAAATTTTACTAGCAAAAATTTACGCTTTTTGTATAAAATGTTTTGCCGCTGCTCCAACGCACACAGGGTATTTCCTATATTCATTTATATATGAATGTATATATGTGCTATATATATATATATATGTATATATTTAAAAACATGTTTTAGTTTGACTTGACTGGGGAAACTCTCGGCTAAAGGCGCCAAAATTCAAATATTATTGTTTCGGAGTGCGAATTTCGACTTGTTCAATTGTTGCTGCTGCTGATGCTGCTAATTTATGATGATTAATTAGTTACGAGTTTAGTTTTATTAATGTTTTGTGCATTAGTCGAAACACGAATTGATTGATTAAATGGATGGATACTGAAGAAATGAAGTTGTACCGCCTGGCCCGTTCATTACAACTATAATTGTTAGTCTCTATAAAACTACTTAATGGTGGTTGTTTGTTTGTTGTTTGTTTGTTATTTGTTGACACATTTCATAAACTTTTCTTGTGCAGCTCGAAAGCAAACTGAAAAAAGTACGCGAATTGATTTCCTCATTTCATTTTCCAGTTTGCTTTCAATGTTTTCAACTAATTATAATAATAAAATATTGCATAAAAATGTTTTGTTTGCTGCTTCATAAATTTATATCACACGCAATAAATATATTTAGAATAAAAAACATAATTGGTAAGTAAAGAAATTGAACAAAAGTGGAAATCATGCATAAGTTTATGTATGTACGATTATATATATATATATATTTGATCTAATTATTATGTTTGTTGTTGTTGTTGTTGTTGTTGTGGTTAAAGTAGGTGGTGGTGTTTGTAAAGTTTTGCGGGATGAGCCTACTTTTGGTGTGACCAGGTGGGGAAATGTTGTTGACATTGAAAAGTTTGGGCACTTTGAATGGAACCTTTTTCAGAAATTGCATTGAGACATTGGTTTTAAGGTCCTACACAGAAAAAAAATTGAATTTAACTCCACCTTCGAATTGAAATTTGAAGCCAGAGTCGTACTACATCCCACATATCCTATCTCCGTCCATCCTCTTCGTAATTGGTATATGAAAGTCCGGGATTGAACGACTTTTCTGACAACGTTTGGGATTGATTTAAGCACAAATATCTCAAATTTTTCTCTGATATTAGTAGAATATTTGTGTACTATCTAAGAATCTAAAAGAGTAGTCCCTTGTTTTTAAAACCTTTTAACTGAAACATTCTGGTTACTTTGTGTACCTTTACTTTTGTGAATCATAACTATTAAACCGTTTTCTTACATTTCGTTTTATTGGATTCGAATGGCCAACATTTAAGTTACTACTCCAGTATCAATATATACAGTTTCCGTCTTCGATTTCGATTGTAATTGAATGGTTACATATATGAAAACTCGTGGAAATAGTTCTCATATTTTGACATGATCCAAAGAGGCATAATAAGAACAGGATAAAGTCAACTGATGATAGCACCAGAAGACACTGATAAGTGGTCTAGGGATTCTTGTATTGAGGTTTGCTGCTGAGTTAACGATAACCTACACGAAGCTTGTTCTAAGGAGCTTGTTGTAGAGTTCGTTTCGGCCTTTTATTGATTTCATGTTAATCGATATTTAAAAAACGCACTAAATACTTATGTAGCATCAACAAAGTTGTAGAATAGACAAATGTTTTGTGAATGTTCAATCGAATGTAAAATTGGCCGTGTTCAGCAGATGAATTGATGACTGAGCAGGTATCAGAAAAAGTTAAAACATCGAATAGTTCCTGCTACACTTTTTGGACAAAGACTTTAAGAAAAAACTATCTAAAAGCGGTGCAGATAATGGCAACACGCCGTGTCCACACTGAAAATGCATAAAAGTATTCACTCTTAAAGTGTGTACGATATCCAAAAGAAACCCTGGATGAGACCTTAAAATTCTGATAGAAGGGACTTCTGTGAGCATCATCTCAATCCCAGTTTTTCAACTGTACGTTCGCTTTTTGTATATACTTTTGTACCAGCCACACATAGCGGCCACAATTTTAACTTAATGTTAATCTACAAAATTCAGCAAAACATGCAAAATATTCATTAGAAAGACAATGGGCCCTGTTCCGGTAATCGATTCGATATTCGCGTAAACGTCAGTATTTTGCATCCAATTTGAATAACATTGTATGGAAGCTGAAAGCAATGCCTACGGTTACTAGATCAGGTATCGGGCAGCTGAAACCGATTGCTCAATGCAATTGATATAATTTCGCTGAAAAATTCCAACAAGATCTAGTAACCATAGATTGTCTTGTCACTTGCATACAAATTAGTACTACTTGAACACCTCGAAACATCTACGCTTACACGAAAATTGACTCGAAAACCGATAGGAATGTCACAAATTCGCATAAATCATACAATTTAATACCTTAATTCTTGAATATGTTTAAAAGCGCACACTAGAATTTTCAAATTAAGCTGTATCACGGTACTCTTCAGCCAAAAATCCCCGAGATGGAGTACCATTTTTAGATTCACATCGAACCACTCCATATAGGCAATTGATAAGTCCAAACTGCGTGTTTGGTTTCACCAACTAAGACATGGTTAGCGGATAATGCAAGTTTATGTATGTCCAATGAGAGTATGAGCAGCTTCATCTAACTTAATATTATAAGAAAATTGCTTCATTACAAGCAAGAAAATATATCAAATTCATTATAAAATGTCTTCAATTGACAAAACGCTTTACACTAAGATGCTTTCAACTGAAGTCTTATCCCAATAGTTCCCAATTTCGTGTCGGTTTTCGTGTAAACGTAGGTTTTTTTTTAGTTTAAAATCTACAATATTATATGAAAAGTAAGAGAATGTCTGCAGTTACTAGATTAGGTAGCCTTATTTTGATGAATTGAACTGCTAAAGTAATTCCGATTTTGCTCTAAACTGATATAGTAGCTGTTGACATGCTTCTCAACTTTCATGTAACAATGTTAGGTTTAAACTCTACTCTAACTTATATTACACGACACCCATCTCGGAATAGGGCCGTTTATGCCTCTTCCTGCTGGTAATGAAGATATTTACTCACAGTTATTGGAAGCTGTTAATACCCCAAAAGGTTAATGTTGCTGCTGCAATATCAATAGCTAGTTCAAAAATTGCTCATAGTCAGCTTGCAAATGGTTCGTTGGTAAATCTGAAAACAAATTTCGAGTATTTTTTAAACTACTTCATGTCCCATTTGGTGTGGTTTGTGGGTGAGTCTTTAAATGGTACTCCATATCGCATATTTTTGGCTAAAGGTTACCATCTCAGTAGCCCATTATGCCATCATAGCTATAGATTTTAAGAAAAATCTCCCGTTTGTTTTTAAAGATATTCAAGAACTTAGTTTTGACCTCCTCTAGAGGTACCTTATCCAATTAAATGAATAAAGCTTATGTTTTGGTATTAAATTCACCATGAAATTGTCCGTATTTGCTGAATTTGGTAGATTCTTAGATTAAACCATTAACAACCAAGTTAAAATTATTGTTGCCAAGTGTTGCTATTACAAAAGTACTGATTGAAAGCACATTTAGGGTAAAGTTGAGTAACTCGATAGAAGTTAATGCTTGCAGAAGTTCTTTTAATCAAAATTTAAAGGTCTTTTTCCAGGTTTATTAAAAAAAACTTAATTTTGTGTAAGTTTTAACTAAAACTTACTGTAACAGTAAACTTACTGAAAGTATTTATTGCCCATAAAAAATCGTGTTTTTAAATTAGGCGCTCAAAATGTACGTAGAAACGCTAGTCGGTATCGATAAAAAACCTATCGACTTGCAATTGCAGCTGTACATAGCAGTAATGCTCGAAAGGAGCTTACTTATAGCTCGATACATGTTCTTAAAATCATAAAACGTTTAATTGGCTATCATGAAACCGTATCACTGGATCACTGGAGCTCAGCAGCAATTTCTGTGAAATTGTATGATTGATCAGGGAGTTAGTTCTTGTGCTGAACGCGACCATTGTATCAAAAAGATTACCTTAAAGCCTACAGTTTGGTAGCAAGTGGTGGCTTACTTGTTTGGTTGGGGTTAAGAAAGTTACTGTTGAAGTCCTTTCAAGAGTGCTCTTCTATTCTATTCTCTCCCTTTTCGTTGAATAACAAATCGTACCCTGTATTCACACCAAACGTATTCAATTCCCGCTACTTAAAAAAAACCATAAAAACCACCCACGTCTGCCTCTTCACTAGGTACACATCAATTTGCAACAATGTTTTGTGTGTTTTTTTGTTTGTTTGATTCGGTTTTTGTTTTCTCTTTTTGTTTTCTCTTTTTGTTTTTGGCGAATTTGGCCTTCAAATGTGCAACTAATTCGTTGTGAATGGCAATGACTGTTGGAACTAACCACTAAAACTAGCAGGATATCCGTATCCAAATGATCATGGCGACAAATACTCATATATGGTTGATGTGTCGCACTCTCATTTGGCCCGAATATAGAATACAAATTCTTGAACTAACTAACGATTTAACGATTTGGCAAATGGTTCTTCTTCTTCTTCTTCTTCTGCTTCTCTCTTCTCTCTATTTTCTAGTTGTGTTTATTTCTGTGGCTTAGTGTAGTCTATGATGATTGGCCTTGGGCATGGCGCCAACAATGCGTACACGGCCCAAGGTGCCAACTGCTCCAGCGCCAGCGCCACCAGACAAGCGCTGATGTAGCTGCTGCTGCTGCTGCTGCTGTTGCTGGTGTAGCTGTTGCTGCTGCTGTTGTTGCTGTTGCTGGGCTTGCTGCAGCTGCAGCAGCTGCTGATGGCGTTGCTGCTGTTGCAGTTGCAGTTGATGTTGCTGTTGTTGTTGGTGCTGCTGCTGCTGTTGTTGATGTTGATGTTGCTGCTGCTGCTGCTGCTGCTGGTATTGCTGTGCCGTTAGATGCGGCTGTGGTGCATGCTGGGCATCATTACAATCGCAAAACTGTGGCGGCGGTGCCAATACCAAATTATCTGTACCAAACTGCAAATTGTTGTTGCCCGGCTGCGTCACAGTCGCAGTGACAGCAGCAGATGGCACTGCCACCAACTGGCCGCTGGGCAACATGCCCACAATATGCGCTGTTGCCATCTGCTGCTGCTGTTGGTGTTGCTGTGGCGTCTGTTGCTGCTGCTGCTGTTGCAGTTGCTGCTGCTGCTGTTGCTCGCCATCACTGTCCGCCTCCAGGGGTGGCGGTAGTTGCATCAGCGACACTGCCGTGTGGCGGGTGACACCTCGCTGCATGGCTATGGCCGCCGCCTGTTTCCTTGTCAGCGAATTGTGTCGCTGAAATGCTTTGGCCGGCGGCGAGGGACTCAGTTCACCATCGTCATCCTCCAGGTCGGAACGTTGCTCCATTTCCGAATCATGTCCACCGCTGCCCGCCTTGTGCAACTTCTGTTGCTGTTTGGCCACCAGGGCAGCCGTGTTGCTGGCTCCGCCGGCAGCAGCCGCTTTGGCTTTTAGAATTTGCTGCAAGTGTTGCTGATGGGCCAGCTGTTGTTGCTGCTGTTGCAGTATCTGTTGCTGGGTGGCTATCAACTTTTGATTGGGATTCAATTGCTGCTGCTGCAATTGTTGTTGCTGCTGTTGGAGCTGCAACTGCTGCTGCTGTTGATGATGATGCACATTGGGTATGCGTCCCAGGACTTGAGGACTCAACACGGATATATTTTGGCCGGGCAGAGCCTTGAGATTGCTCTGTGCAGGCTTGGAGCTTAGCTGCTGTTGCTGTTGTTGGATGGCTGGCGCATGTTGCTGTTGTACCAGCTGCTTGACTGTTAAGGTGGTGGTTGCTGTGACCGTCGTGTTGCTGCTGTTGTTATTGTGATTGTTGTTGGCCTGAGTGGCGGCCGCCTCATAGGCTGCTGCCACATGAGCCACATTTATGTTGCTGGTGTGGTTGACTGTTGTTGTTGCTGGCGCTGCTGCTGCTGCTCCTATGCTGATGGTGGTTTTGGCCATGGGTTTGGTTTGTGCTGGCGCTGGTGCATCTGGTATGGTTTTCGGCTCTTCCACAATGGTGACAGTGGGTTTCTTTTTGATGGTATCCGTGGGCTTGCCAAGTGTTGAGGCCATTATCAGCTCCTGATCGCTGCTGACGCCCGAGCTGCTGTTATCGCACTCATCCTCGGGGGGCTGCAGTTGCTGCTGCTGCTGTTGCTGCTGTGGGGGTTGTTCCTCCTCCTTTTTGACAAAACCATTGGGTGAGGACTTGGAGGTCTTGAGATTGCTGCGTATGCGTTGAATTTCCTCCACAGACAGGGAATGGGAGATGGAGGCGCTGCCTGAATTGGAGCTGCTGCCGCTGCAAAGTAGAGGAAAAAGTGGAAGAGTTAGGTGACGAGTTCAATTGGCTACCATTCCCTTGGTCTTACCTGGCCTGGCTATTGCCACTGGTTTCGGGCACATCGAACAGCGCTATCTTCTCATTCAGCTTGGTGTTGCGTGCCACCAGTATGGAGTTCTCATCCTCGCCATCCGACTCGCTGCAACTGTAGTCCGGCTCGGGTATGGGTGGTGCTGCTCCATTTTGAGCTGCCGCCGCTGGCGGTGGCGGAGCTGGCGGCACTTCTGGCGGGCTCTGCTGTTGCACTTGTGGGGCCGCATAGTGCGAGGCCACCGGGACAGCTGCTGCTGCTGCTGCTGCTGGCCTCACCTGGCCCGGTGCCGCATACTGACTGACCTGCGGCTGCTCGGACTGTACCTTATCCTTCTCCTGTCTCAACTTCCAGGCCATTACATTGCGCAGCTCCTGCGGTGAGGCATAGATCTTGGCATTCGCCGAGGGATTGAAACTGCTTTGGACTCCGTCAATGGCGGCCGAGGTGACGGCATCGTTCTCGGTCCGCTTCTTGAGTTTCTGCTGCAAGGAGATGGTGCTCTCATACTCGGACACACTGCCACGTGTCTCCACTTTGACCACCTGACCCACGGGCGGCGGTGGCGGTGGATGATTGGGTGGTGGCAGCATGGCGGGTGGCGCCGCCGCCGGGGCTTCCATTAGATTCAGGCGCTGCAGTGAAGCATGCAGAGTGGCCACATCGTCCTGCGAGTGATGACCCTTGCCCACCGCTTGCCAAATGGAGGAGGAGGAGCCATGCAGTTGGGCTCCATGAAGATCGGGTGTTGAATGGAAACGTTTTAGGTCACGCCCGCCGGCTGCACCGGCTCCGGCAATGCCACCGCCCACGGTGGGCGTGGCCACTGGCTTGCCACGCAACGTGCCGCTGCCCTGCTTACTTCTGGCCGTTTTGCGCTTCATCTCGGCCACACTGCCATAGACCAGGGGTCCACCGCCGCGCAGGGGTGAGCCATTGGAGGCGGGCGGCGTGGCGGCGCCACTATCCGTGCCCGACTGGAAACGCGAACTGGTCATCATGGTGGCATAACGGTTGGAGGCATTCGCCGCATTGTTCTCGCCCTGTTGACGCTGGAACAGCTCCTCCAGTTCGGCAGCTGTTATGCGACTGGAGGTGGGACGCGCCTTGATGCTGGCCGTGCGCAGCTGCACGGGAGTGCCGGGCCCACCGCTGGCCTGCTGGTGCGGCGTGGGCGTGGCAATGGACTCCACCGAATTGGATTTGGTATGCGCCACCTCGTCCTGATCCTTTTCACCGCCATTCTCGAGGCCAGCCACCATGGACTTGGCCCTGGCTCGACCCACACTCAATGTGGTCTTGGGATCCCGTCGTGGTGGCATGGGAGCCATGCGCACACTGCCACCGCTTCCCACTGCGCTGCCATTCAAATGGCTGCCCGGTCCCATGGACATTTTGCGTGGCAAAGTGGCGCACTGACGGTGTGAGGTCTGTGGTGTGCTCGGTCCACTGGACAAATGCTGGGTAGCTCTAGGGCCGGCTGCTCCACCCACTCCTGCACTGGGCAGGTATTGGGCAGTGGCCTGCATTTGGTGTGGGAATTGGGGCGAGATTACCGTCATGTTCACCAGAGCACCGGCTGAGCGGATCATCTCCACCACCTGTTCATGGGAGGCGGCGCTCACATCCTCCCCATTGATGGTAAGCAGAAAGTCACCCGGACGCAGGCCAGCCATGTCGGCCACACCCCCAGGATCCACATCGTCCAAGTATTGCAGAGCGGGAAAGCGCTCCGAGGGTCGCAGCTGCATCAGCTGGGAGCTGGCCTTGGCACCGCGCAGTATGAAGCCGAAACCGCGCTTGGCGCGATGCAGCACCACCGAACGGGGGGCATTGTAGGCGCTGTAGAAGGGGAGGGGCAGGTTATGGGTTAAGATCGGGGTAATAGCCAAGCACCATACACTCACCTCTTCTTGATGCGTGGCGCAGTGGCACTGCTGTACTGTCCCATGGAGTGGTTGTTATGACTCAGGCCGCCTCCTCCCAAGTGCTCCGATTGCTGCTGCAGCTGCTGGCAGGATCCATTGCTGGTCATGGACAGCGACGGCGATTGATGTGGCTGCTGCAGCAAGGTACTGGAGCTGCCCGAATGACCACCCAGACTCAATTGTGGCGACCCCTGATAGGAGGATGGCTGCTGCGGCAGCTGCTGTTGTTGTTGCTGCTGCACTGACACCGCCTGCTGGGGCGCCATTCCGGTGCTGGCTGTCATTACATTGGTTATGTGCTTCTGGCGCAGATTCACCTCCTGCACACAGTCGGCAGGAAAGAAACCCGACTGACTGGTGCCACGCACATAGCCCTCGAGTAGACCGCAATCGGTGCTGCCCACCACTTCGATAACATCGCCCGGCTGGAGGCGTATGTGACCCACGGTTTGGCCCGCATACGGTTCCATGCACACCACCGTGGTGCTGGGATGGCCAATGGAACAGGCAGCCGAGTCCGAATTGGTGCCCACGCCCGAAGAGTCGCTGATAATGTCGCTGGTATCGCCCAGTGATTTGTCTGGAGTTAGAATCGAATGGATTATTTGGTCAGAGTGTGGCAAATTGATTGAATGGACGACTTCATGCAAGTGTCGTCGTTTTGGGTGTGGGAACAATATATATATATAGTATATATATACACACACGGACACACACACACACAGAGACAAAAGCAGCTGCGGGCATGGACAAAACGGAGGAAATGCTGACTGATGAAATGAGTTGGGACAATACTGTGAACTGATAAACTTAATCGTACCTAACTGAAGAAGGAGGGGGGTGATCATAATTAGTCGGTTCTGAGATTGTGATTGCTTAGGGTTCGCGGTTTGGTTTCTTAAGTACAGAACCGTAGGAAAAAGTAGCACAAAGGTTGGCTGAGACATTTTGTTCCTATGTCGGAGAGCGACCAGTTTCCACAAGCATAATGCAAGTATTTGGTCCGAATCTTGGCATATAACCTCGAGAGAGAGAGAGAGAGAAAGGGTATAAGACCGCTTGCTCACGTTACTCACCAACTGTTGGAGGTTAATCAAGTAAAGAACATACCACGGTAAGTAGGGTTGCTACATATCGCGTACAAGAAAAGCAACGAGAAAAGTTCCCAAGTCTGTTACATGAACACTTTCCTCAAGGAACTCAAAAGAGAAAGAGAGAGAACAAGGGTCTATAATTTAAAGGGTTCGCATTATGATCAGGTTCGAGAAATGCTTTGCCGACTTGCAAAGGTTTCTTATAATTCGTTTGCCGTCTTAATCCAACAGACACTTGCCTATTGACCTTCCTTCGCTAGCTAACCGAATTTAAGAGACTAAGTGTGACCAACTGGTGCCAGCTCGCACAAGACAGTGCCGGACATTAACTGCAGCGGTCGGGATTGTGATCGAAGCAGAAGAAGTGACAACTGCAACTTACATTTAGAAAAGAGTTTCACTTAAATTGGCGCATCATTTAGGGATGCAAATGCTTGGTAGATTAAGTCCATGGCAAGTCTGCTTCTACACAGAGAAAAACGAGTTAAGGTCGGCCCTGCCCAACTTCGAAATACCCGTTACTCAAGGCAATTGGTGTTTAATAACCTCATGCGGCTCAGATAAGTATGCAACGTTTTTGACTCTGTCATTTATTATCCGATCTTTATGAAAATCTCAAAAGTGAGATGGTACATATTGGCCATATGCACTATACTGCAAAATCTGAGCTCGATAGCTTACAAATTGTAGGAGATATTCAACATTTTGGGGGGCGAGGCCAAAGTTTGAAACAAACTTGGTCTGCCTACAGACAATACTAGCTTACATCTAAAATTTGGTTGCTCTAGCTCTTCTAGTCTCTGAGATCTAGATGTTCATACTGGCGGACGGACGTACGGACGGATCGACTCGGCTGTTGATGCTGATGAAGAATATATATACTTTATGATATCAGATATTATGATTAAGTCTACCCTTTTTACTCTACGAGTAACGGGTATAAAAATTATATTAAAAAAGATCAATTGAATGATTTCCGGAGTCCATTTGGAAGGGATATGTCTTAAATATCCATTTAATCATCCAACAGAGCTAAAAATCATCCAAAGGAAATGAAAAATTATGATCATTTGGATGATTTTGTAGCTCCGCTGGATGATTAAAAGGACATCCCTTCAAAATGAATCTTTTCTTTTTCTGTGTAGCACATTAAAGTTATACGCAGAGAAACAAAAGGACGATTGTTGATGTTCCATTGCTCAAAATCGACTTTGGGATATTAAAATATCCATTTATATCAAGTTTTTCGATAGTTTCCCTTTAACTCCTTCCGATATATTCGAAGCGATGACATGACAATACTCGGAAATATCACTTAAAATTTGTACACCCAGAAACAAGCAGAACGAATAACTTGAGAACGAAAGCTATTAAAAAAAAAAAATAAGAATTTGCTAAGTTAAAAGCAGGGGAAACTATGGTTTCTGGAGGAAGAGATATATTTTGTGTATTGCTGGATATATCGAGGAAGACCATAATCTTCAGGGGAAAACAACTGGTGGGATCGTCTTTAGTGTAACGGTTGTAGCCCAGCTCAGCGGAGTTTTAAGAATGCCATTGAACGAAATCGAAGAAAGCTTTATGAAGCAAACTTCACCGTTTAAACACGGACTATGTAGAGTAGGGGTCGGCAATGTGAGTAGATATACTTTACTCCCTTTAAGGCCGACTAATAATGCATCAGCAGTCGTATGCAGAAAAAAGAGATCCAAGAAGATCTAATTATAATAGATAGATTTTAAAATCCTCTTTTTGATATTAAAACATCCATTTTTCATATCCTTTGGATGATTTTCAGCTCCGTTGGATGAAAATTTAAGTTCCACTTGACATTAAATATATATTTTAATACGCAAAAATGAACTTGAAGACATATAAATTCCAAATGGATACTGAAATCATCCAATTTACATTATTAAATATTCTTTTCTTGCTTCTCTGCGTAGCTGCCAATAATAAACTAACTCGGGTAACATTTTCAGGGGGTTTTTCAAATAAAGCTAAAAAATTCAAAATAAAATTTCAAATAAAATCAATTAAAAATGAAGACAAAATTCTTTAAAATAAATCTCTTTTCTCTTACTTCATGCTTTGATTGAAATTGCTAAAATCTACTTTTGAGTACTTGGATAAAACATGCTGAACACGATTAAGGCGTATATATAGTATGTATATATGTGTGTATACTTAACCTGCAGTTGTCAGTATAGAAGGTTATAGTTATATGATTAAGCCTTACATACTAACTTATGTCATTCGGCGAATCAACTTAAATGCAAAAAAAAAAAACCATATAAAAAGGCGATTTTTACCTGTCACAATGCTGATGTCATCCTCATGCGACCGATGTCCCGACGAGCCTTCCGATAGACTCGAACTGGCCGAACTGTAGGCGCCCAACATGTGCTCCGAGGGGCAGGGCGATGGTGGTCCATGCAGGTGCTGCAGATGCGGCTGCTGGTGTTGGTGGTGGTGCAGCTGGTGATGGAGACTGTGATGTGTGGGTGGTGGCAACATCAAAGTGCCACCATTGGCATGCCCATTGACCAGTGCACCACCAAGACCACCACCGCCAGCCGCAGCTATTAAAGCAGCACTGGCCGGACCATTGGCACTTAGCCAGCCGATGCCCGAACGGCGTTTCGGATTGTAGCGTGGTGGTCCGCGGAAGGGTACTGTGGTGTGGAGTAAGGATAGTTTATGCTTTATATGTGTGTCTGTATGTATGTGTGCGCGAGTGTGAATGTGATATGTGTACGGGGGGGGAGGGTAGGTCTGTCGTGTCCTGAATTTATGTCTCTGCACAGGTGAGTTGTATGTTTGAATGGGGGGTGGGGCGACCCGGGGGGGGGGGGGGGGGGGGGGGGGGGGGGAAAGGGTTAGTGTTATGTATTTTTGTCACTTTTACTCGCAGCCCATCCGCGGCCGGGAATGGCGGGGCAGAGGACACCAGCTAAAGTAAGTTGTTATTTATGTTCGTGATGCAGCATCCAAGTGAATGCCAGAGATGAGCAGCATTGGGATTTAAAGGATTTTCACATCTTAAATTAGCTGCAGAAGGTGCACAGGGAGTAGCAGAGCGGAGCAAGCGCATTTCTAAAGCCATTACTTTGCATTTCTAGCCAGTTTATGCATCGTTTAAAGATCCTGAATCCAACTCTAATCTTCTGGGGTAACACAGTTCAATTCAATTGCATTTCAATTTACGAAAGGTTTCGATTTTAAAAACGTTCTTGTTGAAAGATCCATCGATAAATGTGTAGAAATCACAAGAGGGACCATATTAGGCCAAGAAGAAATGCTTTGTTTTAAGGATATTGCGAAAATGTAGGATAAACGCCTTTGGATTACGATGTCGAAGAAAAAACCATAGGAAATTATTCGTTTTTATTGTTTAAAAAAACATACAGAAAAAAAATAGAGATATCCGGGTTACCGGTATTAAATCAATCCCAAACGTTGTCAGAAGTAGGTCATACTCGGACTTTCTCAGTCCAAGTACGAATAGGATTGACTTAGGGCCGATTTCTAATCTACTACTTAGAGCTATCTGCCATATAAACCTACAAATCACAGAGAAAAAGTAAAGCTTATCTGACACATAGCAGCTATTTATAAGATAAGAAATCTCGGATATCTCGGATCTAGTACGACTTTTGCTTCAAATTTCAATTTCAAATCCAATTTTTCGACCTTGATTTTATCTCCCCATTTTTTTTCTGGGTACAATTGGACAGAAGATCCAGTAAATTGAAAGGTTGGTGGTGATTCGGTATAATATTGGTAAGCCGAACACAAATCTGTTAGCGGAAATGGTTCGTCCACGTCTTAAGTGTAAGTAATTTGAGTGTAAAGTTGCTTAAAATTAAACTTTTTTATGAACGTTTTGAGGGGATCCTTTTCGTTTGATTTGGCTTATCTTCTTTTAAAACGAGAGCGTAAGTTAAAGTCGGCCCTGCCCGACTTCGAAATACCCGTTATCAAGGCAATTAATGTTTAATAACATCATGCGGCTCAGATAAGTATGCAACGTTTTTTTAACTCTGACATTTATTACATATTGTACATATTGGCCACATAGTGCAAAATCTGAGCTCAGATTTTCTAACCTATGAGATTTAGGAGTTCATACAGACAGACGGACGGACATGGCTATATCGACTCGGCTGTTTATGAAGAATATATATACTTTATGATATCGGAGATGCTTCCTTCTGCCTGTTACATACATTTGCACGACTTTAGTATACCCTTTTTACTCTCTTGCAATGCTAAACTTGTAACTTTGTGCGACACACATAAAGACCTACGAAAAGCACCAGGTAACAACACCTCTTATCCAGGTTTTCTGGATCAGCTCGAGTACATAAATAGTAAACAGAAAAACAAAACGTGGAGATAAAATCAATAATTTTATACCTATAATAATGCCGGCTGGAGATTAAAAATCTCCGGAAATTTTACTCAATTTAAGCGGCTTTCCTTTCAAGCTTTTTTTTTTATCTCCAATGTGCTTACTTTGTTCCCTTTCGGGATCACATGTACATTAACAAGGAACGAGAGTGGAACAGTATAAATGGTATTTTAGACCATGAGATGCCATTTCATTTCTGTTTAGTAAGAGGCTGCAACAAGGTTTGTGAGTTCGAGCCCCAGACAAGACAAAACACCTTTGTATATTTCTTCGTTTTTCAGAAGTTTTAAATAAACCACAACTGGTGTGCGTCCCTGGAAGTGTGGAAGAGGATGGGCAGAAAAGAAATGTTTATGGGAATATTACCGTGGGATAAATTCAATCTTTTGAAAGTGGGATCAAGACAATTTTTTCGGCTCGACTGAAGAATATTTGGGATTATCCCGTTTCGGCTTAATGCAGTCCCGTACGGATTGTATTATTTTTTGAGTGTAGCAATACACAGATACAACACTTTTAGCTTATTTGTTAATGGTTCAAATGGTCCCAATGGTGTTTGGGAACGCAATTATTAAAACGTACTTTAAATCAGAATCAGAAAAGACCCTTAAGTTCCAATAGAAGGGACTTCTGTAAGCATCACCACCATTTAAAGATTCACCCACATAGCCATAAACTAGACCAAACAAGTAAGAAAGTCGCTCAATTTCTGCTCACCATGAATTTGGATACTGCAGTAAAAGCTGAGAATTCTTTTGTTCATGACTTGACAATCGTTCATCTGACCATTACCAATCCTTTGGCGGATCGATAAATAATCCTGATAAGTAATTATGTTCATATTTCTATCTAAGTGTCGTACATATGGCTTCTTTTAAAATTGTACAGGTGAAAAAGGGAGTTGCAAAATTGACAATTAATTTGATATGATATAACACTTATAACACAAAATTGTAACAAATAATCTTCATAAAATATGGACATACTGTTTGGGCAAAAGTGCCCGAAATATTTTAGACACGGGTCTGAGTCGGGCAAGCTGTGGAACAGCTTGTTGTTGTGAGTGCTTACACTTTTACCCAACTGCCCAAGTGCACAACAAAGGGTATACAAACAAAATTGACCAAAGTGCGTTTATGGCTTTACCAACGAAGTTTGATGGGATGCTTACAAAACTCGCTTCTATTCGAATTTAAAGACAGGTATCCAGCACAGCGGAAACTAAAAATTCCTGCCAAACATCATATAAAAAAAACTGTCCCAGGAATTTTTAGTTTGCTTTTTCGTTTGTTGTGTATCCAGCAACACGAACGAAATCCACACTTGTATAGATAGCGGCGTTTCGGAAGCGTGTGTGGAACAAGAAACAGCTGATTTTTGGGCCAGGAATATATTGTTTACAATTATTTCGGAAGTGATTTGTCACAAGATGGAGGCAAAAACTGTGAGAAGAAGATTGATTTAATATAAGCAGTTGAGGCAAGACCATGTCTTTGAGAGAAACGGAGAAAAAGCATTTTGACAACATTTCTGTGAAAAGTGCCCGAGAAACTGTTGCAGCACAAATTAATGAAGAAGGTGGAATACATGTAATTGTGTTCAAAGTTCTTAAATTCATTAATGTTATATATGCTTGCCAGCGAATGACAGTAAGAACGCTTGGAGAGCGGGAGACAGAGACTAGAGAGAGAGAGAGAGAGAGAGAGAGACAGAGAACGCTCTGAACGACAGTTTGTTTTAGTTGGGTTCCACACACTCAAAATAATTAGTAAATTCCTGGCAGGAATTTTTGCGCAGTGCTGGATACAGGCCTTAAGGGTCTCATCCCGGGGTTTCGTTCGGTTGTGTTTAAAAGAAAACTTTATATGAGTTATTGGTATCTAATGCCTCTACTTTCTCAATTTATGGGTTTCGTTCAGGGGTCTTACCAAAATTTAAATTTTATCGCACTTTTAGCGTAATTTGCGTGGTAAACCCTGATTTAACTGCCTTGTATACTGATGATAAAACTAAACGGCACTAATCTAGCTCATTAAGTTCTTCCACTCCAGGGCATTTCTTATGATAAGGGTTGGATGCATTGAGATTATTCCGTGTGTAATCCTTGTTACCTTCTACTCCACTGCTCATCTCTGGCCCACCACACTCTACTCAATCTTTTCTGGGTTAAATAAAATGATAATATCAAAAGAATTTAACAAATCTATGACAAAGTTATCCCTAAAACCAAGCTAACACTTAGCGGAGCTTCTATTGATTAGTTCACTCTCTGGAATTTGGGTTAACACACATTTTACTTACACTTACTTACTGCCCACATCAATGGTTATTATTGGCCATTACAAAAAGCACAGAAAACAAAAAAAACGTACAAAAACTGGAACATTCTAAAAATGTTCGCTAATTAGATTAGGATGAAATGTGGAAGTATGACAGACATTAAAAAACATTTAACGATAACATGGAACAGGAAACTAGTTACAGTTATGAAAGATTATGCAAATCTCGGTTAAAAAATTGGCAAGCAAATGCAAAATACATGTAAGTAGTAAGTAATGGACAGGCAAATTACAAGATGTTCAACACATATTTATACAGTTAGGTGGGTTTTATTTTTGGGTGGGTTAATATTATTATGAATGGAAATTTGTTTTGTATTGAGAGATGATCCCAAAAGATGATGATGAATGAAGCGAAATGCCGAGTGAGAGATGAGATTGAGATGAGAGGGGGGGGGGGGTTAAACGGAATTGACAAACAAACTTGGGGGGCATAATAACTTGGATGGAAAAGATTGAGCAGAGGAGAGCTAAGAAATGATGACAAATTATAGAAATATCCAATTCCTGGAACACGTATGACGTATGTATGTGAGGTGTGTGGATGAGTAAGAATGTCAGTCGAGAATACATGGTCGAGTGTGGTGACTTAGTAATAAGTTGGCTCTCGATTCACTTACCAATATCTTCCGATTTGTAGTTCTCTATGATTTCGGCCAGCTCCAGGTTGCCCGCAATGACCGCCACCTGTGAAAACACACACGCACACGCGCATATTAGGTTTAACTTTGCCTCGTAAAACACCCGGAAATACTAGAGAGAAATACTACAAGCGTATCTACGGCCACTACAAAAACTACAAGAATTTGTTGTTTTGGTTACCTGATAGGGAGTTTGATTGGCAAAGTTCTGGGCACCGCGTTGTGCGCCGCGAAAGAGAAGCATTCTAGCACAAGCCTCTTGGTTGTTAACAGCGCAAACATGCAACGGGCTATTACCGGACGCATTGCGTCCATCCATGTCAGCACCGTAGAACAACAAGTGTTCCAAGTGCTGAACCAGGCCATGACGACAGGCCTACACAAATGACCAGTCACAATTACAGAGTTGGTTAGCAAGCGTTTTTGTTTTGGTTTTTGTTTGTTTGTAATTTTAATAGTTAGAGAAAGAAAAGAAAGTAGAAAAATTCAAAAATCAATTAGCATTCATTTGCCACACCAGAGTTAACCAGGGGGAAGGGTTGGTGGGGGGGGGGGGGGGTTTCTCTAAGCATTGAGATGGAGAGAGAGAGAGAGAGAGCGATTTCCAAGCTGATCCATCACCGACTTACCTGGTGCACCTCATTCCAACCCTGACTATCTTGTATGCCCAAAGTGGCGTGATCGTGCAGAAGACTCTCCGTTATTTTGGCCTCACATTTGCGGGTAATGGAAATGTAGAGAGGCGTAATGCCACGCCCATCACGATAATTGGGTGAGGCACCCAATTCCAAAAGGGTGCTGCAAATAATTAAAGAGGTGGAATTAGTAAGCAAATAAATGGAGAAACACTTAACAAGCCAAAGGAAATCATTTTTACCAACTGAACTTTAAGACAAAGTTGAGTTGAGTAAAGGTTCTTCTTAACCAAATGCATCGGATCGGTATTTTGACTTAAGTGCTATTGACAATTCATTGTCGAATCTAGAATAAGCTGTAAGCTAAATCGTTGTAAGAACTATAGACTATGCTAAAAACACCTCTTACATATATTTGGACCCACGACCCTGAAGTTCTAAGTATAAGTATAATCATCTGATCCGACAAATGTGCATCATATTTGTTCTAGAAGCCTTCGTGCTAGATTTCATTGAGATAGCTTTCGCAATGACAGAGTAGATGGCATAGAAAGATGGCAATAGCTCAGCTCGGCATGCTAATCTAAAATATGTGATCGGAGATGCGTTACAAGCATCTGAACATTTTAAATATACCCTTTGCAAACGGTATACAAAAATGTGTTCTACACATCGCTTTCAACCTAAACACGACTAAAAAAAGTGTAGAAATTGTGTTAGTTTTGGGCTAAAAATGATTTGTAGAACACAGAATAAACAAGTTAGGGCGCTGCAGTCGAGTTTCCCGATCACAAAATACCCTGTTCATTTGTTTTCATTTATTTGTTTTTGCATTTTTGAAGATGAATGTAACAAAATTTTCATCCCAAATGTAGGCAACACTTTTTGTATACTAAACCACGAGGCTCTAACTTAAAAATTGTGGATCTGACTGGATTTTATACTCTGCACCAAAGGTACATAAAGTATAATAAGTTTGTGCAAAAGTATGTAACATCCAGAAGAAAGCATCTCCGACCCAATAAAGTATATATATTCTTGATCAGCATCAACAGCCGAGCCGATATAGCCATGTCTGTCTGTCTGTCTGTCCGTCCGTCCGTCTGTCTGTCCGTATGAACGCACAGATCTTAGAGATGGTAAGAGATAGAGGTTTGACATGTATGGGACATATGCTTCTTATGTCTGCAGGCAGATCAAGTTATTTTCAATTTTGGCCACGCCCCCTCCCGCCCCCGCAATTTAAGATTTTAAAAACGTCATACCTCCCACAGTTTTAAAGATAGGTGGGTTGTTCCTTCTAGATATATTTAGTAATAAGAATAACTTATCGATCAGCCAAAGGAATGGTGAAAATTGGATGAACGGTTTTGGAGTTATGATCAAAAGACTGTTCGCTGCTGCAGCGCAGTAGCAGCGCTGCTTTCAGCTGCTACTGCAGCATCAAAATTTATGCTGAGCGTATAATTTCGTTGGTACAGAGTATGCTATAGTCGGGCTTGACCGACTTTCTTTCTTGCTTAGGTCTAGGATGGCTAGAGAAGGTCTTGGTTGCTTGGAGATAAAAGGGGGACGGGGTGGAAATCCAAATCTGAAACAAACTTGATCTGCCTACAGCATTAGTCTACCTTCATGCCAAAATTTGTGGCTCTATCTCTTATAGTCTCTGAGATCGACGCGTTCATACAGACAGACAGACAGACGGACAGACGGACAGACGGACGGACGTACGGGCAGACGGACATGGCTATATCGACTCGGCTGTATCATGCTGATCAAGAATATATATACTTTATGGGGTCGGAAATGCTTTCCTTCTCCCTGTTACATACATTCGCACAACTTTATGATCCCCCTTTACCCATTTTCAATGGGAACGGGGTATAAAAATATAATTTACTGTTAAGTAAATTTTAATTATTTACAATCAGAAAAAGTCGGCTGCAGGAGTTTGATACCAAACGGGATTGAAATAATCCGGATTTGTACTTAAACTTGTAAGTATGATTCGTTCTTGGGTGTACTTAAACTGAGTACGAAACATTCAAAGACCGAACAATGACTGTTAATTTTGTTAAAATGAGAAATGAAAGAGATTGTTTATTTCACGACATTGGCTTAGAGACAAATGGGAATAGTTCTTGAATTTGATGGGCTCAAACCAAGAATATTTTGTACTTGCTTAAACATATTTTAAATCATAAATAGCTGACAATCAGCTTTTTTACCATACAAAACATGCTGATTGTTGGCTTCTAACGTAAAACGCACTGCTTGAGTAAATAGCTTATTTTTGTCTAGAATGTTTTGGGGTGGAAACTATACATTTCTGAATAGATATAATATTTTGTAATTGTTTTGAGACGTAATTGGGCTTCAACGTAAAAGTATGATCTAAAACAGAGGAAAGTTAACTTCGGCTCGTCCGAAGCTTGTTTTCCCTTGCAGCATGTTTTTCTAACTAATTTGAGGGACATTAGCACTGAAAACAAACAAGTTTTTCTCACTAAGGGCCGATTTCTCATCTTCTACATAGCTGCTATGTATCAGATAAACTAAGATTTTGCTCAGAGAGCTCTATGTAGAAGATTAGAAAACGGCCCTTAGACTACTTTTCTGACTATACATTTGTATGACAGCTATTCTATATAGATGTTCGATTTCGATCAAACTTAGTAGAATCATGGGAAAGCATAGCATAGAACGTTTTGAAAACAAACAAGTTTTTCTCCCTAAAAATAGGCTCTCGACCGATCATTTCTATGGCAGCTATAACCTATAGTCATCCGATTTTGACAAAGCTTTTAAAAATTGTGTAAAACCTTAGAAAATAAATATATATGCCAATTTTAAAAAGGTTTACATTGAAAATACAAAAGTTTTTCTTACTAAGATTATTTTTCTAACCTTACTTTTCGATGGCAGCTTTACTATTTAGATGTCCGGAATCGATCAAACTTGATGGAATCATAAGAATGCATAGCAAACTTAGAAATTCAAAGTTTAAAGGCATTTAAATTGAAAACAAAAAAGGTTATTCTTACTAGAACTAGCTTTTTGACCAATCGTTCCTATGGCAGCTATATGTTATAGTCATCCGATTCGGCCGGCTCCGACAAATGTGGAGCAGAAAGTGTAAAGTGTGGTCGCAAAAGCTTTAAAACTAACGGAGGAGATATCATAGAAACAGACCGACAGACTGGCGGAGAGACGGACATGGCTAAATCGGCTCAGCTCGTCATGCTGTTCAAGAATAAATATACTTTATGTGGTCGTAAATGCTTCCTTCCATGCGTTACAAACATCTCGACAAAAAATATGCTAATTTGAGTAGTGTGCTTGCCTATGGTGCCAGAGGTCGTGGATTCGATCCCGCCTCGCAACATCTTATGAATAAGCTATTGTCTTTAAGAACTTATACATTCAGTTGTGAGATAAACTAGCCATGAAAAAGCTTTTCAAAACTTTGCCTTGAGTACAAAATACATTTATAATGATAGGGCCAAAAAGAGTGCAGCAGAAAACGCGAACTATTTTTTTTAACGAGTCTGTTCATAAAATCCCAACCGGTTCTAATACTTTGATTATGGAGTGATGGAGTAATTTCTGAGCTGAAGTAACTCTAACTTATTCATTGATTATTTCACGGCACTTGCAAATTTCCAACATTCTTTGGTTCATTGCAGTGACCTCGAGTTTTTTTCGAGTTCGAGTTTTCAGTGCACAAAACCCAAAAAACATTTCAAACTTGTTTCAAGTTCACTTAATTTGTTTCTAGAACGTTTTCAGGTTGACATAAGAAATTACTTGAACTTAAATATATAGTATTTTGTACTTGTTTTACAACTTGTAAAACCTAAAAGCGTGATCAAAAAGATTTAAAAATATTTCGGAATGTTCATAATTTGTCCCCGAAATAGTCTAAAACCAAGTATTATGGTAGGGAAAAATGCGAATTTGAAATAAGAATGTTGTACATGTATTTTGAATATATTTCAAGTGCAAAGAGCTTGGTTGTTTTGCTGAGTGTAGGCTACTTATAAAAAAATCCTTCAAATATAAAGTTAAGCTCATGTTTTGTGAGCTTTTTAATGAGCTTTGTAGTCGAGTCTAGTATAAGTGGGGATATTTCAAGTATTCAGGACGATTTGCTAGATGTTTCATTAAAAGTTCCATACAGCTAAAACCAACGGAGATGTCGCTAGGTGGAAGATCAAATTTTTGCACTTTGTAGAAGAAACACAATACCACAAGGGAGGCTGGTAGATCGTACAGTTGCAAACAAACTTTTTGGTCACCGTTATTAGCAGCGGGTAGAGTATATCTCACGCTAAAAACTGCAAGGCCATGGGGACGCACACACACAAAGGCGACTGTCTGTTTCTATGCTGCCTCTTGATGTTTTTGCGCGCATTCTGCTTTGGAATTCCCAAACGGTTATGCCACCGCTGGCATGTAGAGACTGTTGAGAAACGTTTAGTTGGTAGGCGATAGAGGGCGGTTCCTCTTGAAACAGCTGTACGATCTACCAGCCTCCTTTGTGGTGTTGTGAAAGCATAAAATGACCTCGAGCCGGCTAAAAACTGCAGGTTTAATATCCGATATATTTTTTTAATGTCATAAAAATATCGATGTATATGAAATCTGCTTTCTATAAGCTTTCAAAATGGCTTTTCCATTCTACACTTAAATTTTTATGGTAATCTTTACGATTGACTTTGATAGACTTCGAAAGTTGTTGTATAAAATTGTTTGCTTTCCCACCTGACTGCCTCCAGAGAATCATGCTCAACCGCTCGATGCAACGCGGTGGTGCCATCTTTCGTGCGGTAATCCAACAAGGCTCCGCCATTAACCAACGCAATGAGCAGCTTGTTCGGTTTCTTGGCTCCCGTGGCCACAGTCAGCGGCGTGTCGCCACTTTCCGAGCAATGGAAATTCGGATCCAGTCCTTTGGCACACATTTTGGCTATCTTCTCCACTTGTCCCCCATTGATGCACTCCAGAAAACGACGCAGATTGGCTCGCGTATGCAAGGCCTTCAGTTGGCGTTCATCCAGGGTTAACATTTTGTACACGCGACGTTTGTATTTCAGCTGAGAAAGTGGGAAACAGAGATTAGTCTTAGCATTTCTCTACAAATCACTGACTTACCTCTAAATAGCCCACAGGTCCATTGAATGGATAGTCACCCAGACGTCGTTCTTCATCGAGAAATTTGCCTGCCTTGCCATTGGAGGGTGGTGCAAAGAGTCCATAGTTGAAGCTCTCCTTGAGTTCCTGCAAATGGTACAAAACGGGTGGGGACATGAGTAAGGTGTGCTCAAGTACAAAAGACTTCCGGCCTGACAATAACCCATGCTAATGAGCGCCATCTAAACATGCATTCATAATTTACGACGTCCTTTAAGTGGCAATTTCTTGCTTTAATTAAACAAAAAATTCCCTGACAGGGGAACATACTTCCTCCCTGGAAATTTGTGCGCTTCTCTATCAACATATATATAACAGTTGGCTTTGGTTGGTCTCAAGTGTGCGGAATATAACTGGCGACATTGCCTGTGCATTAATTATGCAAAGTGCGTGGTTATGTGCACGCATGTGTTTTGGTCTCTTTGCGCCCTTAAGTAGGCGATGGCTTTCAATGCTGCCAGAGTGTGGCTGAATATGGCCAAATGTTGACTTTAAAAGTGAGCAGCAAGTGGGGAGGGGGGGGAGACAGATGTGGCCAAATAGAGAAAGGGATGGCTAATGCAATTGGTAATTGCTTGAAGCCTGCAAAACAAGAAAGAAAGTCGTTCAAGCCCGACTATAACCTACTCTGTACCTACGAAACTATATGCTCAGCATACATTTTGATGCTGCAGTACCAGCTGCAGCTACTGCGCTGCAGCAGCGAACAGTCTTTTGATCATAACTCGACAACCGTTCATCCGATCTTCTCCATTCCTTCGGCGGATCGATAAGTTATCCTGACTTAAAAATATGTCTAAAAGAAACAAACCATCTATCTTTCAAACTGTGGGAGATATGACGTTTTTTCTAAATTGCGGGGGCGGGTGGGGGCGTGACCAAAATTGAAAATAAACTTGAACTGCCTGCAAACATAAGAATCATATGTCCCATGCATGTCAAACCTCTTTCTCTTACCATCTTTGAGATCTGTGCGCATTTTTCCCGACCAATCGTTCGTATGGGAGCTATATGATATAGTCATCCGATTTGGTCCAAAACTTGTAAAATTATGTGAAACAAACAAATACAAAATTGCAGGATGCTACCATTAAAAACAAAAAAGTTTATCTAGCTAAGACTGTTTTTCAGACCTATCTTTTGTATGGCAGCTATAACATATAGTTGTCGGATTTTAATAAAGTTTGGTAGAATTATAAAAAAAAAACATAGAAAACCTACGATTACAAAGTTTGCAGACGTTTTCATTGAAAAGAAAAAAGATTTTCATACTAAAACTAGTTTTCCGATTGATTGTTCCTATGGGAGCCATGCGATATAGTCAACCGATCCGGTTGGTTCCTACATATTATTAAAAAAAGACTCTGTGCATAATTTCAGCGCGATAGCTTCAAAACTGAGAGACTAGTTCGCGTAGAAACATACAGACAGACGGACAGACGGACGGACAAAGCTCAATCGACTCAGCTCGTCACCCTGATCAAGAATATATATATAGTTTATGGGGTCGGAAATAATTATTTCTATGCGTTGCAAACTTCTAGGCAAAATAATAATACCCTCTGCAAGTGTATAAAAAGAGAATATGCAAAGGTTGCTCATTTATCACATGGTTTTGATGATTTTCAGCTCCATTGTATGATAAAAGGTATATTTAAGATACATTCCTACAAAATGGATACAGGAAATCATCCAATGCATATTAATATATGTCTTTTTTTTGTCTGTATGTGGGAAATGCTGCAGATTTGATCTCGTAATTGGCAATCTCTTTAATCTCGTAAATCTGAAATCTGGATCGACTCTACATAGTTTCCTACTCTTATTGTTGCATAACGCCTACATATTCCCTCTACCAGCAACATGATCATCATAATCATCTCTGATTAGTTATCTTGTATCCTCTTGCCTTTTAAGTGAACCAAACATCCTACTTTGTCAACTCATTTGGTTATACGATACCCCCCGCCAGCGAAGTGGAAGTTCATAAGCAGCGGTGACTGTCAAACTGTGGCAAAGTTTTTTTTCGGTTAACAAAACCAAAAAACACAAAATGTTGACGCTAATGAGACCATAAATGTAAAAAGCTGACCAAAAGCCACCAGCTTCAAGCCAATCCGTGACTGCAACTGCAAGTTGCAACTCTAATTGCTGCTGCAGTAGAATGAGATTACGACTACTCGGCCACAGCAGCAGCAGCAGCAGCCAGCAGCAGCAGCAACCACCAACAACCAACAACAACAACAGCCAACAACAGATGGCCGGCGATCGCTGGCGACCCACTTCCACAGCTTATATAGCAAAAGGCTGTCTAGTGTCTATTTATTTTTTGCTCGCACTGTTTTTGTTTTACCTGAGAGCTGTGGCATTCAATCAACAGACAACAGCAACAATTGCCATAAGCGACAACAAGCTGCCGCTTGACAATTTATCAATGATGCCTTTTGTTATTGTCGTTGTGTTGCCTTGGCTCTTCTTATTGGAACAGGAAGTTGCTTATTTGCAGCAAGTGCATAAACGCATTGACATTTGCCGGGGGCCAACCATTGTGTGTGAGTGGCTCTCAAACTGTGGTCAAATATTCAGTTGGATTTTCTGCTTAAAGAGATGCAAATTGAATCAAACCGAATGGTTTTAAACAATTTCTAGTTTAGACCGAGCAAAAAAAAAAAACACGGGCTTTGATTTATGAACAATGCGAAAAACGACGCGGCCCCTCCCCCCCCCCCCCCCACCATCCACTAAACAAGAACCAAATATGTCGAATACACAACATTCCGTTTGCCCCACTTTGTTGCAAAAATTTATAGCTGCTGCGCCACACACATCCAACACACGACCCAAACCCAAAATGAGCAAACTCAAATGTTGCGAAACCAAAAGTTCTAAATTACTTTTTACCAGCACATGGCCAGGGCCAGGGCCAGGGACGCGGACGCGGCGACATCTTATTCGTCCTCCCTCTCCCCCTCTTCACGGACAGCCAAATCGAAATCAAAACTCATAAAAATGCAATTTGCGCCAGCCAGCAACTTGACTTAAGGCCGACCCCTTCTTCATCCAAAATCCAGAGGCCCAATTCTGGGGGTCTAGGGCAGCGACGTGTTTGCAATTTGCATGTGCATGACCAAAGTAGTCAGCCGTGGTGGTAGTGGGCGGGCCGGGCCAACTGGTGGGTGGTAGGCCATAAAACCCATTCGGCGCACAGCAGTTAACGTGTCGAGTTTTGGCGAGTTGTAGGCGAAGGACGAGATGTTCTTATGAGTTCTTTGGCGGCGGTGGTGGTGGTGGTGAGAGGGGCGTTTTAGTTCGTGCGGTGAAAATTTATGCGCCATAGGGGTGGGTTTTATTTCGGGTTTAAGCCGAAAGGTGGGGCATGCTGCATAACTGACATTCTTATCAAAAAAGAGAGGCTGGGCTTCAGCAAAAGAATGGTTCAAAAAGGTGTGCTTTGGCACACTAAGAAAATGTATTTTCTAGTTTTAACATATTCGAATTGAAATGAATTTTTTCTTAATTATAAGAACAATTTTTGTTTGTGGAAGTGTTTTTCTTAAATCTAGAAAACAAAACATGAAAATTTAACTATTTAGAAAATAATTTCTTATAGTGAGAAATTCGATTAAATATTTCATAAATTAAGCGTAATTTTTCTAAATGATTTAATAAAAACTTTTATAAATTAAGGGTGAATTTGCCCTTGCCCTTCTTAAAATAGGGCGACAGCCAATAAATAATAATAAAAACCAGAGCTGCAAACCAAAAATCATATTCGGATCTCCGGTACACTCGGTTCGAACCCAAATTAACGAATGATTAAGATTCAGAAATGTAAGGTTCGAGGTTTTTGGGAGAAGGTTTTGGTTTGAACCTTGGTTCAGCCCATGCTTTATACAACAATACTCAGTTTTGTCTTCTATGTGTTTTAAAAACAGCATTCGACCTAAAAACTCCCCAAATTGTATGAAATTTGTATGAAATTCCATTTCGTGGTTTACACAGAAAAATATTACCAAAAAATTGTTAGACTCTTGTTTTTGAGAAATATTCAAGCAGCTTTAGAGTCGTGGAGCTTTAAAAACAGAGACTGTTATGGGAAGGGATTTTATAAGGAAATCTAATCGTTTTGCCAGATTTTTTTTTTTATGAGTCAGTCGCACCATACAACCGATGAAGTTGGTAGACAGAAGGTCAAATTTTTGTGTCAGTTTTGCTGAACCGAATCGAAATTTTGGGTTCGGAATAGGTTCGGGTTCAGCTTTAATTTCTAAAGAGGTTCGGTTCATAGTAAAATAAAAGTCGGAATTCTGGGTTCGAGCCGGTTCGGTTCAAAACCATTTTGCAGCCCTGATAAAAACAACAATAACAATAAAATATTGAAAATATGTTGTAAATAATGACTTGAAATATATAAAAAATATAAAAAGACACCTCAAGCTGGAATTCCCTGTTTTTGGAATCTTACAAGATAGAAAGTCTGTCAAGCCCGACTTTACCAACGAAATTATACGCTTGGCAAAAATTTTGATGCAGCTGAAAGCAGCGCTGCCACTGCGCTGCAGTAGCGAACAGTCTTTTGATCATGTCTCGACAACGGTTCATCCGATCTTTACCATTCCTTTGGAGGATCGATAAGTTATCTTGATTACTAAATATGTCCAGAAGGAACGACCAATCTATCTTAAAAACTGTGGGAGATATGACTTTTTTCTAAATTGCGGGGGCGGAAGGGGGCGTGGCCAAAATTGAAAATAAACTTGATCTGCCTGCAGACATAAGAAGCATATATCCCAAACCTTTATCTCTTACCATCTCTGAGATCTGTGCGTTCATACGGACAGACAGACGGACGGACGGACGGACGGACATGGCTATATCGACTCGGCTGTTACATACTTTTGCACAAACTTATAATACTCTGTGTACCTACTGTACAGAGTAGAAAAAGTTGCAGCAGAGATTCGGCTTGCTGAGAATTTCACCTTAAAATATAGAAAAACAAGAAAGAAAGTCGGTCAAACCCGACTATAACATACTCTGTACCAGCGAACAGATCTTTACCATTCCTTTGGCAAATCGAACAAAAATTTTTATTAGAAAATATGTCCAGAAGGTTCGAACCTATCTATCTAAAAAACTGTGGGAGATATGACGTTATTCTCAAATTGCGGGGGCGGGAGGGGGCGTGTCGCAAAATGAAAATAAACTTGATCTGCCTGCAAGTATAAGAAGCATATGTCCCATACATGTCAACAGCCGAGTCGATATAGCCATGTCCGTCTGTCCGTCTGTCTGTCCGTATGAACGCACAGATCTCAGAGATGGTAAGAGATAGAGGTTTGACATGTATGGGACATATGCTTCTAATGTCTGCAGGCAGATCAAGTTTATTTTCAATTTTGGCCACGCCCCCTCCCGCCCCCGCAATTTAGAAAAAACGTCATATCTCCCACAGTTTTGAAGATAGATGGCTTGTTCCTTCTGAACATATTTAGTTATTAGGATAACTTATCGATCCGCCAAAGGAATGCAGAAGATCGGATGAACGGTGTCGAGTTATGATCAAAAGACAAATTTTCTTGGTACAGAGTATGTTATAGTCGGGCTTGACCGACTTTCTTTCTTGTTTTGGTTTGCAGCTCTGATTAAGACGCTGTGTCATTAGTGTTTAATCACTGGAGGATCCGAACTGGAAACCCAATAATGTTAGTATTAAGAAAGAAGAATTAAAACCCAATTCTACCCCCACACAAGGAATTTGCTTTTTTGGTTTATACTTGTCCTTTGTGTATATACAAATTATACAATTTTTTAAGGTATATTTGACCTTACTTAACTTTATGGCAGTTTTTGGCCATTTACTAAGGTCAAAATAACCTAAAAAAATTAAGGTAATTAGCAACTTTAAAGTAAGGTTAAGATGCTGGGATGAATTTAATTGTATTGTCGGGGGTTTAAGGCAATCTACAAATTAGCTAAAAAGGTGAAATATCACAACATTCCCGATACTCCACTCATAAATAGAAGAAGAATAATAAAAATTTTAATTCTAAAATTGAGTAGAGTGGCCTTTAGTCGTTATTAAAGTTGACAACTCTCAACAAATCACCCTGCCGCCTAGCAGAAATACCTATTCTTCCACTCTTACTCCTTCAAAGAAAACTAACACTGAGCAATCAATTGCTTTGCTTTACCTAACACAGCCAGTGTAAAAAAATACACTGTAACAAATTCCCCTGATTTATTAATATTTCTATTTCTACAGATTTCTACGGAAACAGTGTTTGAACACAAATTGCTGTTCCATTTGATTCTTTTGTTTTTGATCGCCAATTGTCTTGGGCTGGTCCATTGTGCAGACTTGGCGCTTTTGTTCTGGACGCACATTCAGCCTCTCGGATTGCAGCGCCAACGAAGAAGCTTCAACATCAATTTATGTAATCTGGACAGACTCTGGCACTCCACTCCCCACTACCCAGAGCGAAAAGAGATCGGATCGAGTCACATCATCTTATAAATTTTTGCTCGTTGCCCGCTGCCTGTGGTTAACCGCAAAAGTTCTCGACGCGGCGAAGGCGAACAATGCGCCGGAGCAAACTTGAACTCTGGCGAGAGATGGAAACTGGTTCTGGTTACCACATGGATTGTCGGCATTGGCGCTTTGCTTAAAAATGTGTGGAAGTTTGGTGTGCGCCTGGGTATGAACTTGGGGGATGCCAACGCTTTGAGAGTGTGTGTGTGCGGGGGCAGTCTCCAGTCGTTTCAGTTGACACTCGACATTAATTTATGCCAGCATTGGCAGTCTCAGATTGTTAATAATTTCAGGGAAATTTATTGGGTTTCGGGTAGGAGCAAGAGAGCGGCATCATCTGCATTTAGTTGAGCCTTCGCTTAAGGGTCAATGACGTGTTGCTCTCGTTGTTGGATGCCGCCTGCAGGCGGCTTCAAAGCCAACGCCATTCAACAGGAGAACCAGAACAAACCTCAGAATCGGAGACCCAAGCTCAAGCCCGTACCCCACCCATTTCTGGCCATTACATGCCATCCTTAAGCCTGCCCCGCTGTTTGGGTTATCATCAAAAACTAGTTTCGTTTCGCTAGATTTTTGTGGGCTGCCGCGCGTTGCCAGGCCATGTTCTTGTCGGGCTCCTCTGTGCCCACCTACGGACGTGGAATGGCATCGGAAGAAAGTGTTGAAGACTTGAAAAGGGAGGCGCTGCCGACTTAAACATTTATCAGAGTAAGTGCAAGTGCGTTGAACTTGTTTTTCTGTTTTTCATAAAGAAGCCAAAGGACATTGACAGCCAACGTTGAAAGTAGTTGCAGGATATGCGATATGAATGCAGGTGACAGGCATTTGCAATAAAACAGCGAAACATGACCAGCAGCAGCAGCAGCTGCAGCTGCCGGGTGGGAGTTGGGTGGTGGTCTGTGTAAAGGAAAGGAGATAGCTTGCCTGAATCTTTCAAAGATTAACCGTTGACAATGTTGGCTTGGCATTTTGTGTTTTTTTCTTCCCGTTGTCTAAAGTGCACAAGGACAGCACAGGGCATGACAATGGTGTGGTAAAGTTGCGAGGGGACCCACAGAAGTTCGATTTGTTTAATGGAAACAAGAAAGAAAGTCGGTCAAGCCCGACTATAACATACTCTGTACCAAGAAAATTTTTCTTTTGATCATAACTCGAAAACCGTTCATCCGATCTTCTTCATTCCTTTGGCGGATCGATAAGTTATCCCAATAACTAAATATGTCCAGAAGAACCAAGCCATCTATCTTCAAAACTGTGGGAGATATGACGTTTTTTCTAAATTGCGGGGGCGGCAGGGGGCGTGGCCAAAATTGAAAATAAACTTGATCTGCCTGCAGACATTATAAGCATATGTCCCATACATGTCAAACCTCTATCTCTTACCATCTCTGAGATCTGTGCGTTCATACGGACAGACAGACGGACATGGCTATATCGACTCGGCTGTTGATGCTGATCAAGAATATATATACTTTATGGGGTCGGAGATGCTTCCTTCTGGATGTTACATACTTTTGCACAAACTTATCATACTCTATGTACCTACGGTACAGAGTATAAAAATAGAGGAAAGTTAACTTCGGCTCCGCCAAAGTTTTAATACCCTTGCAGCACATGTTTAAACTAATTTGATGAACATTTCCACTGAAAACAAACAAGTTTTTTTCACTAATACTACACTCAGAAAAAAAACCAAGAACTTTGTACATGAATTAAGTACAAACGGTGTCAATAGTACGTTAAGTACGAAAATACTTGATTTAAGTACACCACTCTTTTATCAAGTACGATTTTTTCAATCCCGATATACTTGATTTTAGACTGTTTTGGGATAAATTAAGTATGTTTTGAATTATTAAAATATTTTTAATCATACTTTTCGCTTATCATGATCTTAAGTCAAGCCCGACTATGTCTCAAAATAAGTACAAAACATTTGTTCTTAAAGTGAGTAATTTCTATTGCCAGCCCAAAAAACATTCTAGTAAGAATATAAGAGTATTTGAAACAATTACAAAATGTTCTTGGTTTCAGCCTATACAGAAGCTATTCCCACATTGTTCTTGAACGAGGTCTCTGTATTAAGCCAAAGAAACGTCCAAGACCCATAAACAAAGAGCAAGTTAGAGCTACTGTAGCTCAGAAATTTACAATCACTCCATTACAAAAGTGCTAGAGCCAGTTGGGAATTTTAAGAACAGACTCGCTTAAAAATAATTTATATTTTCTGTTGCGCCCTTTGGGGAGCTAGGATAATGGGTCTATTTTGTATTCAATCTATCATATTTTGTACTTGAACTAAGAACTCGCTTTTCTAGAATCTTTCCACTTACTGTGAGTACAAAATGTTCTTGAGTCGAGAAGGTTTGTTCTCATTTCAATAATATTACTAGTCATATTTCAAGTTTAGAATGTTTCGTCCAAGAAGGAATCATAGTTGAAATATCAAGTACAAAACGGCTTAAATTCCCGTTTGGTCTAGAACGCCGGTACCATTTTTTCTACCTATAGGTAGAAAGTACCAACTAATCGAACTTTTGTTAATCCCCTCGCATTTCAATCTGTTTCCACACCATTCATACTTTTTCTCAGGCTTTTCTGCTAGTCGTTAAAGTATACCCATTGCAACCATAGCGTTTTTATTTCACCATTTCTTTCTATCTCAAATATTTCCACCTAATGCAGTTTACCTAAACAAATTTCTAAGCTGCTGAAAAAAAATAAAAATCAATATTTACACAGACACCACAAAACCTGAGCCGCCTCAGCAGCAGCGAATACAAACAAACAGCAAAGTATAGCAGCTAAGGCAGACATTAAAACAAAAACACAACAAAACACACGATTATGATGACTGCAAAACTGTGTGTGTGCTGCCCCCAAAGGGAGGGCGGCGGCGCCGGAAAGAACGTTACAAAAATTTGTCTAGGCCTGAGTCTAACAACTGGCGACAACTGCCGCCCATCCCCTTTTTGGATGGTGGGGGTGGGGGGCTGTAACGCAGAAGGGACGCCATCAAGGTATGTGTTTTGTCGTGGGGTTAAAGTACCGTTGAAATGCTTTCAGCATTTTCATATTCACAACAGAAGCGAACACAAGGAGGGCGAAGAAACAGAATGCGTCTGCATTGCAAACAAACAAACAAACAAACAACAAATAGCAAATAAACAAGGAAGAAAGAACATTTTTACAAGAGAAATATATATGAACGAATGATGAGACGGAGATACCCTTGAAACGTGAATAGAGAAACGAGATTTGAGAATGTGGAAAAGTGAAGACAAATATGAAATACGGTTAAAAATGCCTATCAAAAGAAAGCGTAGTAAAAATAGGACTGAATTCTGATACGCTGAATCCGAACATTAAAGTTTGAGGAGGTTTTTCATGCCTAGTTTCTTGAAAGCTGGCTTCAATAGCTTGGGAAGGTGACGTTTTCCATTAGATGTTGACCTTTTGCACAGCAGACACACACTCTACCTGCTACACCACACACGGCATGGCCACTTGATTGCTTAAAACTTTAAGCTCCTACAAAGGGTAAGCATTGTGAATATTGGGAATTTATTTGAGCATTCAAAAACTTAATATAACCAGGGAACACACCTTGTAGAATAAACGTGTTGGAATTTATAATCAATCAACAAAATTCCCCAAAACCACCCTTAGCACCAGTATTGGCAGAATATGAGATCCATAAGTTGCTAAATTTGCTAGAAATAGCTGAAAATGGCTAAAAATAAGACAAAAGTAGCCAAAAAATATAAGCTAAGAATTAAAACTTATGAAAATATGTGTTCTTGGGTCTAAAATCAAACAACGTAAAGAAATTTCATTTCAAGGTACTAAGACAAAAAAATATTCTAGAATCAGAAATCAGAATCTCGCATATAAGTAAAATAAAACGCCGATGTCAGTATTGAGAATTCTGTTTAGTGATTTCGTCCAAATCATAATGATTTGGCTTATTAAAATTTAACTTAAATATTTTTCCGACAATTCATAGTAGTCCATATCTTCAAACGAGTATTATGATTGAAGACTCGCTAAATTCATAGTTCTTTTTACTTTCTCTTCGGTTAGAAATTTAGCTTTAGAGTGTAGCGAAACTAATTCTAAAATTGTTTATAACCGAACCGTCTTGAGCCCGCTATTCGGACTTATTTTTTCACTTTAAACTTAACCTTAGACCAATCCAAGTGTGAATAAAGACAAAAATCAACAAAAATCTGAACGACTTTCAAGGGTTTTTCTTCAGTTAGTCTAAGTTGATTGATCTTTTTCATATGTGAAGAAATATGGAAAAATATTTTGTATATTAAACCAATTAATGGGTTTTCTTTTAAAATTGGTTAAACACAAACTTCTGACCTTAAATTTTTGAGCATTAACCATTTTTTCGAACCTGCAAAACGGGAGGACCCCAAAATTGACTTTGATTTGTGGCCCTGTGTCTTGATTTAATTCATCACTCCGAGTTAGACTTTTGGGACGTTATTTTTAGGGGACGTTCTTTAGCAAAGAATTAAACTAATGGGCATTATTTCGAACTTCGGCTCAAAAAATACCGAAATAGGTAGAAATAGCTAAACATAATTTAAAAACTGTCAGATTTATAGCTAATAGCATTTTTCAAAACTTTATTGCATTCACACATTCAAAATTACTAGATATAGCAACTAAATAACACTAATAACTAAGAGATGTACTAAGAAAATAAAATGGTGAGATAAAATCAAGATCAAAAATATGGATTTAATCTCCGCCGTCGTAATAGTCGTAATAGATTGTGTACCACTCCAAAAAAGATACGGTCAATCTCGAATCCATATTTGAATGTCAAATTATTCTGACGCCAGATTGAAGTGAGTGCACTCAGAAAACATTTGGACCGAAAACTAGAAATTCTCCTAAGAAATCCGTCCTAAGGCGTTTCACCCTAAAATTAAGAAAAATATTGGATAGAATGGAAAATTTTCAAAGTTTCAGAAAATTGTTCCATATATGAGAAAAAGTTTTCTTAATTTAAGGGTGAATTTTATAGAAGAATTTGGAATTTCCAGAGCAAATACTTTTTATGAGTGTACGGATGTCAAAACAAAAGAGCAATAGAAACTGAGAGGAATTATGAGGCGAAATGGGTACACAGATATGGGCAAAGTGTTTCATTTTATGTGTCGATTTTTGTCACTATGATGACTTACAATTCCCAATCACTCATAGCAATGCTGACATGAGGAGGAAGCTATAGTCTATTAATTATGGCACCGGGGGGTATGCAAACACCTAATGATCTTGAGCCGGCAAGAACTTGCTGGTTTGAAAAATCAAAAAAAGGTTGTTAAATAGGTAGCTTTGGGATCTTGTGGGAGGCTTATTTCGGGATAACATAAAGTTTAAATTAAGAGATAAAATCAATATCGATCGAATTTGAAGCAAACCTTTCCTCGGATTGTGTGTAGTTTGAACATCGAGGTCAATTATCGGGAAAACTTGCCAAGGTACGAATTTCGAGTTTAAGCCAGGGTCTTCTTGATTTGATCCTACCAAGGGATCAAGTCGAGTTCGGAAAATAAGCTAAAATAAGTCCCATGTGGGATAAAGTCGGAATCTGTACAAGAATTCCATGATTGAAAAATCCAAGTTCAGGACAATCCAGTTCGAACTTGGAATGGGAAAATCCGGAATTGACCGACTTCTCACATCGTTTGGAATGGATTTAGTCCCGAATATCTAGAGTATTTTTCAGTGTAAGGTAAGCCAATTCTCAAAATACGAATTCGTTTAATTTGTCGCGTTCAACATCATGAAAATATCCTTATTTTAAGCAGCATCGCATGGGCAAAAATGTTCGAAACACTACAACACTAACACTTTCGCCCCTAGATTAATAAAATTCTTGGAATTTTTTCGTTAAAATAGCACGTGTTAGTTAAAATAATCTGTCAAAATGTCTTTAACTATTCAAGACTATGTTTAGTTTCTCTGGACTAAAAACACATTACGTTAATACATAAATATGAATGTCGTTGCATCCATAAAACATTTTGAAAGCATTCACGCACGAAAACTAATGTGACAACACAAACACTTCGTGTTGCGTCGTGTTTAACTGTGACACGAGGCAAAGCACGACACGCACCCAACTCTATTCCCATAGCTTTCATCTCCCCTCTGTAAAGGAATTACAAAGGGTATCATAAAGACGCAATAGCTGAAACAAACAGCAAGACGAAAACTAAGGGTGACTGACTGCCGGTTGGGGGATGGAGAAACAACACAGTTTTCCCCCTTATCTGAATGGCAAAGGCATCTGGTGACTGCCCAGTGAAAGGCCGTGGAACGGACATAGCTTCAGCATCAGCCTCGGTGACTTTCCAAGTTCCATTTCTATGTCAAAGTCATTGGCTGGTCAATGTAGAACAATAAAATGCGGCACTAAACGACACTCGACACACGACCGACCAAGACGACAAGGCAGCGTGTCCAACGATTCTACCATTTGCTTGGAACACTCATGTCGCTAATCGATTTGATGCCAAAACGTGCGCCGAGCCATTCGACTGATCCAATCGATCGGCATTGGCTACCATTTGCAGATTTGTTCTGGCCACTTTCTGCACTTGGCTTTCTACAGTTCTTCATGTGGCTGGCTTTAAGTATTTATGTCAGCCAGCCGGGCAGTTACCGCTCCGTTCCCCCTCTCCACCCCCCTCTGTGTAATCAGCAGCAACCACCTTTCAGTTGTGGAACAAGCCAACAATGATTTCTTGGGCAAACCTATTTTTTTTGGGTATTTATTTTATTACGGGGGGGAGTCAAGCGTGAAAAAGCATTTCAAAGCTCTGGCAGAAAACTAACCACCCTGTGAAAATTAACTTTCTTTTGCAGGAATGGAAACTGGTGCAGGCGGTGTGTGTGTGTGTTTTTGTAAGGCTTTTGGGGGGAAATTCTTGGCTTGATCCACCCTCATTTCCATCATCGTTTCACACTGCTCTCTAACTAACCTGATTATGCTCTGTGATTTGCCTTCAAACCGCAAGCCTATTGACCCATTTAGAGCTCAACTCCCCAAATGCCTGACCACAGTTTGACAGCCACAGGTAATGCCTTTAGCCTTTCGCCCAATCAAAGCCATGCCGATGCCGTTAACAAACAAACAAACAAACATATAAACAAGCTGGCAAACAAACTTCCGTCTCGGTGCACTTCAACACGTTAACTGACCCAAATAGACCAGCAGTGGACTTGGGCTTGGCCGGTAAGTAGAAAGATCAGTGGGCAAAGAAAGAATGAAAAAAAACGATAACTGCAATTACATGTCAACCGGGCAACAATTAAGTGGCAATGAGACAGCCCTGGGGGGCTGAATTTCAAACTGGGATTGATGATTGATCAAAACGGCCTCCCCTTGGGTGTCGAGTGCCAATAGCCATCCGCTTGGGCAACGACTCTGGCGGATTGCGTATACGCAGCGTGTGTTGGTCAGAGAGAATGTGAATGGACACACAAACAATGCAATTTTAGTGCCGCTGCAGTTGGCGTTGGTTTCAGGTGTGAAAATTTGGCTAGCTGATAAAGGCCAGCTGGCCCCCGCACACCACACGGTGTGCAAATTAAGAGCCAGACCTGCCGGTAAATACAACTGTTTCTTTCTTTTTTTTTTGTTGTATTATTCGGGGGGGTCCGGCACAGCTGCACAGACACTGTCAACATTTCAATTTCTGCACTCGCTGGTACAGCAGGGCACAAACTATGCAGTTTGACTTTTTGTAGGCAGATTGCCTCAATTTGTGGCAAATTTGTAACGGGACAAACCAAAACCAAGACCAGAGACAAGCGCAAAAAGGGTGGCCCCGCCGCAAAAGGTAAAAGCCAGTTGAGTTCTGCAAAAAATAAAAAAAAAAAATGTATGCAGCAGCTGCCAAGGCAAAGTTGTTCTGGCGGCAGAAGAAAACTGACCGCACAGTCCATATTTGACAACGGAACGTGCTTGGGTAGCTGCTGGGAAAACGGGCTTTGTCCCACTCAAAACGTAGAGTTCTTCACTGGCCCCGGTCCCGTTCCACACGGCATCAGCCAGCCTTAAATCAATCCCACCACGCGGCAGGGAGGTGGTGGAGCAGAAAGAGGTGGCTCCCGCTCTAAACAAATGATGGCCTGGAAATGGGAGTAAGTAGGGTCGGCAGGTTGCTTTCACGTGCGTGCAAAAATTGGAAATGCATTAACTTATAATTTTCCAGGTCATAGAAGCGAGCAAAACCATGGAATTAGCTTGTCCATTTTTTTGTGTTTTACTCTAAATAAAAATCAAGCAGAGTTGGATTTAGTAAAAACCGGAGAGGGATCACTCAAGTGATTTAGCTGCCAAAAATGGGGAACCCCAAAGTCGCTGTTTTGAAACTTAGTTCGGAATATGATTTCTTTTGCCGCCAGAACAACTTTGACTTGGCAGCTGCTGCATAAATATGATTTCAAAATATGATTCTTTTTAAACAGAATAAACGAGTTTGGTCTTAAGGACACTGAACCTAATTGCAAAGCAAACTTGACTTTCCGATCAATATCTCTCAGTCAAAGTAGGGCTTTCACCCCCTGGTTGGCTCTATGTCTTTAAAATCAATTCCAAATTTGTTTTATTAAAGTTAGTGCTTTTTTTTATGCCTCCTTAGTAAAAAAAGCCTTTTTATAACGTGTTTACAAATTTGTTTACAGCCTTTGTTTGTCGACTATTAATAAATAAACAAATTTAGCTCAGTTTTGTCCCAAAAGATTTCGGCAAAAGCAACATAACAGAAATAGTAAAGAAGCGATCGAAAATGGCATATAAAGCATTGAATAAGTATTACTTTTACCTAGATTATTGGACTCTAGATCCACAGATTATTAAAAAGTTCCAAAATGAACTGCATATTTAAGACATATCCAGTCCAAATGGATAAGGGAAATTCTCTAATGGAAACTTTTTAAATGTTTCTTTTTTCTCCAAGTAGATAAGCACAGTCGTTGTCAAAAAACAGATCACTAATCACCATTTTTAGAGAACTCAAAATCTGGATTTGAGTTGATATTGTTTTGTTTTTAACAGGGATGCTAAACCGGTTCTGAACCGAACCGAGCCGCTTATTCCAGCTGGTGAACTGCTTCAGAATTGTTGAACCGAACCGAAAACCACAAATGAAAACGGTTAGGTTCGGTTTAGTTCTCTGACGAGTTTTAACGGAGGTCGACTAAATTTCAGAATGCAGAAAAACAATTTGGAAATTTGCCCTAAAATTTCCAAGAGTTTATTCTAGAAAATTGCCACGAAATGTAGGTAAATTTACTAGACACTGCTTATAATTCTCAAGTGGGAATTCTCTGCACTCGAAGTATATCAGGGGCAACTGATATTTGTCTTGCTAATTGCTTAACTGGGTACATTGCTGTGTCTCAAGAATGTGTCAATATGTCTTACATATATTTGAAGTATCCCCGAAGTCCCGAGTTCAAATCCCAAATATAGTGAAATATATAATAAACAAGAAAGAAAGTCGGTCAAGCCCGACTATAACATACTCTGTACCAAGAAAATCTGTCTTTTGATCATAACTCGAAAACCATTCATCCGATCTTCTTCATTCCTTTGGCGGATCGATAAGTTATCCTAATAACTAAATATGTTCAGAAGGAACATATCTATCTATCTTCAAAACTGTGGGAGATATGACGTTTTTTCTAAATTGCGGGGGCAGCAGGGGGCGTGGCCAAAATTGAAAATAAACTTGATCTGCCTGCAGACATAAGAAGCAAATGTCCCATACATGTCAAGCCTCTATCTCTTACCATCTCTGAGATCTGTGCGTTCATACGGACAGACAGACGGACAGACGGACATGGCTATATCGACTCGGCTGTTGATGCTGATCAAGAATATATATACTTTATGGGGTCGGAGATGCTTCCTTGTGGATGTTACATACTTTTGCCCAAACTTATAATACTCTATGTACCTACGGTACAGAGCATAAAAATATTACCATCTGAACCAACGGGAAGAAAATGAATGCTAAAATATGTACACTCAGAAAAAAAACCAAGAACTTTGTACTTGAATTAAGTTCAAACGGTTTCAATAGTACGGTAAGTACGAAAATACTTGATTTAAGTACAAAATTCTTAGATCAAGTACGATTTTTTCAATCCCCAAATACTTGATTTTAGACTGTTTTGGGATATATTAAGAATGTTTTGAACTATTAAAATATTTTTAATCATACTTCTAGCCTATAATGGTCTTAAGTCAAGCCCGATTATGTCTCTAACTAAGTACAAAACATTCGAGTCTATTTTGTACTCAATCTAACATATTTTGCACTTGAACTAAGAACTCGCTTTTCTAGAATCTTTCATCGTACAAAATAATTTTGAGTCAAGAAGGTTTGTTCTCATTTCAATAATATTACCAGTCATATTTCGAGTTTAGAATGTTTCGTACTTAATTTAAGTACACTCTAGAATAAATCATACTTGAAATTTCAAGTACAAAACGGCTTAAATTCTATCCCGATTGGTGTAGAACGCCGGTAGCCTTTTTTTTCTGAGCGTAAGAAAACCATTTCATTTAAGAGAGGAGGGTACTATGCGTCTTGGTGTTGTCCCATCCACTTTTCACTCTACTGCCCTCCCTTAATTTCCTCTCTAATAGATAGAAAATATATATTTTCACTGCAAAATCTAGAAAATATTTGTTCTAAAACTAGAAATGATTTTCTATAACTATGATAATATTTTGGATTGTATGAAAAGAATAAGAAAATATTTTCCTGCTTGTAGATATGGTTTCTTCATTGTAAGAAAAAGTTCTTCTTAAATATATATTGTGACACGCTTTTGGCAGATGTCGACTTATACTTGTCCGTGCGGTGGTTGAGTTGAGTTGAATTGTGCTCATTTCAAGAATGTTAGAAACATAATGCTGAAAATTATATTCTAATTTCTCTCGTTGAGCACGACATAGAGAATACTTCCATATTGAAGTAAGTGAGCGTTATTTATTAAAGGCAACTTATTTTCTGAATAGGTATGTAATAATACAATTGAATGTTGTTGGCAATTTTCTTGCGAAAAAATAGAATAAAATTGCTTCTGATGAAAGAAGTGGAAAAGCGGGGGACACTTGTTTACCTGTACGGCATACCAGAGAAAAGTTGATTCCAAAGCAATCAAACGCAGTGATAAGGAAGTTGCCACTTGCATAAGAACGCAGCGCCACCACAATGTTGCTCCATGACATCAATGCATGATTCATGTAAACAATTCCAGTCACAATAAACTGAATTGCAACTGAATTTAAGATTTAAGCTTTATTTTCGTTAAATTTGTATCAAATACTAGACACAAACGTTCGCTTTTAATACCAGAAGTTATTAAAAAAGAAGAGACGGTAATCGGTAAAATCCGCTCTCTAAAGAAAAGTAATAAAATTAGATCCTCAAAATATTATGACCACTTGGAACTGTGTTTAAATAACTAAGAAATATCTACCTTACAAAAAAAAACAAGCCCGACGTACACTGCAAAACACCACTCATACTTAAAGAAGAACATTTGTTACTAAACTTTGGCACAGAAGTGCAGAGCCGAACATCGTGCACAGAGACAAAAATTTCGTTCTGAAATCATGACCAAATGCTTTCGGCACAGGGACTCAAACTGGTTCTGAACCAAACCAAAACCGAACCGCTTAATTCAGCGGATAGCCGAACCGAAAACTGAGCCGGCGACTGTTTGAAATTGCTGAACCGATCTGAAATCCACAGGGCAAAACGGTTAGGTTTGTCTCAGTTCACTGACGAGATATTAAAACTGTGTGAGTAATACACCTTTCCCAGAGAAAAATTGTATTCGACCTTCGATTAAATTAAGGGAGACCGCTCATCGACCGAATGTATACTAAGCAGGGCTGCAAACCGGTTTTGAACCAAACCGGTTCGATCCCGGAACTCCGAATTTTATTTTACTGTGAACCGAACCTTGAAAGCTGAACCCAAACCTGTTCCGAACCTAAAATATCGGTTCGGTTCAACAAAAATGGTGGACATCACAAAATTTGACTTTCTGTTTAGCGATTCTATCTGTTATTAGGTTGGTTTTGATCGACTGAGTCTTAAAATGGGCAGCAAAGTAAATTTTAAAAATCCTCGAATAGCATTCAGAGTTACTTACAATATCCTTATCTATAGCAGCCTGTGTTTTATATGATCCTTGACTCCAAAGCTTTTTCAATGATTCTCATGCGAAATATTTTTCTACAAAAACTACGAAACGGTATTTCACTTCAGTAATCAATATATCAATGTGTTTCACAAACCGTTTTCGACCCAATAACAACCCGATTTCTTTATTTAAGTAGTTTGGAATTAAATTAACTTCTAAAATTTTGTAATGTTTAGTATCTTATAAATAATTGCTTTGTTTTATATTAATATTGTGTCCAGCATGGACTGAACCGAGGTTCGAATCTTGGTTCGAACCACAACCTTCTTCCAAAAATCGCGAACCTGAAATTTTTGAACCCTAACCATTGGTGAATTTTGGTTCGAACCAGCGTTCCGGAGATCCAAAAAAAAAGTATGGGTTTGCAGCTCTGATACTAAGCGGTGCCGGATTGATGTAGCTTTTAAGGATCCCCCAGTAAAATTCAAATAAGATGCCTTGCAATTTCCCACCGAGCTTTCAGCTGCATTCCTTTTGTGGAAGTTGTTTACTGATTTAAGTGAGTATACTCTTTTACGGCTCCTTATCCATATAATCGACTGCTCAAATGATTTCTGCGAGTTCAATGTAGAAAGCAAGGCAAACCTTAAAATTATCCAAGAGGTTCGGTCCGGGGCTTCGAACCCATTGTAAAATATAAGATGCCGGTTCTTGGAACCCCAAAACCCAATATTTTGGTTCGAACCATGGTTCGCTTGCATATAGAAGAATGGTTTGACATTTGATTTATTAATACGTTGAAAATTAAACATATTTATACCTTCTATCCATATGCTTAATCATAATGTTCATTACTTAGTCATTTATACATCAGAAAGAACAAACTTAAGTATTGAAAATGCTTGTTCAACTGATACCTGAGTTGCTGGTAGAGCTAGTATAGCAAAAGCAATATTTTATAAGTCTTGGTTATTATGACATTTCCAAAATTTTGAAACACTTGTCGATGGACGTAATCTTGGACAATTTTCCAAGGAATCTATATAACATCATTCACAGATTTTAAATTTGATATTTCTTTATTGCTTTCATAAGCTTCTCGTCTTCGCAATCAGAGGTTGAGTCATTTATTGTCGAATTTGAAAAAACTCTCATTAAGCCTATTAAATTGGTGATCTGAACCTCATTTTTAAAAAAAAGTGGTCCGGTTTGGGTTTAGGTTCGAGGAGTCAAAAATTTAAGGCGCCTGGTTCGCGAACCCCAAAATAGCCGAACCGAACCGGTTCTTAGGGGTTCGGTTCCGAACCTGTTTGCAGCCTTGATTGGAACCTTGCTGCAGTCCATGCTTTATATAATATTTATCATTTTTGTGTTAGAATTGTTCCCAAAATTCCACTGGAGCTAAAAACTACACAAATTGTAAGGGTATCGCGTGGTTTTGGGTCGAATATATATATATTCAATATTACACTCTTGCTTTTCACAATTATTTAAAAAGCTTTGGAGTCGAGGAGCTTTACAATCAGAGGCTATTATGGGTGGACATTTTATGGTTGATTCTTAAGATTTTTCTAGAATTTGTATACAACTTTCGTGCCCATTTAACGAGTCAGTCACACTAAACCCAACCATAAAACAGATGAAGTAGCTAGGCAGATGTTCTAATTTCCGATGTGTATCATTTTTTGGTAAACCAAATCGAAATTTTAGGTTCGGAACTTCTACTGAGGTTCGGTTAACAGTAAAATAAATGTCGGTATTCCGGGTTCGAAACGCTTCTGGGAAATGGGTTCCTCTGGCGGTTGTTTTCTGATTGCTACTTGTCGCCTGTATTAATTCTTTACTGTGATTTGTCGGAATGACATGCGTAAGATTGATAGTCGTCTGCGTTGAGATGCCGACTTCTTATGCTCAGCAACCTGATTTCGATACCCAGAGAGAAGTCATAAGAAAACCAGGGTTCGGAATTGCTCTGTGCTCGCAGCTCTTGAGAGCCTGCTCTTGCTCTCAGCTCATAGCACTCGGCTCTTGGCTCTGAGCTGAGAGCGCTCCGTCGAGAGCCGTGACCCATCAAGCAGCTCTCAGCTCATGAGCTATAGCACACTGCTCTGAGCTGGAGGCCACAGCTCGGGAGCCGTGAGCCATCAACCCACTCTCAGCTAGTGAGCTATAGCTCACTGCTCTGAGCTTGAGGCCACAGCTTGGGAGCCGTGAGCCATCAACCAACTCTCGGCTCGTCAGCCATAGCTCTCGGCTCATGAGCCATAGCCACTAAAAGAGTAAAGATCGTCATATTTGGGACATATACTTCGTTTATGGGCATTCCCAACATTGTGCTATGGATGATTTTGTGGCTCACGAGTGGAGAGCTAAGGCTCACGATCCAAGAGCATTGGCTCAAGAGCCGAGAGCTATTGCTCATGAGCCGAGTTCATGGCTCACGAGCCGAGAGCTATGGCTCACAGCTCAGAGCCGATAACCGTGGCTCACGAGCCGAGAGCCCGTTGATGGCTCACGGCTCCCGAGCTGTGGCTCTCAGCTCAGAGCCGAGTGCTATGACTCACGAGCCGAGAGCCGGTTGACGGTAGCTCTGAGCCAGAAGCTGTGGCTCACGAGCGGTGAGACGTTTAGTGCTCCCGGCTCTCGGGCTCTGAGCGAGAGCCGAAAAGAAGCAGAGCGCGCGGCTCGCTCGTGAGCAATTCCGAACCCTGAAGAAAACTGTAAGAGGAGTCTACTTTCAAGAGCCAACATAAAATAAACAAAGTTTAATTCCATAGAGTGAACACAAACTGCTCAAAGAATTTTCGGTACTTCTTACCTCAACTTTCATAAAGCCTTAAGAAGGGCAGGACTTGAAGCATATTTGAGATAATATTACCTCTTGTGGGAAGCTTTTGGACTAATTTTAGTTTAATTCCGTTTAGATACCACAGCATGGTACAACTATTACGGGCCGTCGTATAAGAACCCATATGACCCAAATCAGCAGCAGTTCAAATAAAATGGTTTGCTAAGCACTTTAGGCATTGCGGTAGCACCGTTAAGCTGGCCAACAGTAACAGTATCTTAACTCTTTAGCTCTTGCCTATTAACTGGCCATCGATAGAGGACAACAGACACACACACATACATATATATAGCTGGCTGGCTGGCTGGCTGACAGGCTGACTTCTGATAGACCCCCCAAAGACCAAAGATATTAAACGAAGGAAAGAAAAGAAAAAAAAAACCTATGCAATTGGCAGGCCATGCACGAAATATCACAGCTCGTAAATCGATGGTGCAGCCAACTCCCCAGAGATGACAGGCGACACTTGCTCCCTCCCACATCCCGCCAGCTCCACGCGTCCTCCACTCCTCGATGGGGCGTCGCCGGGCGCGCGAATTATGCCACCAACAAAACGAAATCTTTGGGATTGTTTTTGCCAAATTGGTCAGCGGTTCAGTTGAGATGCAATTGCAACTATCAGCTTCAAGCTGGAAGTGCACGTGCGCCGTATCTAAAAACGGGTTTTTATTTCTTTTAGTTATTTTTTTTTTTTTGTTGTTGTTATTTTGCTCTGTTTTTGGGGCTACTTTAATTTGCCAAATGGCGGCAACAACAACAAAACCCCAAGCAAAAAAAAGATAACTGAACCAAGCTGAAGGACATTTGGCGTCTGAGCAAATGAGCTGGAAAAATTGCGAAAATGCGCTGAAACAAAAACAAAAAAAAAAAAAAAGCCCCCAAAACACAAATTGCGAACATAGTTAAAGTATACGGAACGAAAGGTAGAATGTGCGAGTATTTTTTTTTGGTTGAGAGTTAAGAAGGTGACTAGCTGGTTACCCTAAAACAGGGTGGGGCAAAAAATTAAGGCAGTAGTGAAATTTGTGCATTTTAAGCAGAGTTTTAGTCGAGATTGTTTTTTCTTTTCAAAGTTTTAACTATAAAACAATACAGTTGAATGGAACCAGCTGATGCGGACTGTCAATCGGAGTCGGAGTTAAGAATTTTCCTGCTCGATTTTCCATTTAACTTTCCTCTTAAACTAATCAACATTTCCTCCATACCCTTCAATACACTTTCCACTGTCCAAAAGAGACTCTAAAAAGAAAGGCAAAACTCCGAAAATTGTATCTAAATATCTGTGGCTTGTTTGGCTTCCAGGCTAAATTGTTGTTCTGTAGCTGGATGCTACAGATGCGTTCTCCTCCTCCCTCTCCCCCTGCTCTTTTACCAAAGTCGATTTTGCAAGCAATGAACTCGAGAGATTTTTTTTTTGCCCCTTTACCCGCCTTCCGCCCGCCCCTGGCAACATGTCTTGTTGCATTTACCCGCGAGCAATTTCCTTAGCGTTAGTTTCAACTAGGGCCCGGCCACGCCCACAAAATTGCCAGCATATCTACAGGGGTCCCTTGTGCCCCTTCCTTCTTTATGGTGTCACTTGGTACTTTGGCACAAAGTTTAAATAGCTCAAGTGGCTGCAGCTGCTGCCGCCGCTGCTGCTGCTGCTGTGGCAGAGGTACCAAGCAGCACACTCAAAATCTGGTCATGATGCAGAGAGTTTTAGGTGGAGAGGGGTGGGTCTTTCGGTGTAGTTATCGTTATGCTTTCTGTGCTGCTGCAGCATTTTGACACTTTTGCCACTGGACATTCGATGTGTGTGTAGATGGGGCAAGCCACTGCTGAGGCCTAAGTAGATTGAGCTGTGATTCCATTGCCCCACACCGTACCGTATGTGCCGGACTGAAGTGCGAGATTGAGTTGCTTTAGGGGGCGTTGGCATCCCTGCTAAATGGAGACTTTGTACTCACTCAGAAACGATTGCAAGTGGAATAATTAAGAAATGTTAGTCAATTTACCTGAAAAGAAAGATGAAAAATATTGATTATTTGATATGTCACAACTAAAGGATTCGAAGAGTCCTTTGAATAAAAACTAAAGTATTTTTTAGCAAATGTTTATTTCTATCACTTCCACTCAAAACTTCTTTCCTCTCACACAATTGGCCATTCTTAATTTACACATATCTATTCACTTCTGCTATTTAAGTGATAAATGCTTCATTGATTTAAATTAAAATTAAATTAATATTAAAATTCTCCACATGTTTGTAACGCATAGAAGGAAGCATTTCCGACCATATAAATATTCTTGATCAGCATGACAAGCTGAGACGATATAGCCATGTCCGTCTGTTCGTCTGTTTTTATGCTATCTCCTCCTTTAGATTTAAAGCAATTGCCACCTAACTTTGCTCGAAGTCTGCTAGTACAACAACGACTTTAACATATAGCTGCCATAGGAACGATTGGTCGAAAAACTAGTTCTAGTGAGGAAAACTTTTTTGTTTTTGATGCAAACGTCTCCAAACTCCGTATTTACTAGCTTTCAATGCTTCTCCATGATTCTACCAAATTTGGTCGAAATAGGACATCTATAGGAGTCAATAGGACTCTATAGTATAGCTGCCATAGAAAAGTAAGGTTATAAAAATAGTCTTGGTAAGAAAAATTTGTTTGTTTTCAGTGTAAACCACTTTAAAATTGGCAAATATTAATTTTACAAGTTTTCACACAATTCTTCAAAGTTTTGCCCAAATCGGTTGACTATAGGTTATAGCTGCCATATGAATGATCGGTAGAGAAACTAGTATTAGTGAGAAAAACTTATTTGTTTTGAAAGAAAACGCCTTCAAACATTGTATTTCGTAGTTGGCCTTTCCATGATTCTTCTTAGTTTGGTCGAAATCTGACATCTATAAAGTACAGCTGGTTTACAAAGGAGAGTCAGTAAAATAGTCTTATTGAAAAAAACTTGTTTGTTTTCAGTGGATATGTCCTACAAATCGTGCAGCAAGGGTATACAAACTTCCTCTATTTATTTTTATACTCTGTACCGTAGGTACACAGAGTATTATAAGTTTGTGCAAAAGTATGTAACAGGCAGAAGGAAGCATAAAGTATATATATTCGTGATCAGCATCAACAGCCGAGTCGATATAGCCATGTCCGTCTGTCTGTCCGTATGAACGCACAGATCTCAGAGATGGTAAGAGGCAGAGGTTTGACATGTATGGGACATATGCTTCTTATGTCTGCAGGCAGATCAAATTTATTTTCAATTTTGGCCACGCCCCCTCCCGCCCCCGCAATTTAGAAAAAACGTCATATCTCACACACTTTTGAAGATAGATTGCTCGTTCCTTCTGGACATATTTAGTTATTAGGATAACTTATCGATCCGCCAAAGGAATGAAGAAGATCAGATGAACGGTTTTCGAGTTATGTTCAAAAGACAAATTTTCTTGGTACAGAGTATGTTATACTCTTCTTTCTTGTTTATTATAAAATTATGTTTTATTTGCATTAAAAATGTGAATTTTCCATAATTCTAAGATATTTTTTTGTGAGCTTAATGCTCCAAAATGTTAAACTGTAATATTTCTGAGCTATTTTCGAAAAAAAAACATTATTAAACTTAATACTCTAAAATATTAAGACATCTGGGTATAAAAGAACTATAGCCAGCATATATTGTTCAGTCACTTGTTATGAAAAATGCACAAAGATTCAATTTCGGGCAATTGTATGGCAATTGAATATCTAGAAAGCAAAATTCATAACTTTCAAACTATAAGCGTAATTTAGAAAGCGTACAATTTTAATTTGTTGGCATTTTAACTACATTTGGTTTTATTTTCTTACATCACGAATATGGAAAATATAAATATTTAAAAAAAAATTATACATAACGTCAGGCTAAAGCTATATTTTTACATGTCTGATATCTCTAAAGACACTAAAATATATTACAAGATGCATAAGAAGTAGGCTAACTGAGTTCACTTATGAGTTTTTTGACAGCCAATCCACAGCAAAGGTATTTTTCACCCATCTCATATGAGATCTGCACAGAATATGAGATTAGCTCAATTTAAGTGCCTCACACCGAGCTTAGCGAGTAGCCACAGGCTCACGATTTACAACAAAACTATCACCACAAAAAACACATTCTAAGCTGTCTATCTTATACAAGAGTTTATTTTACTATCAATTTATACTAAGTTTTCATACTTTTAGTTCAATATTGAGGATATCTTTTAAAACCAAGAAGATAATCTCGAAACCGAAGCGAATCGATGATGTTAAATGTCAACCCAAGAATATATTCTCTATTTAGGTATACAAACTAAACAAACTTGAATCACAATCCTTTAAACTCGACTTTAACTGGCACGTTACGATTTTCCCTTGAATTGAATTCGAAATTTTAAAATCTAAAAGAATCCTTTTTGATTTTACTTTGCCTCTTTTGTATTAAAATTTTTCAGAACCAAATCTAAAATAATACTGCTATCAGATTACATTATAATATAATTTGGGTATGGGTTGGTCGGGTTAATTTTTAAATAATAAAAAAATAGCTTAACCTATTTTCATTTCCAAATTGAGGAGTGCACACTTTAAACAATTTTTTATTAGGTAGGGCTACTTTTTAGTTTTAAATCGAGTTGGACAATGTGACAACCAACTTAATTTTGAAGCCTCATCATTTGACTCTCTTTTTTTTAGTTTGTGTCGTTTCTCTGAAGTGAAAATAACATAGTTTTTGTGAGCTCCGAATGTGTCAACTTCTTTGCTAACAACACATAATTTGTGGAGCAGTTGCTCCAATTCCGAAAAAGGAAGGAATATATGCATCGCATTGAGGCTGGAGATAAAAAATGGGTTCATTGCGATAACGCCATGAGCTAAAAACTAGATGCACTATGAGCTGCTACCATCACAGGACAACTCTACCGAACTCAATTGATACAATGAAGCAAAATTACGCTTAAATACGAGCAGGCACTGCAAGGTAATTTTTCAGCATGACTCTAAAGATACATTGAAACGCTGAAATGGGAAGTACCACCCCAATATCCGCGGTAAAGCCCAGACAATGCTCCTTTCCGACTACTGTTTGGTTTCGTCGTTGAAGCATGCCCAGCAGGTTGGCTCTTTTAAAGAACTCCTTAACTAGATAGATTCGTGGATCGCATCAAAAAACCGCTTCGTTTACCGAGATGGTTTTTTGAAATTGCCAACAAGATGTGGAAAAAAAGAGCCAAGCGAGGGACAAAGATGTAATAAAGTAATGGCTAGGGGGGGACAAAACTTTGCAAAACTAATTTGAAACAAATGTTTAACAATAAAGCCTTAAACTTGAAAAAAAAAACCCCTTTATAGCTCATATGTACACAATTTTACATCTAGAACACGTAAAATGTTCTTCTTCTTTAAATAAATCAAGTACTCGTGTCAAGTATCAACAGTCTCTCAAATTTTCATTAAGATCGGATAAGAAATAGCAGAGCTATTGAAGTTATAAAAAATCATTGCATACTTTTTGGAGCGGCATCTTAATATTGATGATATTGATATGTTAATTAATAATAAAATATAAAAAGGGAATTCACTTAACAAATAATTTCTCTCAATAAGGGGAATCGTAGTCGCGCAAGGCCTACTTAAGCTCACGCTCTCTCTTTTTTGTCCAGTGTATGTTTTTTTTTCCTCAGGTTCCCTATATCTAATATTTGCAATTTCATTTGATTTCTATGGCGCTGAATGCATAAATTGCGTGATTCTGCCATTAAATAATACAAGATAAAACAATTTCATCAATAGCCACACTATTCAAAATTTAAAGTTTTCATCAATCTCTGCTTAAGAATTAAAATTTTGCCATGAAAAAATGTTATTGTATTTCATTTCGAATTGGGGTGGCTTTAAATTGAATTATCAATGAACATTCGATGCAAAAACATTTAACAAGCCATTTCAATTATGGAACAGAAATCAATACGAACAATTCAGAAAGTCGTACAAGCTCGACTGTTATATACTCTATACCAACGAGAGACGAAACGATGCTGCAGCAGTGGCTGTAAACAGTGCTGACAGCGAACTTTCTTTTGCTTATAACTTAACTTTCTTTCATTCAGTCTGTATCAATCTTTTGGTGGATCGATTAATGATCATGATTATTAAAAACTTATCCAGACGGTACGAAGCTTCTGTTCATAAAACTTTGGTCATGTAAAATGATTTTTTCCAAATATGGGGCCAAAATTTTAAATAAAAACGGCAAGGCCATGGGGACACATACACACAAAGGAGACTGTCTGTTTCTAAGCTGTCTCTCGCATTCTGCTTTGGGATTCCCAAACGGTTATGCCACCGCTGGCATGGAGAGACTGTTGAGAAACGTTCAGTTGGTAGGCATTGATCGCTGATAATAGTGGTTCCTTTTGAAACAGCTGTACGATCTACCAGTCTACTTTGTTTAAAGCATAAAATGACATCAAGCTGTCTAAAAACTGCAGGTTTACTCAGCTCAAAGGTCACAAAAAACCAGTCACATGATTTCAAATAAACTTGTTCTGTCAAACCCCTATTTCTTACCATTCCTGAGATCTGTTTGTTCATATGGACAAACAGATATACATAGCTTAAAGGGCCGGAGATGATTTCTTCAGGCACATACATTTGCGCAAACATAATATACTCTGTTTACTTCTCTGTACAGAGTATACAAATGCCAACCGTGTGCGTTAATCTCCGACAACATCCAGAAAAGTCTGCTTAATTCGGTCGTCATTTTTTTGTATTGACATTCTGTTATTTGTGGGAAAACAAACAAGAAAACTAATAAATTGTTGTGCAAAATTTTCCTACTACCATGTCACAAAAGAAATGTTGTCGCAAAAAAACGTGATAAATACAAAAATTCCAATAATATGATTGACTCATTCTACAAATATTTTTCACATTTGTTGTTAGCTTTTGTCTATCACTTATAAGTATTGTCTTATGCACAGAGAAAAAATAAGATCAAATATAGACTTAATCTTTCAATATAATTTTAAGAAATATCAAAATTTACTTATCAAAGATATATTATTTAATGTCAATATGATGCTAAGGTATTTCATTGATACTTAAAATATTATATAGATAATTGAAATCATCAAAGTGATCTGAAAAATACCCTAGTGACATGATTTCACTCATTTCATCATCAAAGTGATCTGAAAAATACCCTAGTGACATGATTTCAGTTCAAAGTAGACATCGAAAATTTGAGGGCAGAAAGAGACTCGCAGAGTTTCTCGAATCAAAGGGAGACCAGCTATAGTGGAACTCGAAAAAGGCAAAAACAATGTTCATGTCTCTGCCGCAACAAGCGAGACAGCGAATACTTTTCCGATTTGTCTGTTTTTGCTTTCATTGCTGATTGCAGTTCCCAACTGCTTAAAGCGGTGAGCGCATGGAGAGACATTCAAACAGCGACAGTCATTAGCGAAAAGCCTAATGAAGGTTCAATCGGGAGATTCTTGAAACAGTTCTGTATGGGCAACCAGCTCTTTTTGGTGTATATAAAAATGCATAAGTTGTTTATAGTTGTGAACAAAAGCAACTTTTCGGGATTTCGAGCCAGCTAAAAACACTAATTATTATTCAAATAAATCTTTGACATTTGAATCATGTCCTACCCATAGGATATAAAAATATAGATTTTGATATTATTAAATACACCATAGGTAATACCTTATTACCCATTTGATATTATAAAAATATAAATGAAATATTTCAGGCAATGATACCATATAAATATATCAGGGATATATCAGACTGTTGATCTAAACCATTTCACTTTGATATGTACGAAATGTTGGAGTGATGTATTCGAACCAGCGCTGTAATGTAATCAATACTTTTCGTATTTCATTACTTTTCATTACAATAATCTCGATTATTGAAAAAATTAAAAAAACATTTGCTGATTACGATTTTTTTAGTAATCATAATTGTAATTTGGAATAACGATTATTCAATGATTAATTCAAATTTAAATTACTTTTACAATTACTTGAATAATTGTACCTGTAAAGGGGGATTATTGAGTAATTGTGCTTGAAATGTTGAATTACTCATGTAATTGTAATGGGAATGGTAATGGTAATTGTGATTACAGCTCTGATTCGAACATATAATTTGGGTATTTTTTAGATGAAGGCCGATTCGATACAGAAAAATACCCGATTGATACTAAAATATGCGATCTTTTTTTTCTGAGTGGCTCTCTTGGGGTTTCCAACAGTTAACACAATTTCGAGCTTAGCAAACACTTGTTGACCTGCAGTTGAAACGGTAAGGCTGGAATGACACATTCAATTTCTACCGACAATTTCTAACAACAATTTTGCTCTTATGGGAATCGAAATAGGTGAGAGCGAGACGGACGTATGTTGAATTCTCCGCACAATAAATTGCTGCTAACGACAGAGAAGCTACCAGAATTGTACATGGTAGAAACAATATTGCGGCTAGACAGCAATTTTCTATGGCTGCTGTGTTTTGCTTACATTTTTGGTCTGCATTTAATCAGAATGTATGTCTCATATCTTACTTTGTGCGCTTTGCATGTAACTCATTTGATAATTGCCATGATTAAACAGCAATTTTCTGTAATACATGCTTTAATTTTGTTAATAAAAATGGGTTTTCCCATTGATAAATGCAAGCTGTTTTGATTTTTAAACTGCCCAATATGTGGGCTGATTGTTGATGATTGTAATATGTATGAATAGAATCAGACTATCGGACAGACAGACATGGTTAAGTCCACTCGGATCGTAAATTTGATGAATATAAGTACGTATGGTTGTGCTTCCTTATTTGCGTTACAGACATCAGACCTGATTGCCCTCTGCAAGGAATCCAAACGCATCAAAATACGGGATTTCTTTAAAGTGACTGCACTGGGAAGATTTCTATGTTTTTTCTATTTTAATAATCCGGTGAAAGGGCGCCCCAAATGAATGTTGTCCCACCATTTACAGAAGACCTAATATATTTGCCCGGAAGCCAAGAGATTGAAAGTATTTCCTTTAAAATTTACTAATTTAAATTCTATCAGTTGTCGCCAATAGCCAGTGTGACCTTTTTTGTTGTTAATGCCAAAAAAAAATCTGCAGAAATACTAAATTTCCAATGATTTTCAGCATTTTTTTGTTATTGCTGTTAGGTATTTTCCGAATTTGCCGTGTTCGTCGAGTTCGCCCAACAATATTGCGGCTAGAAATTGTCGGTAGAAATTGAAAGATCTCTAGTTTAAAAATTCAAGTTCCATTTTGTTGCGCAGTGTAGTTCAAATAGTTCTCAAACCACATCTCCCCACCCCCTACCGATTATGTCAGAATGTTGGCGGAGCTCACATGATAATAGATCATCATTAGGGATATCCGTTGTAAAAACAAAAAAAACAAAAGCCTTGGGCACCCGCTTATACTACGGGGCGTACAATTTACAAATTTATATAAATAAATATATCTCAATTTTAAAACAAATTGAGACCAAAACTAATGAATATCATACACAAAACACTTGCTCACACATCCCGAACCGGAAATGCTTCATTGTTGTTATTTTTTTTTGAATAACAGTTGGCTGGCGGCCCCCGCCAAAGCGAAGAGCGTCGGAAATTGAAAAGCAACCGAAAACCCAAAACCAACAACAGCAACAACAACAACAACCAATTTAAATGAGAAAAAATGTTGTGCAAAAAAATATATAAAATAAAAGTGCCATTAAATATTTAGTTGAAGGGCAACAAAAAAAATCACTCCCTCACATGATTGAACTTTGCGCACAGTTGGTCACAGTTTGACAGTCACTGAAAGTAGAAGCAATTATTTATTTGCTTTTGTGGGAATTGTAACTGTATTTAGCTCAATTGTTTGAGCTGCTTTTGTCAAATTGTCCAATTATTGTGCTTTGTACAGCCTTTAGAGATAGATGATTGGCCTGAAATTGGCTGATTGTCAAGGTCATTTTTAGGTTACCACCAAAACACACACACAAAGCACACTCTTTGTTACCTAAGTAATGTAAATTATGCAAATTAACACATAACTTTCAGCACACTCACAGTCGCCCGTGGAATTTGTGGAAATTTTTGCAGTTGTTCACTCTAAACAACTTTTTCGATAACATGGAGCACCACAGCACTGACAGCGAGAAGTGGACATGAGGATATCAAACTCCGCGTGCCCTGCCCGAAGCGTTATAAAATCTATATATATATATATATATTTTTTTTTTTTTTGCATTTTAATTGAATTACTGCAAGCCGAAAAGTTGGACCACGGCCCGAAATGGTTCCCGTTCGCATGTGGCCCCCCCGTTGACGACTGCCATAAATTTGTAACTGTTTGCTGTACTTGACACATTTCGTAGTTGCATGCTGAAAAGCTGGAGTTGGCCATTGGAGTGTTGTCCGTCGCCTACAAGCGACTACGAATGCAGAGCAGCAACAACAACAACAACAACAACAAACAACTGCAGAAAATGAAAAAAATGGCTTGATAAATATTTGCGTAGGTGGCTGTGTGTAGCTGTGTTGCTGAGAGCACAAAGACTGGGCGAATCATGTTAATGTAAATTAAATTTAAATTAACAACTAAATAAACAGCAGCTTGATGAAATTAATATTCAAGTAAGAAATTGTGGGGAGAAGCGTTCGACTTAACGTACTTGAAATACTCTTGCTGGTTTCCATTCAAATGTGCAAGAAATTCTAAGAGTAGTTTATACTGATTTAAGCTTTTCGACAGAGATAATCCCTTGATTAATTTAATGGTTGAACTTGCATGAGATTTTTATATATTTTGTACCTAACGCCCTTTCTCAATGTTGCAGGTCGTTGTAAGAATCGTTCTGAAGATGAGTAAAGAAAAAATTGTATCAATTTGTCTTATTTCCACATTATATTCTTACTCATTTCTTCCTATTTCCTTATAACCTTAACTCTAACTTCATTCACGTTCTTCCTACTTGTCAAATGAAACCCTTGCTCTCTTCAACCATCTATATTAACTGCCTTCAATTTTTTCCTTTCATTCATTGCTTTTCCCTCCTGTGTTCCTTTCTTATTTTGTTTCATTCACTGCTTTTCCTTCCTGTCTTCCTTTCTTAATGCTAAATTTCCTTTGTTTTTTGTTAGTTCAATTTTCATCGCTTCTTATTCCTGTGTTTATTTCTTCAGAGAGGACAGAGGGCCAAGCCGACATTCTCTATATCTCTTGACTTGTGTGCTTCTAATTTCTTCACAAAAGAAGAGGGAAGAGTTTGAGAAGATGTTTTATGGCTAGCTACTTCACGCCAACAGCTGGTGAAGGTGACCGAGTGTGTGAGTTTTTGCAGAAAAACAACATTTTGATTACATTTCTCAAGTCGGGATCAAACCCACTCTTGTAAAGCATGCACTCACCATCCTTCCAGCATTCTAGCTTCCTCCCTCCTTCCTTTCTTCCTTCTTTATATTCTTCCTCCTTTCTTGCTTCTTCTTTCTTCCTTCCTTCTTATTTCCTTCCTCCTACTTTCCCTTTCCTCCTTTCTTTTTCCTTCCTTCCTCTTTGCTTTCCTCCTACTTTTCTTCCTCCTTCATTCCTCCCACCAACTTCCACCTTTCCTTCTTTCTTCATATTTTCTTCCTTTCTCACTTCTTTCTCTTCCCTCCTCTTTCCATCTTTCCTTCTTCTTTCCTACTTGTTCCTTTCTTCCTTCTTTTCTCCTTCCTTTTTTCTTCCTTTCTTTTTCCTAAATCCTTCCTTTCTGTTTCCTTTCTCTTCGCTTCCTTCTTACTTTCTCTTTCATTTCTCCTTTCTTCCTCTTTCCTTCCTTCCTCCATCCTCCTTGCTTAATTTATATCTCCTTCCTTTCCTTACTTCTGCCGTCCTCCTTCCTTCCTTCCTTCCTTCTCACATATTTACTCTTTCCTTTCCTGCTTCTTACTTCATATGTACCTTCTTAACCTAACTCTTTCTTTCCTTCCTCCGTCCTCCTTGCTTCCTTCCTTCCTCCTTGCTTAATCCATGTCTTCTTCCTTTCTCCTGCCTTCCTTACTTCCTTCCACCCTTCTTCCTTTCTCCATCCATCCTCACTCTTGCGTATCTCTTTCCTCCATCTTCCTTCAATCCTACCTCCTTAATTTTTGCTTCTCCTTCCTTACTCCGTTCCTCATTTCTTTCTATACCTATGATAATAAAGAATTACAAGTTTAAATTAAAAATTCTACGAGTTTATCAATCCAACTCTTCCAAAAATTAATAGAACCCCATAGCAATCCATTCACTGCAAGAGTATTCAAATGTCATAATTGAAATAATATTTGAATAATTAAAAATTATAAAACCAACCACCAACCTTAAACCAAAAGGCCACCTGTTCCAAATACCACGATACATAATGGCATTGTTGTGTGGGTTTCAATCCAGGGCAGGTCGTGTCACAATTATTATGGATTCGCAGACGAAAGTGCAAGCGGCAATTTAATATCATTAAGTAAGTATACAACATATCGATTAATGTATGCATATATAATGCAAAGGTCGTAAATGTATATCAATTGCATACGATGTTGTTTACGGCCAAGCGATTTGTTATTGTTGGATTTGCGGGTTACGTAATATGCATTATCCACATCAGATTCATTGATCCATTGTGTGTGGTAGGTGTCCGGGTGTTTGAAAGCATTTAACCATTCCATCAGGTTGTTGTTCATGTGGGTTTTGGACACGCATTAAGTGATGTTTGCAGGACGCGTGTTGTAAATTTTTGGTATTTAATTAAATAAAATGTACCATGAAAATGCGCCAGACGCCAACAAAAAAAAAACAAAAAATAACAAAAACATTTTAATTAATATAATAAAAGTACAGCTCCTTGTTGATGCATGTGTGTGTGTGTGTATAGTTCCTGTTGTTGTTCTTGTCATGCCGCATTACATTATTCCAGGGTTATAATTCGTTTGTACTTATTTTATATGACATTTACATGTTTAGCATATATATTTTACATATCACGCATACGCAGTGAGTGACAATGGGAATTGTTGTGAGTTTTTTTTTTCGCTTTTGTTGGCTGTTTTATGAATTTTATTTAGTACATTTTTTTTTACAACAGCTTATGAATTCAACGGTGAGCCCACTTGGAGCCTGCCAAGTATTGTAAATATTTATGATACAAACTAGAAATGCTGCCAACAATATGGAGTAGGAGTAATTTGCATATATGATCCTTAAAATAAAATATAAAGCTTATGAATATAATATAATACAAGTGATTAGCATACAATATATAAATATACACTGAGGTATTTCATATGATATATCGCTTTTGTGGATGAATGATTACGGGTGTCTATACACTCAGAAAAAAAAGGCTACCGGCGTTCTACACCAATCGGTATAGAATTTAAGCCGTTTTGTACTTGAAAATTCAAGTATGATTCGTTCTTGAGTGTACTTAAATTAAGTACGAAACATTCTAAACGCGAAATATGACTGATTATTTTATAGAAATGAGAACAAACCTTCCTGACTCAAGAACATTTTGTACTCACAGTAAGTGGAAAGATTCTAGAAAAGCGGGTTCTTAGTTCGAGTACAAAATATGTTAGATTGAGTACAAAATAGACTCATTATCCTAGCTCCACAAAGTGCGCCACAGAAAATACAAATTATTTTTAAGCGAGTCTGTTCTTAAAATTCCCAACTGGCTCTAGCACTTTTGTAATGGAGTGATTGTAAATTTCTGAGCTACAGTAGCTCTAACTTGCTCTTTGTTTATGGGTCTTGAATATTTCTTTTGTTTAAAACAGAGACCTCGTTCAAGAACAAAGTGGGAAGTAGCTATACTGTATGGGATCAAACCAAGAACATTTTGTTCTTGTTTGAAATACTCTTATGTTCTTCCTAAATTGTTTTTGCTGGCTGGCAAAAGAAATTACTAACTTTAAGAACGAATGTTTTGTACTTATTTTGACACATAATCGGGCTTGACTTAAGACCATTATGAGCTAAAAGTATGATTAAAAATATTTTAATCGTTCAAAACATACTTAATATATCTAAAAACAGTCTAAAATCAAGTATTTCGGGATTGAAAAAATTCGTACTTGAAATAAGAATTTTGTACTTAAATCAAGTATTTTCGTACTTACCGTACTATTGACACCGTTTGTACTTAATTCAAGTACAAAGTTCTTGGTTTTTTTTCTGAGTGTACAGGAATCCTACGCATGATAAAATGTCTCCATGAATTGAAATAATGCTTGACTAAATATTTAAGTTATTTTCTGGAGTCATTTGTTGCTTTAAGGTTTAGACTGCCTGCTAATTATAAAACAAATTCCTTAATTAAGACCCAAAAATTAGATTTGCTTAACATAAAATGCATAGGCTTGAGTGAATGAGCAACTTAGGAAAGGCCTGATATTTTTTTTCTTAATTTCAGTTTCTGTTTTGTAAAAGAGACTTCTCTAGTATGCGATTTTTGTTTAAATTAAGAATTCTTTAAAATTTAACCTGCGCCCGCATAACTTCGCAGTTTTTCTACACATACAGTCCCACTGTGCTCTGCTCTGTGAATGATCTCAAGAAGCTCATTCAACTTGGTTCACCTGGTTCGTATATCAATCATGCATTTAGCTCGCATATCTTATCACCCAAAGAAGTTATTTATGTTTCGCGACATTAAGAAACAAAAAACACCCGTCGATTTCATGCTATCATCGCGCAAATATTTATTTGCACCTCATCACCGGCTTTTCACTTCAAAGTAACCCGTTCAAATGTGACAAGCACGCATTATATTCACATTTTTTATGAAAATGGGCGCGCTATCATTGGGAGCCACTTGAGATGTGACCACTCTGTTTGGGCCTTATCACAGGTGCAAAATTGATTGTAATGGTGCGCCATAGGCCACATGCTTCTAAGTATATGGCCAACACTTATTGTATATTCCACATCCACTCAGCTTCCTGGGACAGACAATCTGTCAATGTGGTTGCATGTGTGTGGGCTACGTAGGCTTCCGCCTGCTAATCAAATCAATCGTCGAACTGCTTGAAGTGAGCTTTTGTACATATACTTGTTGTATTATTATTTGTTGTTGTTGTTGTTTTTGTTTTCTTAAAGGTAGGCGGAACGATCTTACCGGTTTGGCCTTAAGTTGTTTTGCTTGTAATGCCTCAGCTTGGCAGCTGCCATCAAGTTTAGGCCAGATAAGCAACCAGTATGGAAAGCTTTATTTTCAAAAAATTGGAATTGAAATTCGTGCCCTCAACAATGGCTCGTGTAAGCCTTTAAGTACAAAATCCTCTTGCCAAACTGTCCATTGGAAACAAGTGACAGTTGAATTGTGGCCCGGTCATCCTTTTCTTTCTATTGTCAGACTCAGCAGTTTTGCGGGCCCAAAAATTTAATCAATTGAAATGTTTTGCCTCTTTGAAATTAGCCCATAAATCTCGTGTTGTCTGCGCTGTGGCAATTAAGCCACAAATAATGTCTAATGCCTAAGCCTAAGCCCAACCGGAAGCCAAGTTAGTGGAAGATTTCTTATCAAAACTTTTGAAAATGCCAAAATGTAGTCATTTCGCAAAGCTTGAAAACCCTAGACGCTCGTTAGATTTAATGACGCTGCATAGTTTGCGCACGCACGACATCATTTCCGAGCGGAGGGAATCCCCGCCCACGCCCACGCTCTCGCCCTGGCTCATAAGTGGCACAGAGACCCAGTTGAGACATGTATAAGTGCGAGTATGTACCACCATGTACATGTGTGTGTGTGAGTCTCCGTCTCCGTCTCCATCTCTCTCGATTGAACCGTTAATTTGTATGTCAACTTAACTTGGCACTTGGCACAAAAGTTGCTGCTCCCACTTTCTGGTGGTTCGTGATTTGAACATGTAATTTTGGAGCCATCTATGCTGGGATTTTGTCGTCCTTTTTTCGTCCTCCTTCGCTTAGCTATTGTATAGAAAATATTCACTTTGGAACAATAAAGATGGCCCTGATAAAAACCGCAGCTAAGAGATTTGTTAGAGCAGTGAAGTGGTAAAGTTTTAGGGCGGGCTGATAGTTTTCTTATTTTTTTTATGGGAAACAATTGGCTATTCAGTGGTATTCAGCTAGGATATGCATTTAACTGATATAGATTTTAATATTCAGGATCAACGAACAGCGAAAATAGCCAGAAATAGTTAAAAGTCCCAAATTGTAATGGAAGTTGGGTTTGTAACCTATTTATACGCTTGCAGAGGGTATATTGAAATTGTTCAGATGTTTGTAACGCATAGAAGGAAGCATATCCAACCACATAAAGTATATATATTCTGAGCTGAGTTGATTAAGTCGTCTGCGCGTCTGTTTCTACGCTATCTCCTCCGCCAGTTTTAAAGCTAACGCGACCAAACTTTGCACGAAGTCTTCTGGTACAAATCCGCTGCATATTTGTCGAAACCGGCCGGATCGAATGACTATAACATATAGCTGCCATAGGAACGATCGGTCGAAAAACAAGTTCTAGTGAGAAGAACTTATTTGTTTTTAATGCAAACGTCTCAAAACTCCGTATTTACTAGTTTCGAATGCTTCTTCATAATTCTGTCGAATTTGGTCGAAATCGGGCAACAGTATAGTATAGCTGCCATAGAAAAGTAAGGTTGAAAAAAAAGTCTTAATAGGAAAAACTTTTTGGTTTTCAATGTAAGCCTCCTTAAAATTTGCACATAATATGTTATAATAATGTTATAAGCTTTTACACAATTCCTGTAAGTTTTGTCCAAATCGGATGATTATTGGCTATAGCTGCCATATGAATGATCGGTCGAGAAACTAGTTTTAGTGAGAAAAACTTTTTTGTTTTCAAACAAAACGGCTCCAAACTTTGTATTTCTTAGTTTACTATCAGCCATGCTCCGGCTTTCACGTATTTTTGCGAATTACGATTTCAGCAAATTCGTACGATTTCAATTTAGAGCGCTCCGAAATTCTCTAGTTTTGTTCATCGATAATGTTCCATTCCCAACTTGTTTTGTGTCATTTCACATAACAAAAACAGCTGATGAGCGCCACTACTCATGCTATCGATAGTCATATATCGATATATACCATGGCCAAATCGCAAATTGTTGTTTTTGTGAGCAGTTTTCCATCTCGCTCAATTTTGTGTGTCTCTATTAAATAATTGATTAAAATATTGCCTTAGTGCGAATTGAGTGGGAGAGTCCGTAAGACAAATCTAAGAAGTTTAGAGAACTGAATAAAAATAGTTCCGTGGGCTGTCTGTTTGTGCATCAACCTATATTTTGCGTTTACTTTTCATTTCACGGACTCAGATGTCGCCGGTTTAAAAACGGCAAAACTTTGCGATTTCCTAATGTCGGAGAACCAACTTTTACGATTTGGTGATCAAATCGCAAAGTTTTTGCGAAAGCGAAAATGGGAGCATCGCTGTATGCTTTTTCATAATTCCACTAAGTTTGGTCGAAATCGGACATCTATATAGTATAGCTTTCATACGAAAGAAGAGTCAGAGTTGAGGAAAGTTGTCTTATTGAGAAAAACTAGATTTTTTCAGTGGATCCTTCAAAAAAGTTAAAAAAAAAACGTGCTGCAAGTGAACTTTTCTCCATTTTGTAACATCTGTTTTAGAAACCTTTCTTAATTTGGAAAAATTGATGCTGTTGGAATAAGATCACTGTGAAATCGATTAAAGCATTCAAATATTTTTAAAAATCGTCATATTTCCCACTGATTTGTACTACCTTTACATAGGTAGTGAAAACTCGCAAACTTTTTAACTTCCCAGGACTCTTTCCCTATCTATTTAACGCATTTAAAGTAGGCTTTATCGTAAATTAGGTTAGGTTGAGATGGCTAGGGAAAAAAATTCTATAATCGAATGACCAAGCCTAAGCTTGATACTAGCAAAATAGCAGACCACCTCCCGCCCAACCGACCGAGAGGCGCAGCCGCAGCCGAGTTTTTAACAGAAGAAGAGAATGTTCCGACTTGATTAAGCAGTTGAGTTACTTGAAATATTACTTACACTTAGGCCCAGACAGACCCATTGCGATTACATATAATCCCTAATTAAACCAGGAGGGGTTGCACCCGTTTGCAAATTTTAGAAGAGAAAACATTTCTATCTTAGGTACTTCCTAGAGGTCGTGTCTTTTCCTACTTAGTGCTGCAATAATTTTGCAATAATTGTAAATGTAACTTGGGACTGTGATTATTAGTGATTACTCATTGTTTCTTACAAAATGTAATTACTTTAACAATTACTTGAATAGTTATACCTGTAAATGGTGATTACTGAGTATTTGTGCTTGTGCTTGTTAAACTATTCTTGCAAATTTAGGTGTAAACTTAAGCTATTTTCTAGTTTTAATGCTCATACATCTAATGTTTGGAATATGTATATACTGTATTATTCTGAATATTTAAAGGCCTTAAAAGATTATTTTAAGCTTTGGCAAGAGTAGAAAGAGTCGTAATTCAATGTAATAATTGTTCTTATCATTATATTTTGTGTTTTCTTAACATGAATGATTAAAACATATATTTTCTACCTACAATTACATGAATAATTCAACTTTTCATGCCCAATTACTAATTAATGCCCCGTTACGAGACAATTGTTCAGGTAATTACAGGTTAAAGTAATTACAAGTATGCTTTTCATTGACTAAATAATCGAGATTATTGTGGTGAAAAGAAATAAAGTACGGAAAGTAATGAAAACATTGGAGTTTTGGTTTGATCTTAAAAGTTCTGGTTGCCTAATTTTCGGTATTGCAGTACTAGAAAATGCTGGAAGGTTTGTAGTCAGTCTGGTTCTGTTTTAATTTTGTAAAGCACTTGGCGAAACAGGTGACTTGCCCAAGTTGGGTCAGAGTTGGAAGAAAAAGGTCCAAGAGCTGCGTTAAGCTTCTCTTAGGGTTTTATTTTTAAAGGTGCTAAGCTGTTGCTGGTATAATTCCCTTGAGGTGGTGAGATCATTATACTGGGCTACGTTTTAAAAATAGACACAATTTTATAATGCCTTTTCAAGTGCAGCAAAAGTTGTAGATCAATATGTGAACTATATTTTGAGGAAGCGAATGGAGCGCAAGGAATGTTCTATTTGTAAGTAGCTCAAGCAACCTACACACTTCTGGTTCTTACTGAGGAATCAAGGATCCTATCGTCGGTGAACAAATGCTCAGAATGGTAATTCATTTTTAAATAAGAAAATTATACATAATAAGCGCTCATTCAAGAACTTCAGTTACATGTCAATTTAAGGACGCGTTGTGTCTGCTCGCCAGTTAATAGTTTGGAAAAATGTGCCTAGTGATTGGAAGTCGGAGAGCTGTCCCAACTTCTCGCCCACACACTGACCAACCGAATTTACCACTTAATTCACTAAACTTGACATCGAGACTGACACCGATACCCCAGCAACAACACAACAACACACACACTGCAACGCCCCCGCCGTTCCTGTCCTGGCCCGGGAACCATGCAATTAGCCGGAGGTCGTTGTGTTCAGTTCAAAATTTGCGGTTTTGTTGATTTTGGGTGCGGCTCGCTTTGACAATGTTTTGACTACAATTTGTTCAGCAACAAATTGTTATTAAAATGTTCAATTGATAGGCCCATTGTCTGCTGATAATTGCAAATGTCAAATCGAGCGAGAGAGAGAGAGAGAGAGAGACAGAGACCGACATTTAGAATTTCCGGCCCAGACCTTATGCCCTTAGCATTGATCTAAAAACTGGTTTCTACAAAGTTACTATTGACAGACAGACTGCAATTTCAATTGTCAATATCTTCGATTCGAGCGTCACGTTTTTTCTTTCTCTCTCTTTGCACACGAAATTGGCAATTGCATTGAACTTCGGCGAGAAAAAATCTGAAAATTGAAATTTTTTGCTGGGGCGTGGCACGTGGCAGACAAAATGAAAGTTTGATAGAAATTAATTACAGCTACAAAAATTGCAAAAATAAACTTTGGACATTTTGTGTCTGTTTGTATTGAGGTTTGCCTATACATAATTCAATTTGTGTCGATAAGAGTTAATGGAAATTAAATTAAAATTGTAGGAAAATGTGAATGGAATTTAATTTTGAAAACTTAATTACTTTGAAAACGGATTAAACGTCGAATTCTTAACTTCTATCGGTCGAATTTAAAGGCTAAATGAAACACCACACCAAAAATTGATCGAAAGGGCAACAGCAATGTCATGTTTCTGATAGACATTTATTACTTTGAGAGTCAAGTTGCTTGGGATTTGGGCCAAGAGCAGAGAGCGCAATGGTTCATTGAATGCCCATCGCTCATATAAAGGGTGATTTCTTACACTCAAAAAAAAGAGCAGCCTAGAATTAGGGTTAGGCAGTTCCTAAAAAGAAAAATTCATTTTTTAAGGCATTTTTTGACCTAAACGGTCAGATTTTAACCTAAAAGACAAACTTTCTGCCAGTTTTTTTTTTTTTGAGGAAATGGTCGCCTAAATTTAAGGCTACGTTTCCTAAACGTTTCATAAAATAGTAGAATCAGTATTAGCTTCAGCGTTCATCTGGAAATAAGCTGCGTGGCTCAGATGTTAGAACATTGCCTTTGTATGTGGGCGTTGCGAGTTCGAGTCCCACATCAGACATGTATATTTTTTATTTTCTTTACAATAACTTTATTTCTTAACAATGCACTTGGGATCCCCGACTGTACAGAGCACCTCTATAGTATGTGGCACAGTTTAAATCTGAAGTCATATGTTATGTTAAAAAAATTACTTGTTAAAAAAATTTATAGCAAAAGAAAATATTAAAATTAATTAAAAAATATGTACGCCAGCACTGGGACTTGAACTAACAACTTCTAAGTCCAAGACCAGCATTCTAACACCAGAGCCACCCAGATTGTTGACAAATTAATACTTAAGCTGACATTACTACATTACAAAACATTAGAAAAATTTACTTTGTATTAAGGTTACTATTTCCTCAACAATAAAAGGACTGCAAATTTTGAAAGCTAGCATGACTTGGTTCTTTAGAGTAACTTGACCCAACGTCGCGCGTATCGACAATGACGGACAACGTTAAGACGTCACGTCATTAGTGTTTGATGGCCGGAGGACCCGGGCTCGAGACCCAGTTAAGGTTAGTTAAATATTTAAAAAAACTATTCAAAAAACGATTTCAACAGTTTTTCAGAAGGAAGAATTTTTAACACAATACTACTACCACCACACGAGGTCCAAAGTATGGTGGCGCTTATACAACTCCAAATCCTTTGATGGAGGTATACAAATTTTTAAAATTTTGAGGAATTTTTGTTTCACTGTCAAACATCTTCAGTTTGGTCTATAATTTAACCATGAATCGTCCTACAAACGAACAACGCTTGCAAATTATTGAATTTTATTATCAAAATGCGTGCTCTGTTAAGAAAGTTCATCGCGCGTTTCTTTCATTTCAGCGAAGAAGCTCATTTTTGGCTCAATGCGTACGTAAATAAGCAGAATTGTCGATTTTGGACTGAATATCAGCCAGAAGCATTGCAAGAGCTACCAATGCATCGAGAAAAAGTCACAGTTTTGGTGCGGTTTATGAGCTGGTGGCATCATTGGACCGTACTTCTTCAAAAATTATGCGAATCGTAACGTAACTGTGAATGGTGAGCGCTACCGTGAGATGATATCCATCTTTTTTTTGCCCAAAATGCAAGAGCTGGACTTGCATGACGTGTGGTTTCAACAAGACGGTGCCACATGCCACACAGCACGCGCAACAATGGACTTGTTGAGAGGCGAGTTCGGTGAACATTTTATGTCACATTTGGGACCGGTCAATTGGCCGCCTAGATCGTGCGATTTAACGCCTTTAGACTATTTTTTGTGGGGCTATGTTAAAGCTCATGTCTATACAGACAAGCCCGCTTCAATTGACGCATTGGAAGACAACATTGAAGCATTTATTGCTCCGAAATGTTGGAAAGAGTATGCCAAAATTGGACTAAGCGGATGGACCATTTGAGGCGCAGTCACGGCATTTGCATGAAATAATCTTCAAACATTAAATTATATGGACCGTACTATCGATTCAAATAAAGATTTCATGCATTTTTCTGAATTTTATGTGTTTTTTTTTTTTAAAAACTTTCAAATAGCTCTTAAAAAATCACCCTTTACCAGATGAAATATCGGTCATTTAAATGAATTGCACTCCTGTGCAAAAGAAAAAGCTCTTAAGAGCTCAGTCCAAAACTATTCCGATTCGATATCATTCTTTCATTTGTCAAACAACAACAACTACAACAAAGATTTAGAGAAAATCTGCATAAGGCATAAGCTATAGCTGGTTGTTGCCTGCTCAGTTATGTCAAAAATAGGTGGGAAACATAGGAAGGGGTGGGTGTACATCACCAATGCCACGATTCCGAGGGTTGACAATCCTTAGCCGAGTCGTTGGGATTCGGAACGGTTTCGGCACAAAGATCCGATGGCCAGGAAGGCCGTGTCGTCAACGGTTCCGGTTCAGTTAAGTTTTTTACCTCTATGCACTCTCCAAGAAGTACTCGTTTTTGTCCCCATCTCTATTGCTCCCCCCCATCCCAAATCCACTTTCAAGTTTTGCTTCAACACTCAAACAAATAATAAAAAATTATACGTCTTTATGATATAGAAAACGATGTTCTTTCGGCGATGTTGCTACTGTGCCCCCCTCAGGTATGGTTGCATCGCCATTGGACTTCTTTATATTTTCTTCTTCGCAGCTGAGAGTCTAATTCATAATGACACCTGCCTGTTCGCACGTAAGACCAAGAAGTTTAGGTGCGAGCCGACCAATTTGAGATACATCCTTGTTACATTGCAGGTTGCACCAGCAATTCGTGGCAACTTTATGTGATGGCGGCCATCATAGTCATTGGCATAGTCAGCTCCCTAATGCTGATTTATGGAGCGTACAAGGTGAGTGCTTTGTACACTTTGAGTTTGATTTCTAATTGCAGCAGATTGTTTTCAGGAGAAGCGAGCAATGACGGTTGTATGGTTAATTGCATTTGCCTTCATACTTTGTGCCTATATTGTGATGGCCCTAGTGGATGTTTTTACTAACAGACCCCCCACATATATCCTTATCATTGAGGTAGCCCTGATTTGTGAGTGATTTGATATGAACAATTAGTGTAATGATTTGAGTTTTGTATGCCTTAGTTATTATGTGCTACTGTCTGATGATCGTGCATTCATACTACAGAGAACTGTCTGTCTTCGACACCGAACCCATGTAAACTTGAAAACACATCCATAATAAATATATACATATATATATATATATAAAATCTAAGAAATACAATCAAAATGTGAACATTTCGCTGGGTATGTGGTAAAATGATAATTTGTTTATGCTGTGGTTGCTAACTATTAGAGATTAAATGATTTGCGGTGGCTAGATTATCTTTTGTAGATAATCAATTTTAATGACCTTTTAATCACAAGTGCGTGGTTATCTGACCACGTTGCAGAAACAGTGAGAGTTGTTAAGAGAAATCTCATGGTAAGATCGATGGAAGCTTAGGACAACAAAGTCCTGCAAGTTCAATACATTTCGCCTACTTTTGTTAATAAAAAACAGCTATTGGGCTTTCCATATTTGTTGTCAGTATGCGCAGTATATAACATAAAGTTAATGTAAATGCTTCATTAATAAATCCAGGAAATTTCTAGCTTCTCAATCGTTGTCTGTTAACATAATGTTAATATGTTAACATTAATGTTAGTGCTTTATTAATAACGAGAAAGCTAAGCTAACTTCGTCTGTACCGAAGTTTTTATGCCCTTGCAAGTGCTCGCTTAAATAATTTCAAAAAAATACCTTTTCCCATTTTCCAACCGACCGTTCGTATGCGAGCTATATAATATAGTCATTCGATTTGGTCAAAAATTTGCAAAATTATGTGAAACAAACAAATACAAATTTTCAGGATGCTACCATTAAAAACAAAAAAGTTTTTCCAACTAAGACTGTTTTTCAAACCTATCTTTTGTGTGGCAACTATATCATATAGTTGTCCGATTTTAGTAAAACTTGGTAGAATTATAAAAAAGCATAGAAAATCTACGATTACAAAGTTTGGAGGCGTTTCCATTGAAAAGAAAAAAGTTTTTCATGCTAAAACTTGTTTTCCGACCGATTGTTCCTATGGGAGCTATGAGATATAGTCATTCGATCCGGTTGGTTCCGACATATTAGTAGTGTGCAGCAAAAAGAAGACTCTGTGCAAAATTTCAGCTCGATTGCTTCAAAACTGAGAGACTAGTTCGCGTAGAAACAGACAGACAGACGGAGGGACAAAGCTCACACTGATCAAGAATATATATGGTTTATGGGGTCGGAAATAAATATTTCTATGCGTTGCATACTTCTGGGCCAAATTTTAATACCCTTTGCAAGGGTATATATATAGGAGAATTCTAGCTAATCAATCTTTGTCTGTTAACATAATGTTAAAATGTTAACATTAATGTTTATGCTTTATAAATCTAGGAAAATTCTAGCTACTCAATCATCCATATGCCATTAACAGAGTTCAGCTCCCAGCATACTGTCAATGTGATTTGGCCTCTATATAAGCAGCATAGATTTATTGATCTGAGAGAAAAAGATGTGTCTCCTACCCTGGTAGATATAATAACTTTGTTACTCCGTTCATTTTTATGTAGGAAAAAGGATCTCTATTTCTCGATGCCTCCTCTATCTTATCCTCTGTTTTATATTGGTGTTACTTTCATATTTTTATACCCTGTTCCCATTGAAAATGGGAAAAGGGGGATCATGAAGTTGTGCGAATGTATGTAACAGAAGGAAAATTTTCCGACCCCATAAAGTATATATATTCTTGATCAGCATGAACAGCCGAGTCGATATAGCCATGTCCGTCTGTCCGTCTGTCCGTCCGTCCGTCTGTCTGTCTGTATGAACGCGTCGATCTCAGAGACTATAAGAGATAGAGCCACAAATTTTTGCACGAAGGTAGATTTATGCTGTACGCAGATCAAGTTTGTTTCAGATTTAAAAAATTTCACCCCGTCCCCCTTTTATCCCCAAAAAACCTAGACCTCCTCTAAAAATCCTAGACCTAAATAGCCGTCAGATCCACAATTTTCAAGTTAGAGCCTCGTGGTTTAGTATACATCAAGCTAGGCCCAATATCTATCTATTCTGAAAAGTACAATCAGATCGGACAAAAAACACCGGAGTTATAAGCGAAACAGTTGAGCTGATAAGAGCACCCCCCCACTTGTTGGTCAGGACTAGAAAAAAGTGTTGCATACATTTGGGATAATGTTGTTAAATTCAAAAATAATTAAATGAAAACAAATGAACAGGGTATTTTGTGGTCGGGAAACTCGACTGCAGCGCCCTTACTTGTTTATTTTTAGTTTGTGCATTTTCAGTATTTTTTAAACACAATCAAGCCACCACTTTAATTTCATTCAAAGCATGTCATTTTATTATCAGATTTTTCAAAGCCTTTAGGCGTAGAATTGTTATTTTTAAAAAAGACTAGCCAAAAAAAAAACAAATTCTCTGTAATAAATTTTAAGTTACCTTCCGCCTCATCCCATCATGGTCTGCCATTGCAAGTACTTGCGCAAGATTCTGAATCGTTGCTGCTTTTGCTATAGCCTGCGCACCGGAACTTTAATATTTGGCTGCATATTCCTCACCTGGTTTTGCTATGTCACCTTCGGCTCGGGCTTTATGATCGAATGCATTTTCCCTAATGAATATCAAAAGGAGGAATACGGAAAACCGGCTGCTCTGAAGACAACCATGGTTTTCTCATTCTTTGGGATTATAGCAGCTGCATTGATCTGTATTGGCGTGCATCTTGTGAGTAGGGAGGTGGTTAATAGTCTTACGATTTAGTTGTAGTCTTTTTCCTCTTATCAATTTGAACATTTTATTTAATGGAAAATTCTTGATCGATCATCAATAAGAAAACCTGCTCCAATTATAGACTATATGTTTCTATAAGAGCTTGGGGTTTCGTGTGTACTAAATACAACCAGGACGTTGAATTCTTCTATATTTCACTTCTTAAGCATAATGCCGCTGTGATAAAGTGTGACTGCTTAACCCCAAAATATTACCCTACAGTAAAATACCACCAAATGTCAAAACGGTCACACTGCAATGCGTTTATTTACATAGCTCACAATTAAATTTATTTTTGATTTATTTATTGATACTCATCCTAGCGCTGCAGGTTTGCTAACCTATTTTAGGGTACTAGTCACAATTTAATAAATAAAAGATAAAGTGGAGGAGCACTTTGATGATGTTTGCAGAGCTGAAGTGGGAAATGCAAGCAAACTATTTTTTCAGCTTCTGCCCAGCTAAACTCAACCAGCTGTTTGGCGAGTCAAGGTAGCGGCGCCACGAGTCTTAAGCTGGATATGGGCGAAAGCATTTAGTTTGTCTGAAAGCTAACCTAGCTAAGAGAAAAGTCTGTATTTTTATGCAACCTACTTTAGCTACTCTTTTTGAATAAATGAAGTTGACACCCAGCGAATCCGATTTAGTTGGTCTGAGTACTATGCTTTAAATGTGACCAGATCCCATTGGGCACTTTCATTTAAAAGATTTATATATTTTAGCCGAATCTTAGTGAAAATTTATTATTGTACAGCCACTCTGTCTACTAAAATAAACAAGAGGAAGTTTGAAGAGAAAGACTTTTTTACCACACAGAAGATAAAAGATCCAAAATAGCTCCATTTGGAATGGAAATGTCTTAACTATCCTTTTAATCATCCAAAATAACCTTTGGTTTTCATACCCTTTAAAGTATTTTCAGCTCCGTTGGATGATTACCTCTTGGACCTTTTGCACAGCAGGCACATGCACTACCCGCCATGGGAATATATATTTTTTTTTAATTGTTCTCAGAAGCGTACAGACCGAGATTTGCTTAGATTGACACACAAATCAAGCTTAGCTACCAGGACCACCCCATTATAAGCATCCAAAATTCATACAGATGGTCTCAACCATACTGCCTATAGCCTATAATCCCACCTCTCCCGTGTTATCTATTTTCCATTGTACGAAAATCAGAAAAAATATAAGCAATTAATTCGCTAAACCTTATATAGATTTTCGCTAACTAAATGCTCCGGGATTTTTCCTCCCATGGTGGGTGGATTTTTCAATAACGGAACTTTCTATCCCTTACAATCCGAGTTGTGAGTCAGTAAAATCATATCTATCATATCTTACTATTCCTTCATACCAGGACTGGAAATGCTTAATTCCAATTTCTTTCTATTAAATTATTTTACTTAGCCAAGTAAGCACTTATCTATTATTTTATTTGAGTTAGCTATATGCTCCAATTATTATTAAATTCTCGTGAAATATGTTTAACTATTTTTTCAAGTCAATTGCATTTAAATTGAACTTTTTTCATTAAAATGTAGAATTCCAAATGTTTATCTAAAATTTATTTGATGTGAAATATACCTATTAAATTTGTACTGGTTGTAAAAAGACCCAATGGAAAACTTTAATGGAAGGGAAATTCCTAAATTAAATATTGGCTGGTGCTTAAAATCTGAATTGAAAATTTAATTGAAATGAAATATTCCAATTAAATATTGACTGATTGTGAAAAGTCTCCATTGAAAATACAATGGAAGGGAAATATGACAAACAAAATTTTAATGGAAGGGAAATAAATATCAGCAGTTCAATAATTGACTTACAACTTGAATTTTCAACCTAATCTAAATTTTAATGGACGAATTTGATAAAGGTTCATTTTATTTTAAAATAAAAGCTTTAAAGGATTTAATGTTATTAAAAAAGATCAACTAGTTAAATCAAATAATTGTTTCTAGACTGAAAAACTGCGTTATGAAACAAGTAAGGGCGTTGCTGTCGAGTGCCCCGAGTACCTTGTTCATTTGTTTTCATTTATTTGTTTTTGAATCTGAATGCATCCGGTTTTTGACACTGCTATTAAAGGCTAATCCTGAAAGTAGGCCACATTATTTAGTAATTTCAGCGGCTTTAGACCTAACTAACGTCGACCTCAATTGTTTCGCTTATAACTCCGGTGTTTTTTGTCCGATCTGATTGTATTTTTCAGAGCTAATGTATACTAAACCACAAAACTTGAAAACTAACACTAACATCTAACAATTGAAAATGGTGGATCAGACTGTTTTTTCGGTCTAGGATGTAACGGTATTTTGGAGATAAGAAAGGGACGGGGGGAATTTTCCAAATCTGAAAAAAACTTCCATTTTCAATGGGAACAGGGTACAAAAAATACAAAATTCGTTTGAGCGTCGAAAGAATAATAAAATTATTCAGCATTCCCAGAACTACTACAAACAAACACAGATTTAACTTAACCAAAATTTTCCAGAATTTTTCTACCTTTCAGAGTGACAGGGTTTATTCATATAGATTATGAAAAAACCTATGTTCTATAATTTCAGTGTATTCCTTAGGATTCTATAAAACGCATCCTATCTCTGTAAAAATAGATTGATGGGGTAGAGTTTTCCAAGTCTAAAACATAATTCACTTTATCGCCTTCTCTCTTTTTGTAGTACAACGAGTTTCTATTTCTGCCGTTTTTGGGATTTGCACCCATTTGGATATTTGCGCATTTTGTGGCCTTGCTGGTGTATGATTTTGTGGTGGTCATCATCATATTGACGGTGATAACAATGTGTAAGTAAGATTTGAATATAGTGTACCAGAAATTAGAGAATTTAGTTCAAAGCTGATGGTACATTTTGCTTGCTTTTAGCTACCCCTCAATTCATCTCTAAACTGAATCCAATTAATAACCTAATATGCTTCTCTTCCCAGTGGTGCTCATCTATGCCTGGATTATCGTCTGGTCCTATTTCATCGAGCTGCTGTATGCCTATGAGGAAGATCTACACGAGCCTAGCTATATCTAAAGCAAGCGAACAATGCAATTAATTATGGTCTATGGGGTCTATGGCAAATGTCTCTTTTTCGAATAAAATGGTACAACTTAATGTTATGGAAACGTCTCATTTAACACATGCTAACTGATTGTTCTAGCTGTAGTTAACTGGGTCAGGCCATGCATAGAGTTTGGGGCAAAACTTTTACTTACCTTTGGCAGCGAGGCTAGCACCTGTTGTTTGACATCCCAAACCAGACGCTCGGATGGAAACTGCAGACACTTGTAGACGTTCAGTTCGGGCACATGGATGCGCACCAGTAGCCAACCATCTCTTGGCTCTGGCGGTGGCTCATCGTCAAACGCACCCGGCCCGGACGTGGCGTCCATATTGGCCGGGTTCTGTTTGACTTTGGGCGTGGGTGGGTGATACGTCGTAATTTTGACGGCTTTACTTTACAAAATGGTGTCAAAATGACGGCAAAAATTGTAAGAGTATTTGGCGAGTTTTTCCACTCTCTCTCTCTCTCTCTTTCAAACTTTAGTTAAATGTTTGTTTTGTTATTGTTTTTTGTAGTTAATCTATAAAATTATTTAATTGAGTTGGCTGGAGCCTTTTGTTGATAGGCAAGTCGTTTGGACATTTCGTTGGGCGATTTTTGTTGATTTTCCTGCATGGTGAAACTGCAACGAAAAAGTGAAGGAAAATTAGTTATACATTTTTGTCAATTAATCATAAAAAATATTGTTATTATTATTTTTCCACTGCCATTTGCATACGCCGGCTGCTTCGCGTCTTACCCAATCAGCATAACCTAACTAAAAACTCGTTTCCACTGCACTTAACGTTGAAAACTTAATTTGTAAATTGGTTTACATTTGCTACACCCACCCCCCCACCCCCTTTTGGCTGCCTGGCTGCCTACGCACTAGAGAGTAGACCACCCTCCCCTCTTCCAACAGCCCCTTTCCGACAGTCAATTGGCCGCCAGTCACTTTAAGGAGACACTTCCATATGAAACAAGTAAGAGACCTAAAGTCGACCACTAAATACCCAGTACAAGATAACTAAGCTACAATGCGATCTTATTGAGAGTTTCAAAATATTTGGAAATTATATAAGGAATGAGTATAGACTGGGGGATTGTTGATAAAGCTAGGTACGGAGACGCTGAGAAAATTCTCTCAGCGCGAATTATTTCATAATTCTCTATAGTGTGACCATGAAACAAATACATGTCACTGAATCTGAAACGGTCAGCCTGCACTGGTCAGCTGTTGTTTGTGTATGTGTATGTATTTAAATAAAATAAAAAAACATGAAAAAATATGTTTTACTGCATTAAATGCAATTGTTGCTTTTCAATTGCATTTAGTTATAAAATGTCACTTAAATTCATTTTCATAGCTGCGAAAAGGTAAACAAGCAGACCAGATCAGCTGTTGTGAACGCTGAACGAGCTAGAAACCAAGGCTGCAAACCTCAAAAATTCTCCAGGAGATTCGGTCCGGCGGTTCGAACCCATTGTAAAATAAAAGGTTCGGTTCGCGGACCGGTTCTTGGAACCCCTGAACCAAAGATTCTGGTTCGAACCTTGGTTCGCTTGCACATAAAAGAATAATTAGTCGTTTGATTCATTAATACGTTGAAAATGAAACATATATGCCTTCTATCCATATGCTTAATCATAATGATCAATTATCAAATCCATTAGGTGACATTAACAGCTTTTAGAAATTGCTTAGTTTAAGTTAATAAGCATTATATCTTCCAGGAGCTGTTTATCTTAGAAAGTAATAAACAATGTTTTGCTGGAGATTGTCGAATGGATCGTTGAAAAAAGTACTTAAATCGGTGAACCGAACCTCATTTTTCAAAAAAGTGGTCCGGTTCGGGTTCAGGTTCGCGGAGTCAAAAATGTAAGCCGACTGGTTCATGGTCCGGTTCGCGAACCCCAAAAAACTCGAACCGAACCGGTTCTCAGGGGTTCGGTTTCGGACCGGTTTGCAGCCTTGGTAGAAACACCTTTGGGAACTTATCGATAAAAACAGCAATCGATGACAAAACGCGTAGAGGTGGAAATAGGCTATAAATATCAAATAATGCTCGCTTAAGATAAGTTAATCTTTTTGTGAAAATGTAAACTGGAAGACACTTTGATGAATGCGGAGGCTTTGTGGAATGCCATAGTTGTTTGCATGGCGCTGGGGGAGGAGGAGCATTACTGGAGAACGCAAATTGCATCGAAATGCTTGCCATGGCAGCAAATATTGGGAAGTCTCTCGGAAAAAAATGTGAATTGCGGTGCCCCTCATAACTTGGTGCTGGATCATCCGAAATCAAAAAACCAAAACTTATTCGTTAGATAATAGTTTTCCCCTGGTAACGCTGTCGAGTTTTTTTCGCAATTTTAATTTTTCACTTTTTTGGAAAATTTTGAAGTGAAAAAATCGATTTTTTTTTGGAAAAAATTCGTCTAATTTTTTATTGTAAAAAAAAAAATTATTAACAAATTTGAAAAAAAAACTCGACAGCGTTACCTCGTAAATTATGTTCAGAAATAGTGTACAAAATTTCAAAATGATCGGTTCAGTAGTTTTTATGTTATGAGGGGCACCGACTTTGAAAACGTGAGTTGTGGGAAAATCGCTTTAAAATTTTGAACACTAAAAAATTTGGTTTAAAACGTTTATACGACAGGTATAAAAATACTCGTAACTTCGTCAATTTTGCTCCAATCGACTTGAAATTTTGACACAATATTTTTAACTATTTAAAATTTTAATAGCTTACCCCCCCCTTAAAAGGCGATAGTTTTTCAGATTTGGTGTTTCCCACTTTTGGCTTTATCTATTGAGCCTTTCAAAAATATATATATATATTTACACATATCGAAAACGTTTCCTTCTGCTTATTACATCACATTTGCATAGCTTAATAATACCCTCATTTACCCATTTGAAATGGGTACAGGGTATGTTAAGCAAACAACAAATTTGCCGATCGTTAGTTTAGTTGTTTTTGTTGTTGTCACTGCTGATTACTCTCTGATATTGACATTTTATATAGCCAAAGCCGGCAATCGCATTTGCAATTATGCACAAAAATTTAATTCACACGCTAACCTCAAAAAACGAAAATCAACAGCAAAATAAAGAGCTTGGAAATGTGTGCCAAGAGACACGCTGACAGTTGTCGCTGGTGTTTGGAATGAAAGACCCGCGGGGTTGGGGGGTTCCCATTGTGGTATGTGGGCGGAAACAAGTCTGCACTTTGTCGCATTTAATTGCTGCCGTGTTGATTGCATTTAACTAGTTCTGTGTTGTCTGTGTGTAGTGTTTTATTAGAGAGTCGAGGAGATAGTGGCACGCAAATTGAGAGAGAAACTAAAAACTATTATGGTAAAATATACATTTAGATAACAAAATGAAAGTTTAAGATGGGAGCTCACCCAAATCCACTTAAGATTATATATTTATGCAATAGAAGAAACAAATCATGAGAGGAGTTAAGTGGTTGGAGCAAAAAATGGCATAAAAACTAATCAAAAGAATGTTTGTACATATTTGCTGACAGAATACTTAATACGGATTTTTTTTACCAATCCTTAGAAAGATTCAAAAAATATACTAGGCAAAAAAGGCAGTCGAGTTTCCCGACCACAAAATACCATGTTCATTTGTTTGTTTTTGAATTTTTGAAGATGAATGTAACAAAATTATCATCCCAAATGTAGGCAACACTTTTTTCTAGTCCTGACCAACAACTGGGGGGGGGGGGGTTTTGTCCGATCTGATTGTACTTTTCAGAATAGATAGATATTGGGCCTAGCTTGATGTATACTAAACCACGGGGCTCTAACTTACAAATTGTGGATCTGATGGTTTTTTAGGTCTAGGATGGCTAGGATGGCTAGGATGGTCTAGGAGGTCTTGGTTTTTTGGGGTTAAAAGGGGGACGGGGTGAAATTTTCCAAATCTGAAACAAACTTGACCTGCGTACAGCATAAGTCTACCTTCATGGAAAAATTTGTGGCTCTATCTCTTATAGTCTCTGAGATCGTCGCGTTCATACAGACAGACAGACGGACGGACACACGGACATGGCTATATCGACTCGGCTGTTCATGCTGATCAAGAATATATATACTTCATGGGGTCGGAAATGTTTCATTCTCCCTGTTACAAACATTCGCACAACTTCATGATCCCCCTTTCCCCATTTTCAATGGGAACAGGGTATAAAAAGTCAAACAAATACCAAAATAAAGAAAAGTTAACTTCGGCTTGGCCGAAGTTGTTACACCCTTGCAGCACGTTGTCCTAACAAATTTGAAGGATATTTCGCTGAAAACAAACAAGTTTTTCTAACAAGGACTTCTTTTCTGACTCTACTTCGAATGACAGCTATACTTTATAGATGTCCGATTTCGACCAAACTTAGTGGAGTCATGTCAAACTAAAAAATGCAAGGTTTGGAGATGATTTCTTTAAAAACAAACAATTTTTTCTCACTAAAACTAGTTTATCGACCGATCATTCTTATGACAGCTATAAACTATAGTCATCCGACTATGAGAGAACTTTGAAACATTGTGTAAAAAAATATTAAATAAATATTAGCGATTTTTAAAGCGGTTTACATTGAAAACAAAAAAGTTTTTCTTACTAAGCCTTTTTTTCTAACCTTACTTTTCTATGGCAACCATACTATTTAGATGTACGATTTCGACCAAACTTGTCAGAATCAAGGAGAAGCATAGAAAACTAGTATATACGGAAAATAGTTTTTCTCACTAGAACTAGTTTTCGACCGATCGTTCCTATAGCAGCGATATGTTTTAATCATCCGATCCTGCCGATTACGATAAATGTGCACTTCGTGCAAAGTTTGGTGCGATAGCTTTAAAACTGTCGGAGAAGATAGCATAGAAATAGACGGAGATGGCTATATCGACTTAGCTCGTCATGCTGATCAAGAATATATATACTTTATCTGGTCGGAGATGCTTTTTTCTATGCGTTACAAACATCTGGACAATTTCAATATACAGGCAAAGGTATAATAAGAATCCCAAACATTTCAGCGATTTTTTTAAGCGACGATATACCATTTTAATGTGTTTAAAATTTCCATATTTTGTATCACCCATAGATATGCAATGCAGTATGGATGTAATTTTTTATTTGGAATTAATACAAATCTCAAGCCAAAAATAATGATTTCGAAATAAATATACGACAATTTAATAGTTATGAGCAAAAGATTTCAAAGTCTTCGCTTTAAAAAATACTCGGAATGGTGTTGATAATTTGTTTTAAAGCTAAGAGGTAATACTTTACAATTATATCAAAGAGAGCTCAAAAACAGTTGTAGATAGTGTGGGTTCCCCATAAAACGTGTCTTAAAGAGTCAAGGTAGAAATTTATAGCACTTTCAAGCTCAAATTATTTTAAATATATTCGGGATGAATCATTTTGAAACCAGTTATATATTCAGCTCACGAAAATCATCTAAAATCATCATTAACCCTTTAATATACTGGAAAAATAAAAAATTCTGTTGCCTAGTGTAATCTATCTATCTATCTATGTATTTAAATGGGATTTATGTCGTCATCGGAGATTTGACGTTTTTATCTAGAACCGTTTTCCGACACATAGCACCTATGGCAGCCATAAGGTAGACATAGTCATCCGAAATTGACCAAATTTTGCTAATTCTTTTAGAAGAATATATAAGATTGATAACGGCTGAGCTAAAAAGCATTAACGAAAACAAAAAAATAGTTGTAAGGAATGATTATTATTAATTTATTATTTAACAAAAAAAATTACAAGATTTAGATGCCAAACTAGTATTGGAGGGGTACGTGAAATTATAATGTCTAGAAATTGTAATCGCTAAGCCCAGAAGGCTTTATGGGGCCATGTCCCGAGATCTTGGAGTAATACTATAAAGTAGAGAATGGTCTTTTTTATGTAAGCTTTGTGTCTGTGGTCTTTATATTATATTATGTTGCCATTAATCGGTTCAATCTGACTTAAGCAGATGTACCGAGAGGATGTACCAAATATTCCGGGCCATGGGGAAAAATCACAGAAGAGAAGAATACAATTAAAAAGAATGCTCGTTTCTCGAAGGTGGCAAAGGAATTACATAAAGTATACAATTAGTTTGGTTATTTCCAACTGCACCCGTTTGATTCAGTTCTCTTCTTGGTCAAATGTGAAAGCCAAATAACTTTAAATTGGTGAGTTACTAAAAACAACATTTGTTGAATCGTCTTAAGGGACTCAAAGTATCCAAGGGTCATGGGTAGAAGTTTATAATTAATCAATCTACTTATTCAAATGTGACTGTGAATTCCAAAATTATACTAAAGGCACAATAAACCTATGCACATGAAGAGATACATACAAATTAGCCAACAACAGTCGAATATTTAGTCTTAACAATTTGTTCATTTCGTATTTTCTAATCTAAGTCCCGAGAACCTCAGACACCCACTCTTTAAAATAACTTAAACGAAAGTCTAAGCAAATCTAATCTTAAATGAATGCTTAACAAATTATATTCTTAATCTTTTGCTTTAAAAAAACCCACCACCAACGACTGCTTGTGCTTCGTTTTCTGTTCATTGCCCTCAAAAAAACAATACTAAAATATGTCACGGTCAAAAAACTTCACCGAAATACATAAATTACAAATACAAATAATGAAAACTTCGCTTAAACAAGTGAGCTGAAAGAAAAACAAAAGCACGTTTACCTTGGATTGCTGTCAATCAACCAAAATAAAAGGTGAAATGAAATTATCAAAATCCAGCTGGCAGGTCGCCCGAGTTTTGATAAGATTGGTGGGGCATTTTGATAATGAACTATTAACTGAATTGGTTTGCAATTTTTATTTGAAATCAAGGCACTTCCGCATAGAAGACTCCCAATTATAAAACCTAATTAAATTCAACAAAAAAATTATACATTTTTATCAGTTTATAGGCAAATTTATTGACGCCAAATATTTTAATTGGATTTTTTGTTGGCTTACAATTTTTGTTTGTTGTTTAATTGAAAAAGTTGCACTCTTGTTTGACATTTGGGGGATGGCAGGGGAGGAGAGATGACTCTGAAAATTGTTCAATTATTTGTGTGGCAATTGTTCACTTAAACAAAATGCAACCCTAATAGAAAAATTATGCCTTGATTTTGTTTGATGAAAATGTATCCAATTCCGAGTGGAAAGTGTTGCTGGCTGGATCGCCTTTTTTTCAAACTGACAACCTGTCAGCTGTTGCCGCTGTCAAGGCAGCAATTTTTTTTTTTTGGCTTTGGCTTTGGCCACCACCAGGTGGTGTTGTTTTGAGTTGGTAATGGTGGTGCACAAATAAACTCACTCTCTCTCTCTTGTCTCAGGTCTAGCTGTCTGATTGTCTGGCTGTCTATTCGCTGTCCTGTCTATTGTTTTTGGTCTGACAGTTATTTGGTTATCACGCCTGACACGTGGACACGCTACGGAAATGAAAAATTTTGGTAGTTGTGGGGTAAATTAAGTTTTGGTTAAATGATAAGACCTTGAGACACCTGGAACTGCTATACAGATCTAAGTGTGAGAGTCACTGAACAAAGAAAAAGTGGTGAGTGAGCAACAAGTGAACAAAATACTGAGCAGAAAATAAGAAATTGGAGAGCCACTGAATCACTGAACAAAAACAAGAAAAATAAGCTAACTCTTTCCCACAACGACCCATTTTCCGACCAATCGTTCGTTTGGCAGCTATATGATATAGTCAACCGATTTGGACAAAAATTTGTGGAGCTGGGTAAAAGCATCTAAAATAAACAAATACAAATTATCAGTATGCTACCATTAAAAACAAAAAAGTCTTCTTCCTAAGACTGTTTTTCCGACCCATCTTTTGTATGGCAGCTATACCATACTATATAGTTGTCCGATTTTCATCAAACTTGGCAAAATTAGAAAAAATCAAAGAGAACTTAGGTATACAAAGTTTGGAGACGTTTCCATTGAAAAGAAAATAGTTTTTCGTACTTAAACTAGTTTTCCGATCGATTGTTCCTATGGGATTGTTCCTAGGTCAAACGATTCGGTCGGTTTCAACTTATTAGTAGCGTGCAGGAAAAAGAAGAAAACTATGTGAAAGCTCGTGAAACAAACAAATACAAAATTGCAGGATGCTACCATTAAAAACAAAAAAGGTTTTCTAACTAAAACTGTTGTTCAGACCTATCTTTTGTATGGCAGCTATACCATATAGTTGTCCGATCTTTATAAAACTTGGTAGAATTATAAAAAAAAAAACCTAGTAAACCTACGATACAAAGTTTGGAGACGTTTCCATTGAAAATAAAAAAGTTTTTCTCACTAGAACTAGTTTTCCGACCGATTATTCCTATGGGAGCTATGGGATATAGTCATCCGACCCAGTCGGCTCCGACATATTAGTAGTGTACAGCAAAAAGTAGACTCTGTGTAAAATTTCAGCTCGATAGCTTTAAAACTGAGAGACTAGTTCGCGGAGAAACAGACAGACAGACAGACGGACGGACGGACAAAGCTCAATCAACTCAGCTTTTCGCCCTGATCAAGAATATATATGGTTTATAGGGTCGGAAATGAATATTTCTATGCGTTGCAAAATTCTGGGCAAAATTATAGTACCCTTTGCAAGGGTATAAAAACTTGATTCAAGTAAATCAAGTCTGAAAATATTCTGATTCGAGTTAGTCAGGTTTTATATATAGAATGACACCAAATAGATCAAGCTCCAAACAGATCAAGCTGCAAACAGATCAAACTCCAATCTGTGCTCCATTGGTTCACTAGATCATATCGAGTCAAAAATTAAGTCAACCCTAAAAAAAATTGCTACCAAATTTCCCAACTGCGCAATTTGCCATACTCTACTCCTTCTTTGAAGAACGCTGCTTCATGGTCGAGCTTAAAGAAGAGTTAAATATATATGCCCCAAGGAAGTTTAATTGGCCCAGTGAGATACAAACTGGACACCGCCGTCTTGCTGGGTTCAGACCCCCAAAACACATCCACTTATGCTCACTACACAGCCTTTCTGGCTTCCTGGCTATTTGCAGCTTGCTTTGAAAATAATTGGGGACTGCTCTTTCACGATTAACTGAGTCGTTTTCTGATTTGTTAGAAAAAGATCGTACAAAATCGGCAAATGCACCATTTCCAGTTGAGTGATTGATTATATTGCCATTTGATGGATGCTCATGTGATATAAATTTTCTCATAATCATTTTGCAATTTTTTATGGTAGTACTCTGCTCTTCATCTGAAAATTGTAAAAATTCATTTGTAGGCGGAAACAGTAGCATAACCATTTTGTTATATGTAAAAACAAGTCCAGAAACTTACAAACATGAAGGCTCTGAGTTGTTCAGACATTGAACCCTATGAGCTATTTGAGTGGAGCACGAGCTGAGCTGAACTATTTCAAACAGATCATATAGCTCATGCTTCATGCCATGAGCTATAATTCAATGGGTCATCAATAATTTTGTAAGCTATGACTATAAATTCATAGATAGATCAAATCAGTAAAAAGTCAGGGGGAACTTTGATTCAAATCATGCACGACTCTAGTGTTTACTCATTTTTGTTCATTGACTCACACAAATCAAAGCAACAACGACCCCATTTGTCTTCTCCTACTCCCTGCATAAAAGTACCAATTAAGGATCTGTTATGAACAGATGACTTTAAATTTTGCAATTTAGTTTACTGCGAAATAATTTAACTTAAGTACTTTAGCGTCTTTCCACTCGCAAAATTGGAAAAATAGCTAAGCACTGTTGCACAAAAAATGTATCCTTACATAAAAGCTTTCCTCAGTGCATCTGTTATCCTTTAGTAAGCCACTCTCTTTTCACGCTTTTCCTGCTTCATCTTTTTTTTAGTTTCTTAACCTCAGAATCTGTCAAAAGGTTTAAGCCCTAAATATTTCGACAGCACTCTCGGGGGCCAGTCGGTTAGTGTGGGTTTTGCTGTTGTTGTTAACTACTTCAAGAAAAGCTGGAGTGCTTCGCCTGCTCCTCCCTCTCCTCAGCGATCTGCCGTCTCTCATCAACGTAGACCTTAAGTATTTGTGACACTTGGCTCTCAAGCGTTATGACAAGATTTGAAAATGAGTTTTTTGTATATATGTTTTTGGTGGAAAAAGTGTGACGAATATTATGACAGACTTGTGCCCTAACAGCGTGAGTGGGAGAGAGCGAGACGGTAATATAAATTATGTATGGGTTTTAGTGGAAATTTATGTTTTCTGGGTCAGTGGAACCCCCAAGGGGGCACTCAAATGACACTCAATGATGGCATTCACATCTACATGCATAATAAGTACTCGTGCCATACACAAATGCATGTAAATGCATATTTCAAAATTGCATTCGGGCTTTTTCAAGCAAATTACTTTTGTCAGTTTAATGGCTTGCAGCTCAATCTAAAACCAGGATTGCATTTGGGATAAGTAGGGGGGAGGGAGAGGGAGTGGGAGAGGAAGCCACTTATTGTGGCATACTCTTTTGTGGATGCAGCAAATTTTGTGCTTTGGCAACGCAGCATAAAAACAGCCAAATGAAAAAAATAGGAGAAGAAATAAAAATAATAATTTCAAGCAAGTGACAGCGAAATACAGCAGCAGCAGCAGCAGCAGCAGCGACTGCACCCGCACAACTCACTAATGGCCAACAATATTTCTTTCTCGGCCACAGTGGGGCAAAGTTTGCTAAGAATACAGGTGTATGCTAATTTTGTCAAAGGGAACCAGGTGGGAATTGTATGTGTTGTAAGAATGGTAAGTACATTCTCGAAACACGGAAGATGAGAATAGTATTTTACTTAGCATTCTCAGTTTGCATAGGCCCATAGCTTGGGCTTGCGCAGCACTTCTGAAAGGTACACAGAAAATAAAAATCACGATATCTAGTATCATTTGCCCATCATCAGAAAGGATCTAGATGATATGATCAAGACCATATGTTTAGGACTAAATAGTGTAACTATGATATAAAAATAGTTATATTATACACAGAGGGGAAAACCGTGTTCAGAAAATAAGATTATTTCATCTCACAACAAGAACAGAATGTGCTCTCACATTTTTGAGAATAAATGTTCCGAATGTTCTTGAAACGAGCACAATTCAGCTCAGCACCGAAATGTTTAAGTAGCCATTCAGACGTGCGGCTGCAGAAGTGGGCAATAGTCTAACGAGCTAACACGTCCGCCGTCGCGCCGTTGCGCGCGGGGCGTCTTGGGCTCTACTCCCAGTAAGTTCGAAACATTTTTCTTGGGGTGGGGTGTTGTACTTCAAGGCGGACTTGGAGCTGGAATCGGACCAGGACTTGGAATTGGACCTGGAATTGGACTTGGAATTCGACCTGGATGTCCTGGATTCTGGACCCTGGACCTAAAATTTTATTTTGAGTTAAAAATATTCTCAAAAACTGAACATTTCAGCTCACATCAAGATTTTGCGTTCTCAAAAAAAAGTTGAAGTGAGAAAATCCGTTCATGATTAGTTTTTGACACCGAATGTGCTCATATTGATGTTCCAATGTTCTCGGATCTTTTTTTTATAAAGCATATGTCTTAAATATCCTTTTAATCATCCAACGAAGCTGGAAAATCATCAGGGATGATCCTTTTTCATATCCTTTGGATGATTTTCAACTCCGTTGGATGATTAAAATGATATTTAAGACAAATGATTCCCAAATGGATAAGGGATATTATCCAAAGGAAATTTTTTCTGCTGGTAGCCCAGACCTGAATCCATTGAACTACAAACTGTGGTCTGTTCTCGAAGCTTTGGTTTGCTCTACTGGACACCCAAATATTCGGGCGAAAAATTCAAATAAGTTGTTTTACCATTTGTAGCCCTTGAGTGACCGAATAAAAAATAAACGTTTGAAAAAAAGCTCATCCAGTTTCATTTTGTGACTGAGAAAATGTGTATCAAAACAATGGGTACTTAAGACAATCCAAATAAGGCAGAATTCCGGTTTACTGGAACTTCAAATTGAACTCCCACACCCAGAAAAAAGTAGAACGAATAATATAAGAACGAACGCTCTTGAAAAAAAATTTATTCGTTCTTGAATTTTCAAGAATTTCGCTCTTGAAATCGAGCTAAATTCGTTCTCAGCTCGGTGCTTTTAGGTGAAGGGGGTGAGGTAAAGAAACTGAGAGAGAAGAGCAAGCACATTTGAGAGAATAACTTTGAGTCTGCTCTTACAGTTTTGTATTATATGGGAGAGGGGTGTGGGGAAGCTATCGAGCGGAGAGCGTAATGGAATTTGGCACTCATGTTGCTTTGGAATTCCCAACCTGTTATGGCATTGCTGGCATGGAGAGACCTCTGTTCGACTGATAGTTGACACAGAAGGACTGATGCTGCTTTGAGGTGTGTATTCCTCAAGCCGGCTAAAAGTGGCAACATGGCTCAACAATTAGTTTTCCATGAAATAAATTTAAACAAAATGGAAAAATCTACTGATATTGAATTGTTGTATGGTTGGAATCTGTGAAGCTCTTGATTTAAGAGTAAACGATTTTATTCTTGAATGTGATGAGCTATTGATAATAGGAAGAACATTCTCAATTGACAATGCTGTTTGCCCTTGATTCAATATCGAGCAATCTTGAAAACGAGTATGTTTAGCACTTGATCCAAGAGGTCTTCTGCTTGATTTGAGAATGATTCGTACTTGGATCAAGTTTTGAAGCTCTTGGATCAAGAAAAACAGGATCAAAAATTCATACTTGGATCAAGAATTTCGCTCTTGGATCGAGAATTTTCACTCTTATCGAACTATTGATCTCGAAAATTCTTGATCCAAGTATGAAATTCTCTATTTTTTTTCTGAGTGCACCGTCGTGATCAAATCATATTTATTATGCTTCAAATTTGACCGGCAGTTTGTTTTCTGTGTGGTCTAAGACTGTGTTTCGCTGAAATTTAAAAACCATGTTTATAAATCCCGAGAAAATTACCTCAGTGGTTAGTTCCTAAACTGAGAGAAAAAAAAGAGAATTTAATACTTGGTTCAAGAATTTTCGAGATCAATGGTACGATATGGATGAAAATTCTCGAACCAAGAGCGAAATTCTTGATACAAGTATGAATTTTTGATTTCGGTTTTCTTGATCCAAGAGCTTTAATACTTGATCCAAGTATGAATCATTCTAAAATCAAGCAGAATAGTTCTTGGATCAAGTGCTAAACATACTCGTATTCTAGATTGCTCATTATTGAATCAAGGGCATACAGCATTGTCAAAAACCGAGAATCAAGAACTCATCAGATTCAAGAGTAAGACTGTTTACTCTAAAATCAAGAGCTTCATAGATTCCAACCATACAATTCAAAATCAGTTGATTTTTTTATTAAATTTATTACATGGAAAATTAATTGTTAAGCCATGTTGCAAGTTTGAGCCGGCTCGGGGAATACAGACCTCAAAGCAGCATCAATCTTTGTCTATCAGTCGAACAGAGGTCTCTCCATGCCAGCAATGCCATAGCTGGTTGGGAATTCCAAAGCAACATGAGTGCAAAAATCCATTACGCTCTTCGCTCGATAGCTTCCCCACACCCCTCTCCTATAAAATACAAAACTATAACAGCAGACTCAACGCTGTACTCTCAAATATGCTTGCTCTCCTCTCTCAGTTTCTGTACCTCACTCCCCTCGCCTAATAGCACCAAGCAGAGAACGAATTTAACTTGATTTCAAGAGCGAAATTCTTGAAAATTTAAGAACGAATAAATTTTTATTCAAGAACGTTTGTTCTTAAGATATTCCTTCGACTTTTTTCTGGATGTATATCCTTTGCAAAATGATTATCGTTCAAATGTTTTCCTTTTTTGGATTTGTGCATTCTTCATAATTTTACCAAATTTTTCTAATTTATATCTTCTTTTCATTCCACTTTCTATCGAAAAATATTCAATTCAATATTGTTAAAGCCTTGCCCCACTGTTGCTACCGCAAATCGAAGACGCCATTTTGTATACTCCCCGCTTGGTACTGGGGGCAGCGTTGCGTGTGCCGGAAACGGAAATGCGCACATAATTCTGTTGGAAAACATGCGACAAAATAGAGAAGCAAATGAATGCTCACAGTAGCAACAGTAAGTGGCAAACTTTAATTAAAACATATTAAATACGTTGATGGGAAAAGAGGCGGCTTTTCTTCTGCCCCCATCACAATTCTTGTGCGGTAAACAAGGCAGCAGCAGTCGCAAAATATGTCACAGAAGCTTATGGTCATGGCAAAGTTACTTGGCCAATTCAGTTTGCTCAGTATTTTGTATTTCTTCTCGCTGCGGCCCACCAACCACTTAAACTAAAAGGGGGAGAAAGAAACTGAAAAAAAGAAAAAAAAAATCCCAAACTTGTTTTCCAGTCACGTTCGTTTTCAATCAAGTGGCATCATTATGCTGGCCAAACAAACTGTGTACAGCACAAAAAAAGAAGGAAACGCGGCTAATACAATAACAAAATTAACTCTGACCCCCCCAACGACTGTGACTAGGCACGCTGCTTGCCCTTAACCCTTGGAGGCCATTTGCAGGCGGCGGGAACTGTCAGTCAAGCGTGCAATCATCAGTCCTTGGCCATCCCGTCCGTATCCCGCCTTTTGTCTATGGCTGCGAAGTACATGAAAATGAACTGAGAAATCAAACCACAAATACCACCGGCTTGATGGTAGGTAACTTCCTGCTTGAGAGCAAAAAGAAACCCAATAAAAATGAACAAACTTTTTGTATGACATTGACAATTTGGCATTTATTTGATTGAAACTGTTTGTTTATTTGTTGCAGATTTGGCAGAAAGAAAACTTACGAAAAGTTAGCCAAGATACTAATACCCAAACGGTGAGATGGAAAAGTTTTCAGGTAAAGGTAGTTATTAGCTGTTTTTCGCGTTGGCACTTTTAAAAAACATTTTACCAGCAGCTGTCATTTATTACCCCACAAATAGTCAGAAGTTTAATAAGTGGTTTTGTGATTTTTCACCAATTTCAAACTGGAGTCTTTTATGATAAGCAAAAAGTTTTATTCAGTATGATCCAATCCATAGCTATTCAATGGAAGAACCTGAGACGACAGAATTTGAAAAAAAAATAAAACAAAAGGCTTTTTGTTCTTTATCTCAGAGATGGTAAGCAACGCAACAAGAGCCGAACGCCTATGCCGAAAGCTACACGACGAGCTTATACTGTGGGTGAGTCGACGTCGCTGTCGCAGAGTCGATAACATCGCGCCGTACACTGCTTTAAGCTGTTTGTTCCCATTGAAAATGGGAAAAGGGGGATCATGAAGATGTGCGAATATTTGTAACAGGGAGAAGGAAACATTTCCGACCCCATAAAGTATATATATTCTTGATCAGCATGAACAGCAGAGTCGATATAGCCATGTCCGTCCGTCTGTCTGTCTGTATGAACGCTTCGATCTCAGGGACTATCAGAGATAGAGCCACAAATTTTTGCCTGAAGGTAGACTTATGCTGTAAGCAGCTCAAGTTTGTTTCAGATTTGGAAAATTCCACCCCGTCCCCCTTTTATCACCAAAAAACCAAGACCTCCTCTAGAAATCCTAGACCTAAAAAACCGTCAGATCCACTATTTTTATGTTAGAGCCTCGTGGTTTAGTATACATCAAGCTAGGCCCAAAATCTATCTATTCTGAAAAGTACAATCAAATCGGAAAAAGTGTCGCCTACATTTGGGATGATAATTTTGTTACATTCATCTTCAAAAATTCGACATTTGTATACCCTTGCATCACTTTTTTCTGAACTTTTCTAATTTGAAGGACATTTTCACTAAAACAATCAATTTTTTCTCACTAAGAATACATTTCTGATTCTACTTTTTTTTTAAAAGCTAAACTATATAGATGTCCGATTTCGATCAAACTTAATGGAATCATGGGAAAGCATAGCAAACTAAGAAATACAAAGTTTGGTGGCGTTTTCTTTGAAAACAAAAAAGTTATCCTCAGTAAAACTAGTTTTTCGACCGATCATTCTTATGCCAGCCATAACCTATAGTCATCCGATTTTGACAAAACTTCAATGAAAGATGTGTGAAAGCTTATAAAATAAATATATGAAAATTATAAAGAGGTTTACATTGAAAACAAAATGGTTTTTCTTACTAGAACTAGTTTTTCAACCGATTGTTCCTATAGCAGCTATATGTTATAGTCATCTGATCCGGCTGGCTCCGACAAATGTACAGCGTATTTGTACCAGAAGATTTCGTGCAAAGTTTATTCGCAGACGGACAAGGCTAAATCAACTCAGCTCGTCATGCTGATCAAGAATTTATATACTTTATGTAGTCGGAAATGCTACCTTCTCTGCGTTTCAAGATCTCGACAATTTGAATATACCCTCTTCAAGGGTATAAAAAACTCATAAGAGAACGTAGATAGCTTACTTCTCAGGTAGGTTTTCATATATAACTTGCTTGATATCTTAATCGAGAAACATTTACGACATATCAGACAAGTGAAAATACAGCCTTAGTAAGTCGAAATTATGGATTATATTCGCCAATTCCTGAATTAACCAGTATTTGCAAAACCAAGAACGCAATCGGCTGTTAGAGTCATCAGTTTTTAGATGTAGGCAGTGGCGTACTCAAAATGTTTTCAAAGGGGGCTTAAGAAAAAATTCCTTAATCCTTAATCCTTAATTAAAATTCCTAATCCCTCCTTACGCTAGTATTAAGCATGTATAGATATATATTCAGTGGGTGAGGTTTAACCCCCTCGCCACCACATATATGTTATTGTTATTACTGACTAATTGGTTAGCTTTAAATATAGCTTTATCATACCTTATTCTACAATAATTGTCTTTGATTCTGCTACACTTTAATCTACACCAATTTCAATTAACTTAAAAGCTCAGATGCAAATCAATTCATTAAAACTTTTGAATACAATTCATTGGAAATCGAATTTTTACAAATTTCTGTGTTAATTTCTGAGAGCGCGACTCGGCATTACGTCAGTGCCGCCATTAAGTTAAATGTTGTATTTGTGCAATCAATGAAAATAAATTAAAACACCGATTAAAAAAGAACAAAACTTTATGCAAATGGTTGCGACTGCGACGACCAAAACCGATTCGACCGGTTTCCCAATGCAGGTAAAATGAAATGACAGACACGACCATAAAACAAATTCAACAACAAGTAACGAAATATACAAATGTGAACAAATGTAGGTATATGTACCTGGGGTACCCAAATGAAATCACAAACCGAAAGAAAAAAGCAAAATTATGAATATCCAAACACAACTCACCTCGCGTCCCCCGTCACTGGCAGCTCTCTGCCCAGTGCAGTTCGAACTGTAAGTCACCACATCAAGGAGCTGCAAAATTAGGAGAGGAGAAAAAAAAAATTGAATAAAAACTGATTGATGGTTGCACATTTGATATGCTGAATACTTAAAGGCGAGGGTAGCAAGGGTATGTATGAGTTTAATTGAACTAATGAAATAGCTAATTAAATAATCTCCTGAACCTGACTTGTTGTCACAACTCATATCGAAAAGTAGTCACTCATATAGAATGTTTGCATGAATTATTTACAGAACATATACAAGTCGAACCCCTTGTCAGTTTACCATCTCTTTCTTGATTAATTTCTATTTAACGTGCAAATATTTTCCCTGCCAATTTTGTCGATAAACACAATTTATATTCAATCGAGGAATAACAACAGCAACGCCACACAAACTTCAACAAGGCTAATTTCGTATTTTTCCTAGCTTCCAAACTCCAAACTCTTTTTGCTGTTATGACTGCAGGGCCATCAATCATACGCCATGTGAGCAGCAAACGCATATCATAGTTGTTGTAGAGTCCACAACACAGGTGGGTGGGTGTATGGATGGATGAATGGATGGTTGGTTGGTTGGATGGAAACGCCCACAGAGCCAGAGCATAAAAATTGCATGCCAATTGGCACCAGCAAAGCAACTAACACAAAAAAAAAGAACAGCAAAACTCAAACCAAAGTCGTTGCTTGTGGGCAAATTAACGAGAAGCCATTTGGAACACACTTTAAGACAGGAATTGTCGGAATTTGTCATCAGATTTGATATTTGTTGAAGCTAGAACTAAGACGCTAGTAGCGCAAATGTAAACAACAATTTTAGTTTAGATATATTCCGATTCTAAAGTTGGAATTTCGAATTGAGTTCATTAGTTGAATTTGTTGCACTTTTTTTTAATTTGTTTATCTGTCTTTCCATCTAGGGCCAACATAGGCGAAAGGAGGAAGGAGAAATTTGTTGACCAGAAAGAAAGTACTTGAAAGTTGCTTAAAAAAGCCCATATAATGGGAATAGGCTTTCTTAAACTAGGCAAATATTAACAATTACCTAGAAAATATTTTTGTAAGTGTAGAAAAACATTTTCTGGATTTTAGAAAAACATTTGGAGATTTTTGAAAGATATATCTAGATTCTAAAAATTTTCTTACATTAAGAAAAAGGAGTGAAGGGAGTAGAGACAGAAGAGAAGACGACTTTAAGAAGCATATACACTCAGAAAAAAATCCGTTTAATATCTACCGAAATCAAGACCATTCGTTGACAAAAGTAGAGTAATCCCGTTTTTTCGTAAATCGTGAACGTAATATAATATATGAGAATACTATGAACATTTTTTCGAACGGCATGTGCATGTTCTAAGACCATTTTGAGCTCGCTATTTAAAAGAAAAACTTTAACGTTCCTCGGCGGGGGACTGAACCAGGGACCTCACGCTTTACACGACAGGCAGCATCTCAACCGACTCCACCCTCGACCTCACGTGAGACTTTGCGATAAATCACAGTGAAGAATGCAGCCATGGGACTCAGCACTCAGCGAGCAACAATCACGGCGGTGTTTTCCCGTGAACGTCGGGCTTGTCTTGTCAACGATAATTCACGAACGAAATGTTTCAAAAAGAAGTCTGCTTGGGCTGGGATTTGGAACGTCGTTTTTTTCTGAGTGTAGCCAAAGAATATACAATTAAATTGGTATAACTCTCACTTTCTCAAAATCACATTGAAATTAAAAATCATAGAACGAAGCACTCAGCTACCTCTATTGTATTTCGAAAGCAGGGAATTAAAACTTGAGAATTACAAGCGGTGTCCTTTAATATTTCTCTATTTTAAAGAGCCGTAAGTTTTCGATATTTTAGGGCGATTAGCTGCCGATTTCATATTCCAACAGCAGGGAATTTGAACTTAAGAATTACAAGCGGTGTCTTTATGCATTTTTTCCAAATTTAGGGTCGATTTTCCACAGTTAAAATGGAGGAAAGTTAACTTCGAAAGTTTTTCTAACTAATTTGAAGGACATTTCCATTGAAAACAAAGATGTTTTTATACCCTTGTTATACCCTTGCAGAGGGTATATTGACATTTTCCAGATGTTCGTAATTCGGAACCATTTCCGACCACATAAAGTATATATATTATTAGTCAGCATGACGAGCTGATTCGATATAGCCATGTCTGTCTGTCCGTCTGTTTCTATGCTATCTCCTCCGTCAGTTTTAAAGCTGTCGCCACCAAACTTTGCACGAAGTCTTCTGGTACAAATACACTGCACATTTGTCGGAACCGGCCGGATCGGATCTAAATTTAAGAAAAACTAAACAAAATTTCTCAATTCAAGAAATAAAAAGCTTATGAAAAAATATCTAAAAACAAGAAATTTTCATTAAATTACAGAAGCTAATTTATTTTAAGGCAAATTTCGAAAAAAATTAGAATTATATTTTTCGAGGCAGCAGTAGCTCAGCATGCGTTGCAAGATAGGAAATGTGGCTTAGAAAATATGTCTCTAAGTTCACACCCAACCGAATGCTACTGTGCTGCAGCTGCCTTGTAAAAATTACGTTTTAAAACTCTTAACATCATCTCTTCAAAGATTTAAAAAATCAAGCGTCATATTTCCTATGAAAAACTAGTATTTCTGTGTGTCTACACTCATCTATGTGTTAGTTGTCTGTGACACCAAACAACTACATTTCGTATATTAAAAATACCTCTCTGTTATTCGCTGCTATCGTTTGAGTTTCGCCTTGGGCTTTTTATTTGCTCTAATCACTCAATTTTGGATGGTGTGCATTTTTTCTCATTTGTACATCTGGTGTGAGTTTTTTTTTAAACACTTGTCACTTATTAAGTTTATCCTAAGTAACAATTTCGGCTTAGACAAATGAGAGATGGCGAAGTGAAGAGAACTGTAATTAAGCTTGATGACTGCCCAAAAAACGAGTTGGCTTAACAGCAGCAGCAGCGGCAACAACAACAACAACAACAACGGCTCTAAACGATTTGGTAACTTTTTTTCGCCTTTCATGGCAACGACTCGAACCCGAGACTCAAAGTGGCCATAACTGGGCAACAAATGATTTTTAATAACTTTGACACTCATTAAACTCAAGTTACATGCAAGCACACACGCAGGGGAATTTTGATTACGCAGTTTTTGCATTTGGAGCTGGAGGAAGTTTTAAGCAGCTTATGTTACTTCATCATCATCATCATTATTATCATCGTGATCAGTCGACATATGGGAAACTTAGGCGGACATTTATCAAGGGGTTTTAAATGCAGTTATTCGGTATGGGTAAAAAAAAAAACAGTTAAAGAACGGCAAATTAAGTGATTGGAAAGGAATTTACGATAATAAAATTTTAAAAGAATCAGTTTCCAAATATTTCAATGGAAAAATTTGGTACTGAAGATTTTCCTTTCCTTGAACATAAGCTAAGAAAAGATGCTTAAGGTACACTTCAAATTAGTTTACTTTCTCTTCAAATCTGAGTGGCATACAATTAACTCTGCAAAGTATTGTGATCAACTTGAATATTTGCTTAGTGGGTTGTGAAAAAGTTCTCAAGTAACAATTTGTTAAATTTTATTCATTATTTACATCGAACTGGAAACCGAACAAAAACTCCATCTTGTCTTTTCAATTTGTTATATTTAGGCAAATATAAATTTAGATTTTCGAAATATTTGTATACCTTTCTAGAGTTGTAGAGTTTTTCTAACTAGCTTTTAAAACACAAAAAGCTGCCGGGTGGTAGCGTCTGATTATGTCCAATTTCTACAACTCCGAGGTGAACGTTTATAAGAAAGAATTTCAATATTTTGCATTTACAAGGATAATAAAGAACGATTGAAAAGCTATCTTTGGCTAGTATAAATGGATGGAATAGATTGATTCAAAAGGAATAAACAAAACTTGAAGCTTCGAAGTTTCTTCGCTTCGCAAACTTTATCATTTTTGATAGACGGCAAGCCTGAATAGTAGCTGTATTAATACCCTGTACGAATGGATAAATGCCATATATGGGTAAAAGTTGTCCAAATCTGTTAAAGCAGAAGGAAGTATTTCACATTTCCAAAAAAATCTTCGCCTAAAAAGGCTAAAAATGGCATACAATTAAAATATTTGCAAAAAAAAATAGGTGCCGACGCCATGGGGTTATCACTTTAAGGACGTACCAGTCCTAAAACTATATACCTAATATTAAGGTAAAAGTCACCTAAAAATCGATGGGCATTTTGTACTCAAATAAAATATATAAATTGGATTTAATTGTATTGAAATTGAATTTAGAATCGATATATAAATTTGTTCCCTGAGTGAGAAACATCTATATAATATTTTAAAATTAAATAATAAGATGGAAAATATTTTTTTGGTTATTATTCCAGACTATTAACAAGTCTCGATTTAAGTTTTCGTTAAAAATTTTGGGAATAAATCGGTGCAATGCAAAGGGTATTAAATACAACTTTGACCATAAGTGTGCAAATCATAGAAATATACATTTTCAACCCCATAATCCATATATATATATATTGATTTGGTGAACAAAGTTTTTTGTTATTCGTTTTAGCATCACAAAGCTCTCCCATTATGTATTACCTTCCAAAGTTACTTGCTTGAAATGGGGAAAATGATTTCTGTTTCAATGTTGCAAGGATAAATAAACTACGAACCCGAAGTTAGCTTAGCCTTCTTGTTTCTCTTTTTTTTTGCAAAGTTCTTCCCTGGGAATCGAGCTCAGGACCCTGGGTGGTTAGCATACGAAGACGACATCTCAACGCAGACGACTATCGACCTTACGCGTGTCAGAGCTACAAATAACAGTAAGGAATTCAGCCGGGCCACCATTCAAAGTACAAATATCAGAAAAGACCTTCGACAGCAAGAAGTCCGATGGTGCAGATGGACAGTGTGTGCTCAAGTCCCCGTTGAGTCGATTTTTTGTTTTATTATTCGCACTTCTCTTATGTTTTGTTTCAGTTTTAGTAACAGAGACTATTTTTAAGCGCAAGTAGTGTTTTCCCTTAGGAAAACGCTTTAAGGCGGTTCTTTTTGTTTGTGAATTATATTTAAGATGAAAAAAAAGAGGTCTCCCTGTGGTGTGAAGATTTTGCGCACTTAAATTTGTAACTTTTATTAAGAAAGGGTTGGGCTAGCTGATTGGCTTTAGGAGAAAAACACTTTTGAATGAATAAAGAATACATTTCATTTCTATGATTTTCGGGCAGCAAGTCGCAACAGATACTGGAGTATACAAATCAAATGATATGATGTGAGACTTGAAATCCAAATTCTAGAGCTAAGTAAGGTGCTTCCAACTGAACTTGATTTTAGAAATTATGTAAAGCCAGCAGAAGAAGAATGCTTTTTTGAGGGCAATTAAAATTATATTATTAAGTGACACCCTAACACCAAATGCATTTGGATCGAGAAATGGCCAACTGCGATACCTAGGAGATGAGAAAGGATCCCAATACAGGTGGAATTCAAAAGATGTTCCTTGATACGTGAAATTGGCAATCATGATGCTGTATCACCGGAGTTCAGCAGAAAGTTCAATGTATTCTTAATCATGAAGCAAGCGTCAGTTTTGAGTAAGACGTTCTCAAGCCTCTAAGTTTCTCGAGTTCACACTCGAGAACTCATGAAAATTCAATTTATATGTATCACTTCCTTTCACTCCACTAAATCTTAAGCTGACCAGGCCGATGGCTTGAATTCTTGAAATAAAATCAAGATTTTATATGTGCCATTTCCGGCAGAGTTTATTATAGCATAAATAAATTTATGCAATTTTCTGCCTCTCTAATTTCAAAGAAATAAATTAAGAAAAATTTCTGCCGAAAAAAGAAGCAAACATTTTTATTGTTAATAAAAAATAAAGAGTGTGGTGCTTTTTTTTTTTTCAAATTAGTTAATAACTTAAACGATCATTTATTTGTTTTGCTTTCTGCTTGTGTCATTTTGGCACTAATTTGACAAGGTCGCTTCGTTTTTTGGCTCAACTTTTGTAGTCACGTTCAAAAGCCGAACTCAAAAGAAATTTTTATATATATTAATTTATTTTGCATTTGGCGGCGTCTCAATGAAATCTTTTGTTTATTTGCATAAACATTGGGATTGTCTGCTTTTGACACAGGTGAGAAATAGTTGCTGTGAAATTTCGGTTTCGCATCTCATTTAGTGGGTCATTCATTCACTTAGCTGAATGATGACCCCAAATAAATTTTGCAGACGGATTTCCTGTTTAGAAAGGCTCTTTGAGGTAGTTAAATTTAGTGTTCGTGACTTGGCAATGGCAGACAATTAACCCTAGCATTTGAGCTGGGCAGCTGGGATGATAAAAGCAAGACCAACCCACCCACCACCTGCTGAGACAGACATCTCTTACCACGGAGTCTGCTGCTTTCGTTTGGCTATCTGAGGTTGCATAAACGTTTAATTAGCTGGCAGGAGAGCAGGACTTGCAGGCAAAAGTAATTAAATTATAAATAAGTCTACACAGTGAAGAAGGCCATAAGTTTCTTTCACTCCTACGAAACTATGTTAAGTAATACGTAAATGAATGAGAGAGCATTTGTTTTTTTGTTTTTCTTATTTGAAAGCGACGACACGAGCAGACACGAAATTCCATTGAAGTGGGTTGGAGCGAAGGTGTTTGCCAATTGGTGTGGGGATGCTGCTTGGTTTCAAACTGCCAATAAATTTGCACTTTGACGCAAAACCAACAACTTTGAAACAGACAGGGAGAGAGAGAGAAAGAGAGGAAGATAGACAAAAAAAACGATGAGGTAATGCAACTAATAATTTTTCGGTCATGATGCTACAGTGGATCATTTTTTGAAAGAAGATACACAATGTTTAAAAATTCGTAAAATTTAAAATGATGTAAATAACCCAAGTAGAAGCAGAAAGCAAGGGGTGAACGGAGGGTTTTATCCGTAAGAAAATTGCATTGATAAGCGATCAAGAAAACTAGATTTTTGAAATACTTCGCATTCAGTTGTATTTGCAACCATTAGAAGATCCCCATCAAGCTAACATATATTAATTGTATAATATCAATGCAGACGTGGCGACCGTGCCACTAAAATATCTTTAAGTAGTGTTATCGATAAACGATAGTTTTTAATTGTTGCTGCAAAAGTCAGTGGATCAATTATTGGTAGAAGCTACACCATTTTTACCAATTCATCCAATTCAATTTTAGGTAAATATTCCAGGTTTAGGAAGAACGCAAGGGTTGCATTGGGGGTTTTATAGATAAAAAGTGTGTATCGATATTTGCAACCATTAAAAGATCTCCATCGAGCTAACATATATAAATAATAGAATAACAATGTTGTCGTGCTGACCGCGATCTATCAATAAGTAGTGTTATCGATAAACGATAGTTTTCAAGGAACATATATTATTAATAGTGTTCCAATGTAGACGTGGTGACCGTGACAGTAATATATTAAAAATTAAAGTTATCGATAAACGATAGCTTTTAAGTAACATATATTAATAATTGGATACCAATGTGGACGTGGCGACCGTGACAGTAATCTATCAATAAGTAGCGTTATCGATAAGTGATAATTTTCAAGTAACATATATTAATTATAGGATACCAATGTAGATTGTAGCTGCAAAAGTCAGTGGGTAATTTTTTGGAAGAATTTGTAAAAATTCTTTCAATTAAATATTATGTAAATATCCGAAGTTTGAGTGGAAGGCTTAAGTTGTATTGAACGTTTTATCCATGAGAAGTTGGTTTCGATAAACGATTATAAACTAAGTTTTCAGAATATTTTCTACTAGTAATACTTCCAAGTTGGATGTTCCAAGCTATATTAATAATAGTCTACAAATGTAGTCGTGACGACCGTGATAGTAATTTATAAATAAGTAGTGTTATCGATAAGCGATAGTTTTCAAGTTACATATTATATATTATTAATAGTGTACCAATGTAGACGTGGTGACCATAACAGTTATCTGTCAATAAGTAGCGTTATCGATAAACGATAGTTTTCAAGTAACATCTATTAATAATAGAATACCACTGTAGACGTGGCGACCGTGACAGTAATATATCAACACGTAGCGTTAGCAATAAACTACAACTAAAACTGCAAAAGTCTGGCACGATTAATTGACATTCCACATAATTTCCCATTCTTAGAACCACATTTGCAGTTAAACAGTGTCAAACAATCAAATTTCACCCACTGTGCGATTTCACAGAGTCCGCTTTTAACATGAAATGAACATGAATTATGCGTATCCATAACCATCGTCGTCGTCGTCAGGCGTCGTCGTTGTTGTCAACAATAATGTTTGCAACTCTCAAAAAGCCCAAGGCTTGCGCAGGCTTCCACAGGCGGCATTTCAATTGCGGCTTATGCCCATAAATAAGCTTTGTGTACAAAACGAAAACGGTCAAAAAGAAACTGTTAGACTTTTCGGTGGAACTGCCGCCATAAGTAATGGCTACAGACAAATCCCTATCAAATCGTGATCACTTGACTTGGCAATTACCCCATCAAATCTATTTAATAATTCTATTAGGGGTAAGAGATGAATGTCTGATGGCAACTAATGGCAGAGCGCAGAGTTCCGCAGGCCTCTCATTTAATTCAATTAATTAGCCTGGCCAAGAAGAACTGCAGTTTAAGACGAACATTTCCGCTGGCAGAGTGTATGTGCCCGGCACTTGTTTGCTTGCTTCTTGCGATGTGGCAATCAAAATTAATTAAAGCGCAAGAAGAAGGCACTTTGCATGCCCCAGCTAGTCGACCTGCCACTTTATTGCTTTTTACCGCAATGCTGCACCAATTTCTACTGCCGCTGCTGCACCTGCAACACAACATTGTCTTTTTGTCTTGACATGGTTGCCCGCCAGCTGGCTAGAGAGAAGTGCATAATTAGAAATCTTTGCATTTGTTGGTACCGGCCAGCAGCAACTTCAGTGTGTCACTGAGCAGCAGGCCGAGTCGTTTCTGTTTGGAGGGTGCATAAATTAGTTGCAAGAAAATTGTCATCAGTTTCTGTTTAGCTCTTTCTTTACTGATGCAAAACTGTGATCAGTTTATTATTATCAATCAGTGCACAATTTGCACCACTTTCTCGCCCACCTGCGCGCCCAACTTCAATGCCAATCAACTTGGCTTTGGCTCATTTCCGTTGCTGGGAAAGTCGCAGAAATTTAACAACTTTTGCCGCTGTGGGTGCTGTTGTGGGGCCATAAATTCATAAATTGGCCCGCCATCTTTATTGGGCAGGTCGGCAATTAAAACACTTCCCACCATCCACCCGCTGTCCTACTTCCTGGCTGTTCATACATTTTTAAACAATCACTAACCCAAATAAAGTCTTTTTCTTCTCATATTTACAGTTTGCTGGCAGCAAACAAAAGTCTAGCATACAACTAGGCGCTGGGGCTTTGCGCAACCAGAGAACGAACGAACGAACCAACAAACAAACAACAACAAAAAAAAGCCTCGTAACTTTAGTATCTTTATGTTTATCTGCATCTTTCTAACTTTATCTCGTTCCTTGTTTTTTCGCACTGATTGAATGTTGTTTAAAAAACTAAAACATTCCAGTCGGCCCGGCCCTCTAATAACCAACAACAAGAAATTCAATTCTCAGTGGCAACTTCTGTTTTCCTGTTTGGTTTTATCTTTTTCGAGTTGAGTGAGTAAAGCGCAAGTCAGAGTTTTGTCGGGGTCTTCATTACATGACGTTCTGGCACGTTGTTTTGCACTTTCTGTGAGAGAGAGGGGGAGAGTGTTTAGCTTTGGTCATAAAGTTGGTTACTTGATTAAGATAATTCTCTAAATTGTTTGTTTGCTCTCTAAAGATAAATTGAGAATTTAAATGTTCCTTTTTTTTGTCCTAGTTTCTACACTTTTTATCAAGGAACTGGAAATGAATATAAAATTTCGATATTATTGAAATATTTAATAAAGAAAAGCTCATTTTCGAAACTGTTGACTCGAGCAGGTACACAAAGACACATGCAACAAATTTAAACAAAATTTAGAAAGGCTTTCAAAAGTTTTTTTGAATAAGTCGATGTTGATGGTAAAGAACGATGGTTCTGTGAGATGGGAAAAAGTATATTTCAAGAGTTAATAAAGCGATTCTTCCTGTGGATAAAAAAGGGTTAAAGCAAAGCAGTTCTCCTTCTAGCTTTTGACTCAGTTCTTTACTGTAACTCAAGCGCATGCTCAGTAATCGTTTGAGATTAGATGCCTTTCGTGTAAAAGATTCCCCGAGAACCCGAGTTCAAGACAAGGTAAAATTAGAAAATAAAATAAATAAAACAGGGATGCAAACCACTCGAATATAAGTACTGGTTCGGTTCAGTGGTTCGCACAGTTTCTAAAACGCCGGTTCGGTTCATTACATGGTTTTTGGAGTTAAATGAACCGCGGTTTCGGTTCGGTTCAGTGGTTCACAAAGGCACATTATAAAATATGATAACTGTAGTAATGTAACTTTTCGACCATTTTTGAAATTTCATTCCCATAATTCATTTATATATTTTCAAAAACCTTAGAACAATGTCCAAAGTTTATTATGTAAGATTCCCAGTACTCGTCTATCAGTTCCTAGAGTTATGACCTTATTTATAGGCAGATTAAGAATGAATTAAGGTTAAGAAATACCACAGAAAATTGAAAATATTGTCTAATGGAGAAACAAATTAAGATTGATGACAGATTGATGATAAAAGATCGGCGGCAATTGCAGAAGACATGTTGTAAAATTTTCGTCAGGTTTTCCAAATGTTCAAAAATTATCTTCGGAGAACGATTCATATTTCCAAATTAATAATAATCATTGGCTAGAGGAAAGTGATTCCCATTAAAACTCGTTAGAGAACTGTACCGAACCAAACCGTTTTCATTAGTGGTTTTCGGTTCGGTTCACCAGCTGGAATAAGCGGTTCGGTTCGGTTCAGAACCGGTTCGGTTCAGTCTTTAGTGAATCAACACAAAGAAAAAATTCTACAAAATTAATATATAAGGGGTCAAACGGGTTTTAGTGTATTCTTCCATTTCTGTCTTTACTCCCCTCACTCACTTTCCTCCCTAGAAAATGTTTTTTTTTCTTCTAAAATCTAGAAAATGTTTTTCTACAATTGAGAATTTATTTTCTAGCTTATAGTACATTTTCTTAATTTGAGGAAGTCTCAGTTCTATTCTAAGAAATTAGCTTTCGAAAAATTATGGTGAATCGCCTTTAACCCCTGTTTTTAAGGCAAATTTCTAAATCTAAAATCGATTTCTGATGGTTTTTTTTAAGTGGCAAAGAAGGCGATGTCACGGAGATACGAAATCCTCTATTCCTAAAGTTAAGAAAATTGGGAATACTAAAGAATTATTTAAAATATTTTATTAAACTTGAAGTGGGATTTGAAATGGGGACACTTGAACTCAACACACTTTGAACGAGGCCTTAACCAAATGCTCCAACGTAAGCGTTAGGACTATTCTAATGTTGCTTTTAATATACCATTTTCCCAAACGTATTCAACAATATATTTCTCTCATAGATTAAACAATTTGTAGTTCTCAAGTTAGAGTTCTGTACACTCTAAATATAATACGGGCAACTAAATATCGGGTTTGCTTGGCGATGTTAAGCAATGTATTGTCAGCTCCAAGATTGGAAGATGAAAAAGCGAGACCAACAATATCAATGCAATATCAATTCTTGCGTTTCTACTCAATTTTTGAGGGATATGTCGCCCATTACCCTTATGAATGGACGAAAAAAAACTAACCAAATCTCTCTTTTTTATCATTAGTATGATACAAAAGCGGCACATAACATGTTTTGTTTGTGTAAATAGCTAAACTACCCTCAAACTATCTCCATGCTCTCTCTTGGATGAGAGAGATAAGCAACTTTAAGTCTTAGGCACTTAGAGAGGAGTGCCATTAGAATAGAAATATGTCTAATGGTGCAGAGGGTGTATTTAAACTGTCAGGATGTTTGTAAAGTGTAGAGGGAAGCATCTCCAACAACATAAAGTGTATATATTCTTAATCAGCATTGCTGATGTTGACTATAACATATAGCAGATGTAAGACCGATCTGTGGGAAATCAAGTTTTAGTGAGAAAAACTTTAACAGTTTTCGTATTTATTAGATTTACACGCTGTTTCGTGATCCCACTAAGCTGTCTGAAATCGGATACGGTAGAGATATAGATCAGATGCAATAGAATAGTAAAGTCTGGAAAATAGTCTTAGTAAGAAACCATTTTTGGTTTTTAATGCACCTGCAAAGTAATTCTACAAAGCTTGATCAAAATCGGAAAACGTATGGCACATGGCTGCCAATGAGCGAACGGCTTGAAAACTAGTTCTAGAGACAACAACTCTTTTGTCTTTGATGGTAACTTCTTAAGCGTTACAGTTAACTGTTTTATCTGCATCAGCACGATTTTGCCAAATTTTTATATGAACAAGTAAGAAAGTCGGACAAGCCCGACTAAACTACAGCAACAACCATTCTTTTACTCAAAACTCGACTTCCGTTCATGCTTTCAGGGCACCACTATCTAGGTACATTCGATAACTTTCAAGCATCCAAGAGCAGTTAATACCTAGATAGATCATTGCAAATATGTAGCTAGTCTGGGAACAAATTCTACAGATGGCAACTGCCAATATTTTGTTGAAAGCGAATAAATATGTTCGAAGAAATTCTGAAAAATGCTGGACATTAAGAAATTGAAGCGACTTTGACACAAAAATGTATAGAATATTTTTAAATCAAAGCCGTCTCAAAGTCATGGTCGCTGAACCCCCTACATACATGAAAATTATTTATGCTATTAAAGGATACGATCTCTGGTTATATTTTGAACCAAGGCTGCAAACCTGTTCTTGGAACCACTGAATCCAAAGTTCTGGTTCGAACCTTGATTCGCTTGCACATAAAAGAATAGTTTGACTTTTGATTCGTTAATACGTTGAAAATGAAACACATATACCTTCTATCCATATGCTTAATCACAATGATCATTACTTAAGTTATTTCAATTATCAGCTTTAGAAACGGATTAGTTTAGGTTAATATGCATTATATCTTACATGAGCTGTTCATCTATACAAGCTCTTAAATCAGAAAGAACAAACTTAAGTATTGAAAATGCTCGTTCAAATTATACATGAGTTGCTGGTACAGCTGGTAATAGTAAAAGCAATATTTTGTAAGTCTTCGTTATTATGACCTTTCCAAAAATTTTGAAACATTTGTCGATGGATGTGATCTTGGACAATTTTTAAAGGAATCTATAACATCATTGTGAGATTTTATATTTGATATTTTATTGTCGAATTTCAAAAACTCTCATTAAGCATATTAAACTGGTGAACCGCACCTCATTTTTCGAAATAGTGGTACGGTTCGGGTTCAGGTTCGAGGAGTCAAAAATGTAAGGCGCCTGGTTCATGGTCCGGTTCGCGAACCCCAAAAAAGCCGAACCGAACCGGTTCTCAGGGGTTCGGTTCTGGACCGATTTACAGCCTTGTTTTGAACTTAAACTCCTCCCTTTTGGCTGTCTGTGGTGCAGCGGGTAGTGTGTGTGCCTGCTGTGCAAGATGGCGTCGGTAAGATACAGCCTCGGGACATTTAATGAAAAAGTTGTTTCTTTAAAAACATACACACCCGGTCACCTTTACTAGCTATTGTCTGCTTAGAAGTAAAATGACACGAAAAAGCTTGTCAAACTTTGGATTTTGTTCGAACTCGGAGTTAAACTGTAAGTCCCTTTCTCTTGTGCGATATTAAAACCGAAGGCTTGGCCGTTTTGGCTGTGTAAAGTCAAACATCTATATAGTTTCTTAACCTTTCTTCACAAAGCAAGGTACGGTTCGAAAAAACCGGTGGGATATAAGAATCGGTTCATGATTTTTCATTAATGACACGAGGACTTCTTCATTTCTTAAAGAGTATCTCAACTTCATTATATATAATTTGACTTTCTTTGGATTCGTTTGCAAAAAGTATTTTTTGTTCTAGTTTGTATCTGGCCACTTGTATCTCTCTTGTACTCTGCTTTCACGCACACATTTGTGTTTTCATATGAGAGAATCGCAGGCAGCAATTTCCATTGCCAATTGTCTAGCATCCATGTGAAACTTGGCCATTAATTTGAACGCCGTTTTACTCAAGGCAGATGAAGAAGAAAAGCAGCAACAGCAGCAGCAGCAGCAACCAACAGAACGTGGCATGGCTAGCAAGTATCTGTTTTCTTCTCATATTTTGCATGGCTCTTCTGCCATTTCCTTTTGTCTTGGACAATTATGCATTATCTCGAATCGTTGCCGTCGTCGCGCTTTAAGTTTTTTTGCATTTAATTACTGTGCACATTTCTCAAATTTCACCCATTTTATGCTGTCAGGCTCGGGCTCAGGTGTCGTCGCTTGGTGAGGCAGTGAGGGAGGTTGGAAGGTGGGGAGGCGGTATTATTATTATCATTGGCATCGTGCAGCCGCGACGGCAGCATTATGCATTTTAGTTCTCCTCTCTGGGAAAAGTTCTGCTGTCAGTTGACATGAATTCGTGATTTCTCACAGAAGACATTTTGAGGTAAAGTGTCAAGTGGAATAGCTGGTAAGTTTGTAAATAAGTATATATATTTACATATAGAGATGTGTGTGTGTGTGTGTGTACACTGTACATATGTGAATGCAACGTTTAATATATATAATATATAGAGGACTGTGTGCAAAATGCTAGTTCAAGTGTTTTAATACCGAGTGTAGAGTAGATCAAAATTTCTTGATTTAATAGATACTTTTCTGTAAATTTGATAACAGGAAAACTCATTGGTAACTGGTAGTTTATAATTATGTTACCAAATAAATCGAATTTACCGACCGCTAAACTAAATATGTGATCTCATTCGAACTGCAAAATCTATGTTAACAAAAGTATCGCTCTTGTACGTCTGATGACAATTAAAGATTTATGGAAGAAGCAAATCTGTAAGGAGATTATGGGTTATCGTGTTGAAAACAGCAATAGGAAGGAAATGAATCTGTTTTTGACAAGGCAACCAGCAGGCATAATGCTGCAGGTTTCGGAAGAAAGATTGGCCAGAATGGCAAGGTTAATTAGTCCTAGGCTGCAGCAACAGTAACCATGCCGCTCCTTTGGAAATTGTGAACCGTCCTTCCTTCACCCGGCCTTCCTTCACCCGTCCTTCATAAACACCCTGGATATTCTTAATTTTCATCAAAGGTGCCCATAGCCTATGCACTAGATGCACAAATGTTGTTCTAAAGCAAGCAGCACACTGCAGGCGTTCACTCAGAGAAAAAATTGAGAATCTCATACTTGGATCAAGAATTTTCGAGATCAATAGTTCGATAAGAGTGAAAATTCTCGATCCAAGAGCAAAATTCTTGATCCAAGTATGAATTTTTGATCCCGGTTTTCTTGATCCAAGAGCTTCAACACTTGATCCAAGTACGAATCAGTCTCAAATCAAGCACAAGAGTTCTTGGGTCAAGTGCTAAACATACTCAAATTCAAGATTGCTCAATTTTGAATCAAGGGAGAATTACCGAGAATGTTCTTCCTATTATCAAGAGCTCATCACATTCAAGAGTAAGATCGATTACTCTTCAATCAAGAGCTTCACAGATTCCAACCATAGATTTTTCCATTTTGTTTGAATTTACTTCATGGAAAACTAATTGTTGAGCCATGTTGCAACTTTTAGCCGGCTTGAGGAATACACACCTCAAAGCAGCATCAGTCCTTCTGTGTCAACTATCAGTCGAACAGAGGTCTCTCCATGCCAGCAAGGCCATAACAGGTTGGGAATTCCAAAGCAACATGAGTGCAAAAATCCATTACGCTCTCCGCTCGATAGCTTCCCCACACCCCTCTCCCATTTAATACAAAACTGTAAGAGCAGATTCAAAGTTATTCTCTCAAATGTGCTTGCTCTCCTCTCTCAGTTTCTGTACCTCACTCCCCTCGCCTTAAAGCACCAAGCAGAGATCGAATTTAGCTCGATTTCAAGAGCGAAATTCTTGTAAATTCAAGAACGAATAAATTTTTTTCAAGAGCGTTCGTACTTATATTATTCGTTCTACTTTTTTCTGAGTGTTGAACAATTGTATCATCTTTTAATTGCATAATTTTTGATTTGAACCAAATTATTTTGGAAACTAGATCTCGACATAACCACCAAACGTTATTTACAAATACAATTTTTGAAAATCTTAGAAACAATATCAAAAGTCGGGAAAACCATAATGTCGAAAAATAGGATTTTTTGAAAATCAATTTTTTATCTTGCGTTTATCGCACAGATCTACATAATATTATCACTACGATTATGTTACATTGTTTATTCTATATAGCGGATCTGCCTTGTGCAAAAAGCAGCGCTGCTACTCCGATGCAGCAGCGAACAATCTTTTGATCACAACTCGAAAACTGTTTTTCCGAACTTCTTCATTACTTAAGCGGATCGATAAGTTATGCTGATAACTAAATTTGTCTAGAAGGAACAAGCCATCTATCTTTAAAACTGTGGGAAATATGACGTTTTTTCTAAATTGCGGTGGCGGCAGGGGGCATGGTCAAAATTTAAAATAAACTTGATCTGCCTGCAGACATAAGAAGCATATGTTCCATACATGTCAAACCTCTATCTCTTATTATCTCTGACATCTCTGCGTTCATACGGAAAGACAGACGGACAGACGGGAAAGTAAGACTAACTATAAGAACTATACTATATGGATGTCCGATTTCGATCATACTTTGACAAACAAACATGGACAAAAGTTGGAGTTGATTTCATTTAACATAAACATGTCTTTATAACTTTGCAGAGGGTATATTAAAATTGTTTGTAACGCGTAGAAGGAAGCATTTCCGACCACATAAAATATATATATTCTAGATGATCGTTATTAGCAGCGGGAAGAGTATCTCTCGCACTAAAAACGGTAAGGCCATGGGTACACCCACATACAAATGCGACTGTCTGTTTCTACGCTGCCTCTCGATGTTTTTGCGCATTCTGCTTTGGAATTCTCAGACGGTTATGCCACCGCTGGCATGGAGAGACTTCTAAGAAACGTTCAGTTGGTAGGCATTGATCGCTGATGATAGAGGGTGGTTCCTCTTGAAACAGCTGTACGATCTACCAGCCTCCTTTGTGGTGTTATGTCTCCGTTTAAAGTTGTGCGAAAACATAACATAACCCCGAGCCGGCTAAAATCTGCAGGTTTTTTATATAGTTTAATCTTCATTGAGAGTGTAACTTTTTAGTCAGCTTAACACCAAGAACCCAAGAAAGAGTTCGCAATGGGAATGGCTTTAGGGAACTCAATTTGAATCATCGTCTGTTTAATGATGAAATAAATTTGTGGTGTCTCCACGGGGGCCATAAATATAATGCACATATTCAAAAACCAAAGAGTAAACCAATTCGACCCACTTTTGTACATTTTGACAATTTATGCTTCCTCTCAGCACGAGATGCATCGGCATCGCCTTTCCAAGTTGTGGTGGAACTTTGTTCGATTATAATCGATTGCTAAAGATCATATCGATGGTTCTCACATAGGGAAAAATACATACATCGATGCGAGTATTGATTTATTTGCCAGCTCTAGTAAAGAATGTGCAAGTATTGCCAAAATCGTTTCCATAGAAAGTATTCATAGTACGATTCGTTAAAACGAATAAGAACTTTTTGTGCTGATTTATTTATTCATCAAATTAGTTAGGGGATCCATTAATTCCGCTCCCGTGGAGCCGTACTATAGGATCATCGTAATATTTATCTAATACAATAAATAATGTTGAATATCTCCCATAATTTTAAAAATGCTTAAAAAGTTCCCACTATATTAGTTGCTATTAACTGCTCTTCATTAAAGAGAGTTTTTTTTAAGAGATTATCGAATCAGTGTACCTTAAAACAATGTCTTTTTAAAATAGAAATCGCATTTTCGATCAAAAACAAGAGAAAAAGTCGGTCATTTTGATGCTGGAGTAGCAACTGAAAGCAGCGCTGCTACTGTGCTGCAGCAGCGAACAGTCTTTTGATCATAACTCGAAAACCGTTCATCGCATCTTCTCCATTTGGCGGACGGCTGAGTTATCCTGATTACTAAATATGTCTAAAAGGAACGAACCACCTATCTTACAAACTGTGGGAGATATGACGTTTTTTCTAAATAGCGGAGGCGGAAGAGGGCGTGGCCAAATTGAAAACAAGCTGGATCTACCTGCAGACATGAGAAGCATATGTCCCATACATGTCTTACCTCTATCTCTTACCATCTCTGAGATCTGTGCGTTCATACGGACAGACAGACAGACGGACATGTCTATATCGACTCGGCTGTTGATGCTGATCAAGAATATATATATTTTATACTTTTCCACAAACTTATAATACTCCATGTACCTACGGTACAGAGTATAAAAATAGCAAGAACTGCAGTGATTCAGCAGATTCAACTATGAAAGTAAATTAAACCAGCTAAAGACCGATTGCTTTTAAACAATTCACAAACTCCCCAAGAAAGATCTTATTCTGCAGCACTGTCCAAGAAAGTAAATTTGAAACCGTTCCTTGAAATTTCTATGAATGGATCTCAAACAGAAATCGCCAAAATGTGAATGTCAAACAACAGTGTCTCCCAAACTGATCAAATGAGCGCACATACAATAATCCCACACAATAAATAAAATTAATAAAAATTGCTCACGAAAATTACAATTACAATTTGCCTAAAGGCCACTCAGAGACCAGATGCCTTTCGTAAAGATATCGCACACGAAACCCATCCAATTAAATGGCCGCCAATACCAGAAATCAACACTTGCCGCCTCAAAGAGAAATGAGAAACCCCAACGAAAAGACACACGAAGGCAAATGGCACCGTTAGCAGAAATGGCGACACATGGACACATGGACGATGATGATATGCAAAATGCAGTGGAAAGGTTGGGGGTCGCGCAAAAGCTGCTCAACCGACAGCGCAGGGAGGGAGAATTGATTCTCTTTTGCGGCGTCACGTGGGAAATTTTCAAGTTCAAAGCAATTTTCCACAGAAAAAGAAGAGAAGCAAAACAAAAGCGTGCACTCACGTGAGGCCAGAGCCAGATAATAATCGGCTTTGGAAATCGTGAGGAGGAAAACAAAAAAAATATTTTCCACAAGGAAGCCACAAACAGGTTGACATCAACTAAATGACTGCAACTGGTTGAGGGCCCTCCCCTTTGAGTCTGTCTATTCATCACTCTCGCTGTGATGGGGCACCGCCTCCTACCACCACCACCGTTCTAATATCCTACTATAGTAGCTAGTGGCTACTGTTTAATGGATGGTCTTCTTCTTCATGTTCAAACAGTTAGAATTAATTGACGTTAATAATGTTTCGATATCAAGATTTATGCTTAAAAGTCTTCAAGTCAACGGCACATTTTGTTTTTTTTTTTCTTGTATTTTGCATTTGTAAGTACTTACGTACATACGTACATACCTACCGGGACGGCGGGCTTAATGGAAAAGTTGCTTAATGGCTACAAAACTGTGAAAGATGCGGGGCGGTTTAACAAGCATTTTGATGTCCCTGAGCGTTAAAATTAACCATTTGTGTCTGTGTGTGTGTGTCATTTTGTGTATGATGATTGGTGGCCATGAAGAATGTGTGAAGATGTTTGGATTTAGTGCTTAGTTAATTATTCTAGTCAGTGTTATTAAAAAACTATGCAAAATTTTGCATAATTTTAGTTAATACACAGAAGAAAAACGAGAAAGTTAAGCTAGCTTTTCAAAACATTTTCAAAAAAACTCGTTTTCCCATTTTCCGACCGATCGTCGTATGGGAGCTATATGTTATAGTCATTCGATTTGACCAAAAATTTGTAAAATTGTGTAAAAATATGTGAAACAAACAAACACAAAACTGCACGATGCTACCATTAAAAACCAAAAAGTTTTTCTAACTAAGACTGTTTTTCATACCTATCTTTTGTATGGCAGCTATATCAAATAGTTGCCCGATTTTAATAAAACTTGATAGAATTATTAAAAAACATAGAAAACTTACGATTACAAAGTTTGGAGACGTTTCCATTGAAAATAAAAAAGTTTTTCTCACTAAAACTAGTTTTCCGACCGATTGTTCCTATGGGAGCTATGAGATATAGTCATTCGATTTGGACAAAAAATTTTAAAATTATGTGAAAGCATGTGAAACAAACAAATACCAAATTGCAGGATGCTACCAATAAAAAAAAAAAAGTTTTTCTAACTAAGACTGTTTTTCATACCTATCTTTTGTATGGCAGCTATACCATATAGTTGCCCGATCTTAATAAAACTTGATAGAATTATTAAAAAACATAGAAAACTTACGATTACAAAGTTTGGAGACGTTTCTATTGAAAATAAAAAAGTTTTTCTCATTAAAACTAGTTTCCCGACCGATTGTTCCTATGGGAGCTACGAGATATAGTCATCCGCTCCGGTCTGTTCCGCCATATTAGTAGTGGGCAGCAAAAAGAATACACTGTGCAAAGTTTCAGCTCGATAGCTTTAAAACGGAGAGACTAGTTCCCGTAGAAACAGACAGAGAGATGCACGGACAAAGCTCAATCGACTCAGCTCGTCACCCTAATCAAGAATATATATAGTTTATGGGGTCGGAAATGAATATTTCTATGCGTTGCAAACTTCTGGGCAAAATTATAATACCCTTTGCAAGGGTATAAAAATGATATGATCTCGTACTCATTAAAAAGCCGATATGATAAAGATGAATATGACCTGTTCTTCAAATCAATTTGATGAATTGTCTGATCAATATTATATTAATCTATACATATATATAAAATTAAAGTATATTTGTATGTTTGTATATTTGTTCCTTATGGGCGTCTAAACCGCTGAACCGATCTTCACAAATTTTTCACAGTATGTTCATGTCGATCAGGAAATTGTCATAGGATATTGTCAAACCGCGAAAATTGGAACTTTGGAGAATGGTTAAGTGCTTGCCCGGGAAGGCCTCTAAGTTGAAGAAGTGGGCGGAAAATGGTCTAAAAACCGAGAAATTTTGCAAAATGGTACCGTTCATCCGATTGAAACATTGGGGATTGGTTAATCGCTTGCCTGTTAAGGTTTCTAAGTTGACGTAATAGGGGGAAAAATGGACCAAAAACCGCGAATCTTGCAAAAAATTATACCTGTCATCCGATTGCGATTAAATTTTACGTAATGGTTGAAAAATTCGCGAAATTTCTAAAATAATCATATGTATATCTATGAAAGCGCTTAAAGCTTAGATTAAAATCCAGCCGTGGGTAAATGGACGATGCATTATATTTTTTCATTTGAGCTTATATTATTATGAAGATTTCATAGACGGCAATTGTAGACTGGTTAATAGGAGGTGTATACCAAATTGTCAATAAAGCCGCGAAATTAGCAAAGTTACAGTTAAAACTTTCATTTTCTCACAATGCAAAGGACCCGGGCGACGCCGGGTATTCAGCTAGTGATGTACAAAAATGATATTAATTAATAGAAAATGTAATAATCAATATCAGAATGATATTAATTAGCTTCAATTTGACACTTTTTAGCATCAAAATGATAAGAAAACGAGAGCTTAAGTTAAAGTCGGCCCTGCCCGACTTCGAAATACCCGTTACTCGAGGCAATTAGTGTTTAATAACCTCATGCGGCTCATATAAGTATGCAACGTTTTTTTAACTCTGCCATTTATTATACGATCTTTATGAAAATCTTTATGCACTATACTGGAAAATCTGAGCTCGATAGCTTATATATTGTAGGAGATATTCAACATTTTTTATTGCGGGGGCGGGAAGGGGCGTGGCCAAAATTTGAAACAAACTTGATTTGTATATATTTGTATACATTTAGTATACCCTTTTTACTCTTCGCGTAACGGGTATTAAAATGATATGTCAAAATGTCATTTGAACCAGCCCAGATTGAATTCACATTGACATTTTTTTCCCTCTGTGTAGTTTTTAAAATTTTTGTATATTTTTGAATGTCGTTTTTACTTCACGGAATTCGGAATTCGCGTCGAAAAATAGTACTTTACACATTTCTGCAACCAACAGGCACGTTCCAAATCACCAGACAAAACTTTACGACCTGCACATAAAAACTATGTAGCTATCTCTACGGACTGACCAAGTCACTATGTGGTCTCACCTCCCATGTCTGCGTTTGCGAGGGGTAATTAAAAAGAACTTAGCACATGTTCGCGACACGAGCGGGGAAAAAAAATATAAACAAAATCTCAAAAGACAACGACGACGACAGTTCATAAATGTCAAGTTCAGGGTTATGGGCAGTGGTTGACACCGCCACCACGTACTCACATAAAATGCTTTGGAATGCTCTCTTTGAGAAAACATAAACAAAAACAATGAAATGCGTAATTAATTTGACGGCGTCTTAATCTTTCATTCAGCCCCACCCTGCCCTTCACTCCCCACCCCCTCATTAAACTGCCCGGCTGACAGTTGGTGAGAGAATTGAAGGTGGTCGCCGACGCCTCTGTGAGAACTTCACTTTTATTTAATGAGACTGATTTTTTTTATTTATACATTTTTTTTTTCTCGTTCGCTTTTGCATGAAAAGCGATTGAATTTTTTATGTAAACAGTTCATTGAGCTCTTTTGACTTGGTTTCAGAAGAGTTTGAACTAATTAAAAACTAATTAGGCACATGATTTAATTAGCTTTTTATATGGGCAATTATTTTAAGTGGAAAATTCTGCGGCTAAGTGAAATAATTTGTTGATTTACAGCTAAATTCTGGTTAAGAACCATTAGAGAACAGAAGGTATTTAGAAAGAAGCAGCGACTCTTAAGATTTCAAGTTAAGTTTAATCAAGAAATCAGATTAGAACTTAACAAATGTCGAGGCAAATCGAATTTTGTGTGAACGAAAACCCAGTTCAAAAGCTCCATTATAGATTATAAAAGAAAACTACTTCGCGTGTAAAGTACCTATATATTTATCGAAAAAAACACTCACTGATTCTCACTCTGATTATAATTCAACACACAACTCAAATCAACAAAAGTGTTTTGTAAATATGGACAAGGGCCGTATTCCGAGGGCCTCCCAAAGGAAGCCCCACTATCGAGCTATTTGCAAATTCCTATAGTAGTAGGATAGAGAAGACACATTCAAAGACGCATGGTCACCCTAACGGCTATTCCCCTTAACATTAACATAGTCATAACATTATTGTACATAGCGGTCTCTTTTTCGCATACACCTAGATATAAGACTACTCTGTAAAGGAACTGTAACGAGTATGCTCAAAGAGACTCGACTACATCATTCTATCGTAAGCCGTAGTAGATAGTGGAAGTGTGAAATAAAGAACTAAACCTGACTCGTCTTTCCTCTCACACTATTTAGGCCAACAAAGTTCCTGAATTAAGACTTGAGAATTTTGAGAAAGAAAAATTTCTCAACGCCAACCATTTCCGTTTTTAGATCAGAAGATCTACACTCATAAAAACCAATTACTTGATTTAAGTACAAACGGTGTCCATAGTACGGGTAAGTATGAAAATTCTTGATTAAGTACAACATTCTTATTTGAACAGGCCACTCAATTTAGTAAATGGATTTTGGCCCAAATAATAAAAACTATTGAAATTTGACGCTTCCCTATTCCGACACTGGATCCCAACGATCCTGTAGGTTGCGACGAGCTGGGCAGCAGGTTGCAGTAAGACTTTTTGTAGGGTATCACGGGAACTCTCAAATAAAATAAAACAAAATGTAAATTTAAGCATCTATATACAATTGGATTTATATAGTTGTGATATTATTATTATTATTCTTATTTCAAGTACGATTTCTTCTATCCTTAGCTACTTGGTTTTAGACTATTTCGGGATAGATTATATAAGGTACATTTCGAACTATTTTAATATCACTTTCATTGTACTCTAAGGTTGTAACACAGTTCGACAAAATCCAACTTTTGGAAAAACCCCGGGATGAGACCCATAAATTCTGATAGAAGGCTCTTCTCCAAGCCTCGCCTCATATCCTATTATAATAGGCTTAAGTCAAGCTCGATTTACTCTCAAAACAATTACAAAATATTACCTAAAAATACCAGTAGTATACCAGTAGTTTCTAGAAAGAATTTAAGTGTAAAATAAAAATGTTTCTGGTTTGAGCCCATTACTTTCTAAAGATATTTCCAATGTTGGTGCTAAAACATCTGTTCCCCGTATTGAACCAAAGATGACTACAAATACCCAAGGGAAATTAATTATCCAAACTGAAATGTAGATATTACTGTAGTTCTGAAAATTACCATCACTCCATAACCATACTGTTTAAACCGGTGGAGCATTTTAAGAACAGACTAGCTAAAAAGTAATTCGAACTTTCCGTTGAACACTTTCTAGAGCTATCATTATAAAACTCGATCGTGGATACGATTCCGCACTGGTAAATCTCTAAACAAGTCTTTTCTAATAAAAAATTTCACACACGCGGTCTCCTTCACTAGCTATTGGCGCCAGCTCTGAAGTTTGAAGCCATTGTGCGAACATTAAAAGCACAGGAGCTAAGAGATTGAGAGGCGCTCGGCTTGACCCTTTGGTCTGTATATAGCCAAGTATTATAGGTCTATTTTGTACTCAATCTTGAACTAAGAATTTGCTTCTTATGCATATTTTGTCTTACTGTAAGTACGAAATGTTCTTGTTGCAAGAACGCTGTTACTTATTTAAATAATATTAAGTGGTTACAGTTATAGGGTTAAATACAGCTAGTTTTTTTTAAACCCTTCTTTCAATGTCGGCGTACGCGATTTCGGCTCTAAGCCGGCGATCTATCCAAGTTCATATTATCAACCACCAGATCTAGTCGCAAGTTCATAGCTTAAATAACTTCTGAAGAGTTGAAGTGGCCATTTAACCTGTATTTGTAAGCAACAGCAAGGCTTTCAAATGAGTCATTGGCTTACTTTTGCATACATTTTTCTAATTATTGTTTTTCCCAATTGAATAGATTGCCTAAACAAACGATTTGGTTATCAAGTCAGTGCCCTTATAATAGTTTTGACACAAGAAAATGTCACCAAACTGTAACAGCTCTAATCAACGCATAAACTAGTTCATATGTGAACGTTTCAAAGAGTTTATTTAACATTTAAAATATATTTTAAAAATTTATCTTAAGTCTGAGTCTGAACAAAAACTAGCTAAGCAACTCCATAAATCGCTGTTTCTGTACCATTTATTCAACCACTAACCCAATTCACCTAAATGTTTTCACAACTTCCTGCCACCAACACGCTCCTCTCACTTAAGGCACATGCCAAAATACTTACACACATATTTTGGTCACTTTAAAAGCACATTTAGACCCTTGTTTAAGTTGTAGTTCAGAACCCAGCGAAGCGAAAAGTGTACAATTTCTTCATTGTCTCACTGGGTCTGCCCGGCAGCTCTTTCCCAAGCTAAAATGCTAATTTTCTAGACACAAATCAATGGATGGTGGTTGGATGGCAAGAAGACCGCATGTTGGGTTCCTTTAACGCTGTTTACCTGACAGTTTAACACTGTAAAAATCTTCGGTGGCTAATTGAAAATGTCAACTCCAGAACACGTGCTTGAACTGCCGTGACCTCTGCCTCATTCCCATTTTCCCCCGTCCCCGTCTAATTATGTCATTAGAATGAAAAATATGGAGCAACATGTTGATGAATAACCACACATTTGGACAGTGAAAGTTTATTATCAACCTAATAGTCGTAGTTAATAGACTTTTTTATTCTTGCTCGAGAAATTGTTGCATGTCTCGGGAATATTAGGAACAGGAAATGTTTCTGTTGATGGCAAGAAAGTGTTTGAACTAAGTAATAATAAGCCTGACAAAAGAATGTGGTCGATGGCATAGGAAACAAAAAATGGAAAAAAGGTCGTTCACTTTGCAACATAATGGTCACAGAAGTGCGGTTTCATGTTTCACCCGAGCCAAACAAATATTATTTCTGCCTGGTCAATTTCTGCAAACAAAAGATTAATATTTGTTGGCTATTTTTTGATGAGCCTTATTTCGTTAAACATACCATGAAATTTGTGGAAAATGAGCATTTAATTACCTGGAAATAAAGAGAGAGAGAAATCGAAAATATAACGATTAGTATAATGAAAAAAATGTTTAAATAATACAAGGTAAGCGTGTAAAAGTGTTGATTCATGAAGACGTACATTAAATATAAATAAATTGAACTTCAAATGGTTTTTTTTGACCTGGCGCATATTTCGGGGAAACCTGATCGATTAAAGAGCAAACTGATGAAAGTCTTAAAAAGGGCAGAAACAATTTTTAAACCTGATTTACAGTAAATCCATTTTCGGTAACCAAACAATAGTTAATCTACAAATTTCAACTGAAACCAACAAAATAACTGGAAATACTGAAGGCATTAATGAAACTGCTAAACGATTTTCATCTCAATCGGAGAATATAAAAGATAGCTATATGAAAATTGTACACTATGTGGAAAACGACATGGGGAACCAGGTATATGGTTACCCTGTTTATGCACAACAAAATTATCATGATGAATGCTCTTTAAAGCAGGGATGCAAACCACTCAAAAATAACTACTGGTTCGGTTTAGTGGTTCGCACAGTTTTTGAACCGCCGGTTCGGTTCATTCCATGGTTTTTGTAGCTAACTGAACCGCGGTTTCGATTCGGTTCAGTGATTCACAATGGCACATTATGAATAACTATGATTCATATCGTATTTAATTCGAACACTTTGGGAAATTAATTCCTAAAATCCATTTGAACATCTTTGAAATCCTTAGAAGAATGTTCAAAATGTATTATGTCTATAAGTTCCTTGAGGAATGCCATTCGAAAACAGGGTTCGATGCCACAGGTCAGCGGTTTTGGTTGTTTTCTATACGTACTAAGCTCTCCCGACATAAAAACAGACCCTCGACTTATAAGTACATTTGCGGATGATACGGCAATATTAAGCAGATCACAATGTCCAATTAACGCAACAAGACTTAAAGAAAGTCACTTAGCTTACGTGGAAGAGAGCACTCAAAAAAATCAATTCGGAACGGGATTAAAATCGGGGTGATCCCGAATATTCTCGAGCGTATCCCGGAAAAAGATTGATTTTACTTCCACTTTGTTTTTTGATCCCGAAAAACAGGATCACTTTAAGCATGCCCCGGGATCACCCCGTTTTCAATCCCGAATTCGGATTTTTTTTTCTGAGTGGCTGCCCAACTAGCGCATAAACATCTATGAGCAAAAGTGTAAGCACTTGGTTTTCGCAATCAAACGAAGTCGTCTACTTGGGCGTGCACCTCGATAGAAGGATTACATGGCGCAATGACATACACAAATCAGGGTAGAGGGTTTAATGAAATATATAAAAATTATCTTAGGGAAACGATTCTTACTTCCAAATAAATAAGTAATATTGTCTAGAGGAAAGCGATTCAAGCCTTAATACTCGTCAGAGAGCTGAACCGAACCGAACCATTTTTATTTGTGGTTTTCGGTTTGGTTTAGTAATTCTGAACGGAAGGCGGTTCGGCTTGCGGTTCGGTTCAACAGCTGGAATAAGCGTTTTAGTTCAGTTCAAAACCGGTTCGGTTCACAACCGGTTTGCATCCCTGCTTTGAAGTATACTACGCTTCATAATATTACTATTTCAGGAAAACAATTCTCTTATAGTTGGCTGACTACTAACTCATTTTCAATACTTTCATTAGTCCGTCAATCTAAGTGAATGTAAAGTGTGAGATTATGAATGACGCAGGCATCGCTGACTCTTAGTTTTCTATTTAAATAGAGAATTATTTAAGGAAATGAAAATGGCATACTTTTAGGGGCATTTATCATGATATTTGTTTTGCGTATAAACGGGATATGTATCGTTTTTGAGTTTTTGGAACTACGAAAATGTTGAAGTAATTGACCGATATATTTTTATGTGGTCGAAGATGATTCCTTTTCCGATCTTTGTGAGATTGTACATATTGGCCACATGCACTATACTGCAAAATCTGAGCTCGATTGTCGGAGATATTCAACATTTTTTATTGCAGGGCCGGGAGGCGGCGTGGCCAAAATTTGAAACCAACTTGAGCTGCCTGCAGACAATACTAGCTTACATCTAAAATTTGGTTGCTCTAGCTCTTCTAGTCGCTAAGATCTAGGTGTTCATAATATCGGAGATACAGGCAGAAGGACTGTTACATACATTTAATAACAATTTTTATCTGGTGAACTCAAATTTTGTTTACAGACACCTAAACAAATGGTCACTCTGAGAATAGTGACGTAATTGCTCAGGACAGAGACGGATTGAACAAGCAATAGATAATCTGTTGAGGCAACCATACTTATTTGTCGATTGCTTTTCGTCCAACAGGCGTTTCGTTTTAAATTTAGAGCAGTGAATCTTTTAAGAGGCAATATATTAACCCCAACTCTTTCGAAAGTTTGTACATGATACGCCATGGGGTAATATTGTTGGTTTCCCGAAAGGCTATGCAGAAGCCGAACGAACGGTGTAACATTTCATAATACCGCTAGGTTATTTCTAAATTTGAAAAAAGGTAAGACATTTGATCCATTAAACATTTTTTGGGCCATTTTCGGCGATAAATGAAGGAAAAGACCTTAAACGTAAGTCGGAAATTTCAAGTCAATTTTTAGCCTTTTTAAAGTAGTAAAACCAAATATGGTATATCCCATAAACATTTTCCAATATTTATACTAATTCCAATACTTTGGAGCAAACAAATGAAAGCTTAAGAAAGGTCTCTATCCATGTTTAGTATTTTACGAATATTTTCGCAGTTGCCAGTGGCAATTTCTCTGCCCACATTGCCGTCTCCTGTAAGAACCCTTAAAACAAACATTTTTAAATGAAAAAAAAAATGTTATGGCTGGCTCAAGATAACATATGAACCTAGACAGCTCTCTGCCCGTGTTCAGTATTTTACGAATATTATCGCAGCTGCCAGTGGCAATTTCTCTGCCCACATTGCCGACGTCTGCCAGAACCCTTAAGACAAACATTTCCTAAAGATAAAATAAAAAAGGAAGACGCAAGAAAATCAAAAAAAAACCTCACCCGGCTTACACTTCCTTCGAAATAAGTCCACTTTTTCCAAGAGCTTGACAAAGTCTCTGTGCATAACCCCAAGCCATAGTATATCAAAAATAAGTTTTCTTTTTTGTAAATCCACACGTTTTAACACATTTTGTCATTGCAGTTGTAACTTGTGCATCCCCTGGTTAGGATCCCATTAGCCCTTCATCTCTGGCAAATAACCGTCGCGGCACGTACCACCAGGCAAAAACACATAAGTCAACGAGTTGCTCTCTCTAGGCATAGGCAAACACCTTTTATAACCAATCCCCCGACCTCCAACCAGTACTACACCCACAAATGCAGACGCGTTTTAACTTAGTATTCTCCTGGCTCCATCATGTGGCTGGCTGGATGGCTGGCTGGATGGCTGCCTGGCTGGGTTGGCTCCTCATGCATTTTGCTTTTGTCTCGTTTTATAGCAAGTTTTTTCCTGCTGCCTTTGCCTGTTTGGTTTATTCTTTTCTCTGGCTGCTGCTGCTGCTGCCACGGCGGCTGTTGGGCATGTTAATGACCCTTGCTGCCTAGGGATTTGTATATTTTATACTTGTGTCTGCACTGCACCCCAGTGGCTCTCAAACTGTGTTGGGGTCCCCCCCCCCCCCCCCCCCCCCCCCTTTGGCTGAATGCCTCGTTGGCTGCGTTTTGCTTTCAATTTAGGCGTCTGCGCATAAAATTGCATCGTTTGCTTTACTTTGCTTTGCCAGGGGGCAGCATCATCCATGTGGTTTTTTTTTTGCTAATTTATATAAATAATCCGTACGCAGAGTTCTTGGTTCGAGTGTTTGAGGAACGTGTGAAACTAAATTTAATAAGATTCAATCTTTTATTTCTTTTGATTTGGCAATTGTCAGACTCCGTGTCATCGCATGGACTCTGAGTGTGGGCGAACTTTACAGCATCTCCTGCAGCTTTAGAGCTGCATCGAAACAAAGTGAGTTGTAAGTGAGCCCCCTCTTCCCCCCCACCCACACACTCACACATTTGAGCCAGCTTGTGTTGCAGAGAGCTGCTTTTCCCAGACACAAATTTTCTGTATCCCGCAGGCGAAATAAACATTTGAAACGTTTTGAACAAGCCGCATGCCGGCGTGTTAATTGGAAAATGCTTGTGTGCCTTTGACAATTATCAAAGATAATATATGAATTTTTATGTGAGTAGATTTATGCATTTCAAGCATGCAGCTGGAAAAGACTTTTAGAATTTGGAAATCGGTTTCTTTTGGAATGTTTCTAATTTGATGTGTCAGGGATACATTAAGGGTAAAATGTTTTCTGAACGCAATGTTATAAGCGACTCCATTTTGTTATTCACAATCAACAAGTTATGTATCAATAGATATATTTAAAATATATCAAGCATCCTAATGAATCTGGCCATAATTCGATTAGAACGAAAGAATTTTTTAAGATTTAAAACTCGCATCAACATATTCTCTTAAATCGACATAGTCTTAAGTCAAAAAACTAACTTAAGCCGATTCAAATCATACTTCAAATAAGTGCAAAATATTTAATGCTTAATAAATTCTAAGGGGCGCCCCAAAACTTTCTTCAATCAATACAAAAAGCGTTACTGAGTTACACATTTTTTTTCATCAAGACCCATAACCTACTAAAAAATCATAACAACCAAAGCAAAGTGCTAGAACCATTTGGGAATTTTAAGAAACTTTATCGGACACATTTTTGACTTGAAATAAGAACTTGTTTCTGCTAAAAAAAAAATACAAAACTTTTTACTAATTTTAGAATGTGTATTTTTCAGGGATGCCAACCGGTTCTGAGCTGAACCGGTTTTGAACCGAACCGAACCGCTTATTCCCGCTGGTGAACCGAACCGCAAACCGAACCGGCTTCCTTTCAGAATTTCTGAACCGAACCGAAAACCACAAATAAAAACGGTTCGGTTCGGTTCAGTTCCCTGACGAGTTTTAACGGAAATTGCTTTCCTCTAGCCAATGATTTTTATTAATTAGGAAATTTGAATCGTTTCCCGAAGATAATTTTCAAACATTTCGTTCGACCCTATACATATTTAACGTTTTCGGATCGATATAACATTCAAGGATGACCTCAAGAGAATTTTACAAGTCTTCTGCAATTTCCCGCCGATCTCTTAATTTACCTGACATCAATCTAAATTTGTTTTTTCATTAGACAATATTTTCAATTTTCTGTGGTACTTCTTAACCTTAATTCAATCTTAATCTGCCAATAAATAAGGGCATTCGTCCAGGAACTGATAGACGAGTTATAATGTGCCTTTGTGAACCATTGAACCGAACCGAAACCGCGGTTTATTTAACTCCAAAAACCATGTTATAGACCGAACCGGCGGTTTAGAAACTGTCCCAACCACTAAACCGAACCAGTACTTATTTTCGAGTGGTTTGCATCCCTGGTATTTTTATTTCAATACGATTATTTAGACTTAAGTTCGTTTCATTCTAACTTAAGTTCGCTTCATTGACTACTTTTCTGACTCTACTTTTGTATGACACTATATATATATGGTTGTACTATATAGATGTCCGATATCGACCAAATTTTGTAGAATTATGGAGAAGTATTAAAAACTAATAAATACGGAGTTTGGAGACGATTGCACTAAAACAAAAAAGTTTTTCTCACTAGAACTAGTTTTTCGACCGATCGTTCCTATGGCAGCTATATGTTAGAGTCATCCGATCCGGCCGGATCCGACAAATGTGCAGCGTATTTGGACCAGAAGACTTCGAGGAAAGTTTGGTGGCGTTAGCTTTAAAACTGTCGGAGGGGATAGCATAGAAACAGACGGACAGACGGACATGGCTATATATATATAATATATATACCTTATGTGGTCGAAAATGCTTTCTTCTATGCGTTACAAACATCTGGACAATTTTAATATAACCTTTGCAAGGGTATAAAAAGAAGATTTCGCTGAGAAATAAAGCAGGAGTAAAGTAAAGCAGGAGCAGGAGTAAAAAGATAGATACTTCCCCACATTCAAGAATCTAACATTTCTGATTATCTGAAAAATTTGAAACCTAACCCCCCACCCCACCCACCAGCGAGTCAGACTTCGACCCTTGCTCCACAATTTCCAGCTTGGTCTCACCTCGCAAGTCTCTCATATTCAAGTTTAGATTTTGTTCAAAATCAAACCTCACCCAAGACAACCGACCTTCTTGCAGTTCATTCAACTTTCTTTGGCAGACAAATTCAATTTGGCCTGCAGACGTCTGCTAAATCAATTGAAAATATGTCATAAAACGAACCTAACGTAACGTAACGCAGCTCAGGTGCTAAGCGGAAAACGGTTTTATAATGATGACGAGCATTACACATGTGTTTCGAATTGGGTGAGAAAACAGATACTCCAAGAACCGGTTAGCGACCTTTCAGTGTTAAATGTTTAGCTCAATCCAAAATGTGTCCCAATCATTTGTCAATCAAAACACAAATATTTCATAATTATTTATCAAGAAATCGACAACAGCAGCCGCCATTAAAGGCGGCACAACATAAAACTTAAACGGACGCCTACCAAAAACCACAAAAACAAAAATCAATAAATGGCAAAATCCAAAAAAAAAAAAACAAAAAAACACAACAAAGTAACAAACATTATTTATATTTTCAACTCAAATTACTTCAAGTTCGTTTTATCTTCTTTATTTATTTATTTGATTTTTGAATAGTTTTCAGTTTCAGTTTTACCAAGAAATGGAATTTCAGCTTTTTGTTTAATTTCCTTTGAAAAACAAAATTGTTAAAAAAAAAAACCTTTTAGGGCATAAATAAAATTAATAACGAGGGAATGTAACACACACACACACACAACGAAGGCCTAGCAAATATTTGAAGTCTCTCCTTCATTCTCAACCATTTTGTTTATACATTTGCGCTTTTGTTTGATGTTTTTTTTTTGTGAGGGCGCACTTGTCGCAGGGCTGATGGCTCATGGCTCAAACATTGAGAATTATGGTAACGACGAGCGCATGTAGGGAGAACCAGTTGGTTTTTAGTGTACAGTACATCAACAGGTCAGCCTATTTCAGAATCGAACTATCTGGAATGTTGTTTCGAATATTCGCACAAGATATTTGTTGAAGTCAAGAATAACCCATGGGTTTTGGGGCCGAACTGAAGCAAACTGAACCAAATTGAACCACTTATTAGCAGAGCGGGCAAACAAACGAAACGTTTAACGAGCCGTTCGCGAAAGCTAAGAAACGATTCATATGTTTTGTAGCTGTTACTCTAGTCAGGGAAAACGAAACCACTAACTTTATATTGCCGAAGAGCGCAAACGAAACGATTGGAATATTGTTCTCCCAACAGCTGCACTGCCTTGGAACGTTTCGGAACGAAACAACAACAAAGCTAAGAGAAACAAAGAAGTTAGCAACAGAAAAAAAAACAACAATACAAATACAAATACAAATTGAGCAGCAAACGTTTCCGAACTATTCGCGCTCGTTGCATATCGTTCCGATTCCCTTTGTCCGCAAATCAAGATGAGAGCATTTCGCTTTACGTTTAGTTTGCTCTCACGAACGCAAACTGAACAGAACTCATTTTTTGTCACAGTTACTTTTCTCGGGTTTTGTTAGTATTTCGCTCTGTGCAAAGAAAGAAACGAAACGATTCAGAAACGTTTCGTTTCGTTTGTTTGCCCGCTCTGCTTATTAGTGCTACTTTCAAGAAACCTGAACCGTATTCTGAAATAATTGCCCCTTTTATATTCCGAATGTACGGAATTCGTACTTGAGAATTACAAGGGGTGTCTTTTTAATATTTTTCTATTCTTTTGGGCGATTTTCTAGACTTTTTTGTCTATATTTTAGGGCGAATTTCTATATGGCTTGTCTAAATTTAAGAAATGTGCTTTCTAAAATTATGGGCGTTTTTCTTAATTTGCCCTATTTGCAATGTATTTTTTTTCTAGATTCAAGGGCGAATTCGCCCTTAATTTAAGAAAGTATTTAGGAAAAAATTTAGAAAATTACCCTAAATTTAAGAAAAAATAAATCGAATTTCTAAGTTTAAGAAATTATTTTCTAAAAATACTTTTTTAGGGTTGTTTTTTCTAAGTTTTAGAAAAAACTGTCTAAAAATAAGACAGAAAAGTTATTTAGGGTGCATTGCTAAAAACTAGAAAATAAATTTTTAGAGTACTATTTTTTGAGTTTTTTTTTTTTTTGCTTGGTTGGTATTTATTGGATCTTCTCTTAAAGAAACTAACAATAATTTTTCAAATCTTAATCTAGAAACTATTTTAAAAAACTATCCCCTATTGGAGGTAGCCTGTGTTCTACGGCCCTTCAAGTCAGTCGCTGGGTTGGTAGGTCGTTTCTTCGCAGGCGAGAATGCGTATGCTGGCAACTGGTGAGAGATTTTGCAAGTTGGTTTGGGTGGGCAAGAAGCTTCTCAGAATATTTGCGCTTAAGTTCCTCTATTTCAGTTTCAACCAGTGGGATGCTGAGGTCGTTGTGGATACAATCATTGCAAATGTACCATGGCGCTCCAGTGATGGTTCTAAGGATTCTCGACTGTGATCTTTGGAGGATGTCCACGCTGCTCGCACAAGCATTTCCCCGTAGCTGCGAGCCATAGGTCCAGACAGGCTTTATGATGCTCTTGTACAGTAAGACTTTATATTCCAGCTTTAGTGGGGAACGGGAGTTAATTAGCCAGTGAAGGCTGTTGGCCTTAAGCTTTATCTGAAGTTTTTTCGAGTCTATGTGATGAGGTGTACACCTAGGTATACAACATCGTTTGATTGCGGGATCAAAGTCGCGTTTAGTGATAGCTGCGGACAGGTGCTTCTGTTGAGTGTGAACGTCACGTGCTTACACTTTTGCTCGTTGATTTTAATACGCCAGTTGGCCAGCCACTATTCCACGTCGGTAAGATAGCTTGCCAAAAGTCTTGTTGCGGTAATTGGACATCGTGATCTGCTTAATATTGCCGTATCATCCGCAAAAGTACTTATTGTAAGTCAAGAGTCTGTTGGTATGTCGGCAGTGTATGTATACAGTGTATATATGTATTGAATGTAAGACCGTCCAACCATACGCGGTCAAATGCTTGGGCAACATCTAGGAAAATGGCAGAGCAGTATTCGTGGTTTTCAAACGCAGTCCGAATATCTGAAGTTATGCGGTTGACTTGCTCAATAGTCCCGTGTTTAGCTCGAAACCCAAATTAGTGTGATGGAATGATATTTTACGCATGGGAATCAATTTTACGGAGTAAGATCTTCTCAAAATGTTTTGATAAGCAAGGTAGCAGACTAATGGGTCTATATGATGCACTTGGATTTTATTCTTTCCTGGTTTATGGATCATTATGATTGTGGACTTTTTCCATTGGGTTGGGAAGTATCCACATCGCAGTACTGCATTGAAAAGTCTTGAGATATATGTTATGGCAGGACATACATATATATATGTTAGAACAGGAAGTTCCATAATCATTTTAGGCGTAATAAGATCATGTCCAGGCGCTTTTCTTGGTTGTTGATCTCCGATAGCATTTTTTATTTCAAGGTTTGCATAGTTGATGTTAAAATAAAATGCGTTAGTTGTTATACAGCTTCAGTTTTTCAAGTACAAGCCATCGCCGCTTCTTTTATGGGAAATAACACGCCCGCTTTGATCTTTCACTTTCATTCTCCAAATTCCGTGCCACTTCTCACCACAGCCAAGTATTTTTTTGTTTTTTTTGTTACGAGTTGTTGCGCTTTTTTGTTTATCTTTTATTGATTGGTTGTCTTTTTTTTCGGTTTCTTTCCACCTGCTAAGCTTTTCATTCGCGCTCTTTCTGTCGAATCTTTTGTGTGTGTTACATTTTTGCATATTGTGCATATTTTTTTGTGTTCAATTTTTGGAAGGGGGCTGCTCTTCAAGTTTTTCTTGCCTTTGCATTCAAATTTCTGTTTATAAAACGTGGATTTTATTTTTTTTTTTATGTTGTATTCGTTTTATTGTTCACATCGCTCTCAGCTGGTGGTGGTGTGGCTTGATGGCTCAGCATTTACAAGCTGATTGAAGTTTCAGTACAGATTTATTTTTGGAATTTAAGCTAGGCATTCAGTTACATGGAACGCATTAGTGCTTTAATAATTATGCACTAATTTGTACAATTTATAAATAATTTAGATAAACTTAATAAGGCCAATAAGGCACATTTTGAGAAAGACATATTATTATATTAAATATGTAGATGTGCGACTTTTTAATTTAAACTTTTCTCTACACACCTAAGTTTCCAATAACATACAAAAAACCTGGCCTCAAGTGAAGGCAGGCCAAGCGATGCAACAACACATGATGAATGTTCGCTCACAAGAGTTTAAAAATAATTATACGACTAGTCATGGCTTACCCAAAGGGGCATGGAATTGGGAATGGGTTTGAGTAAAGATTCTGTAATCGGCGTGAAATGAGAAAACACAGAAAGAAAAACAAAACACACACACACAGAATGGTATGTGGGGCGGAGTAGCATAGGAAATGTCTTAAGCTTGAACCTTTGGCAAGAAAAGATAACACAGAAAGAGATCTTGCTGCAAGTTCAAGCAAAGTAAAGATGGGTTTCAAAAATCAGAGTTGGGGTCAAAATGTACTTATGTAAGTGATAAAAATTATAGTTTATTTACTTTAAATTATTACAAAATTATGAAATTCTGCAATATTTGCTTTGAAGCAAACTAAAAATTCTTAAAACCAGAAAGAAAGTCGTTTAATACTCTGTACCAACGAAACTATACGCTCAGCATAAATTTTGATGCTGCAGTAGTAGCTGAAAGCAGCGCTGCTACTGCGCTGCAGCAGCGAACAGTCTTTTGATCATAACTCGACAAGCGTTCATACGATCTTTTCTATTCCTTTGGCAGATCAATAAGTTATCCTCATTACTAAATATGTCTAGAAGGAACAAACCATCTTGCTTTAAAACTGTGGGAGATATGTCGTTTTTACAAAATTCCGGGGGCTGGAGAGGGCGTGGTCAAAATTGAAAATAAACTTGATCTGCCTGCAGACATAAGAAGCATGGGAAACCTCTATCTCCTACCATTTTGAGATGTGTGCGTTCATACGGACAGACAGACGGCTTTGATGCTGATCAAGAATATATATACTTTATAGGATCGGTGATGTTTTCCTTCTGGCTGTTACATACATTTGCACAAATTTATTATACTCCATGTATCTACGGTGAAGAGTATAAATATATCAAGCTAAGTTTGCACTGGTATATGTGCCCAATATCTTATATTCTCATAAGGATTAAATAATATGGTGCACAGCTAAAAAGGTTATACAAAGCGTTGCATACTTTTCAGAGCATCATGCACCATCTGCCATCGTTTTTAGTTGTAGGAGACATCGATATTTTCGAAGTCTTATGAGTTATGAAGGTCATATATTATATGTTATGAAGGTAGTTGTCAAGTACTCAAAAATAGATTAAGAGATATAGAAATCCTGTCCTGAAATTCTAGAGAAGCATTATTCCGGAGATGCGAGCCTGTTGTTATGTCTAAGATTTAGTTCTCAGTCAAGAAACTAAACAAGCTTGAGGTTCTGGTTTGAAGCTTTGTTCATGGAATCTAAGATCGCTGAGATTTTTTTGATAAACTAATTATACAAATCAGTATATACTGATGCTTCCTTCTGGCTGTTACATACCTTTGCACAAACTTATAACACTCCAGGTACCCACGGTACAGAGTATAAAAATGGATTAAGTTCAAGGATTGATTTCTGTAGAAGTCGAACCCAAGTTTGTTAAAAATTGAACTTGATTTGTGGCATAAAATAACAGGACACCAACCAAAAGACAAAATTCTACTTGGTTTTCTGACTACATTAAGCTTGCATGGAGAAAATGGTTATCCTTTTTTTTAACAGGATGTACTAAATCTAATTTTGCACATGCCTGTCACATAATCAACACAAATACATACATAAATATGCCATCCTAAATGTGTATGTATCTGTAATTTAATGTGAAATTTGTTGTTGTTCAAATTACCCCGGCCATAAGCAGACATTGGCGTGATTTGCATTTTAATGTGCAAAAAAATATGTGTGTGTCCGTCGCCCTGCTGATCTTTATATTTATGGAAATTTATGACAATTTTCTTACTAAGAAACTCGCTGAAACTCAAATAAATTGTGCAACTGCCGTTTACAGTTTGACAATCACCATGTCCAACGCCCTGCGTCCCTCATTATGGTTCATTATCCAAGCTGAAGTAAATTACGCAATTTGTTGTTTAATTTTGTGAACATTTTTATGCTGCTTGCGGTTTTTTTGCGTTTAATTAACACAAACCGTAGAGCAGAGTGGGGTTGAGTTCGTTTCCTAGTTCTTGGCCCCCCGCGCACCCCACCATCATTAGCTGGCTCGGCTGCTCTGATTGATTACAGTTACTTAACTGTTGCTCAACCCAGCATTTCCACGCCCAGCTCTGCCTTTTGTTCGGTAAAATTCTATTAACGTTTTTATTTACCATTTGGCCATAAACGGGTTTGGGTTTTCAATCTTCATGAAGTCTTCGCAACCGCACGGAAGCTCTTCTAAGAGGCACTTATAAAAATTTCTTTCTTTGCATCTTCGGCTGGGGTATATCGCGCTCTCTCATGCCTCTTGATTGTAAACATCGATTGGTTGATTGATTGATTGACTGATGGATTGCCGTTCAGAGTTTGTCGCAAAAGAAAATAAAAACAGCGCGCGGAAATGAGTTTAAGCCCTTGGCAAAGAAACAGCTTTTGATTTCTTTTTTTACACTAGGCTTCAGGGAACTAGTTGTTCCCTGACGCAGCAGAATCATGATGGGGGAAAAGGGAGAAAGGGATATTATGTGGGACAGGTAAAATACATTAATACACTCAAAAAAACATCAAAAATCGGCCTACAATTTAGAAATTCGCTGTAAAAAGGGATCAAGGGACATTCACCAAGTATTTTCTAAAATTACGAAAATATTTACTTTTCGCTAGAAAACGTTTTCCTAATTCTTAAAAAAAAAACATTTATAGACTTAAGAAAAAACTAAAGCATAAGCTAAAATCGGTCCTGCTCGACTTCGATATACCCGGGGAACTAATGTTTAATCGCCTTCTCGAATGTTATTTAACAGAAAATTAACATTAATGTAAACTTTCTGAAAAGTATGCAACGTTTTTTATAACCTTTATAAATCTATCATTTTGCTCTGTTAATTAACTTAGTTATGTTAATTAACAGAGCAAAATGACAGACTTATAAAGGTTATTAAAAAGGTTAAATAGTTATTAAACACTAATTCCGCTGAGTAACGGGTATATCGAAGTCGGTCAAGACCTACATTTGCTTAAGCTCTCGTTTTTTCTATATGTTTGCGTCGAATTTCTTTGCAAATCGAATATCAGCTGCTTCCGATAGCAGTGAATTTGAACTTGAACTTGACAAGCGGTGTCATTTTTTATATTTTTCCAAACTTTGGGTCTATTTTGTAAATAAATTTTGAACTATCTTGGGGCGATATTCAAAAGAATTTTTCTAAATTTATGAATTGTTCTTTGCTAAACAAGAGCGACTAACTAACTGTAATGATTGTCGAACTGTAGAGCCCTTATTTAAGAAAGTTGTTGGGAAAACATTTAGAAAAATAACCCAAATTTAAGAATAATTAATCCAATTTTCAAAATATAAGAAATAATTTTCTAAAACTTCCATTTTCGAAAAAACTGTCTAAAAACTAAAAATTTTGATTAAACTAAAAACTAGAAAACAATTTCGTTAAGTGTAAGAGCAAAAAAGAACACCAAAGTAGTAAAAAAAATTAAGATAAATGTCAGAGCAAAGATTGACTCAATTGACAAATATGTAAATATTTTCTAGTAAAAACAAACATTTCATTACTATGTCCTCAAAATCTTAAGAAAGTTTTCTAAAGGCGATCGATTTTCTAACTTTAATCAGATTCATAAGTTGTGTGGACTATTTAAATTCTTTGAGCTGTCGCTTTCCATACAACTTGTGTCCTTCCCAAATGTTTGAATGAAAATTTCAAAAGAATTTCGTGGCCATTGCTCCCAACCCAAAACACTATATTAAACATCAATTTAAATACTTTTTACTAAAAACTTTCTAAGGGCCGATTTCGAGATTCTTTATATCAGTGCTGCCCTCAAGCTATACGCATCGATCGTCGCTCTCTTTCATTTCCCTCTCACAGAATTGAACACAACTACAAGTTATCATGCGGTTGTATATGTAACATTTGTTGTTGAGTGTTAATTCAGACAGCCTCAGGCACACAAACACAGCAAATGGCAATCAACGGCATTCTCTTTTGTTTTCTTGTGATTGTTATTGCTTCAGAATTTTTATCGCTTGTATTAGTAACTACGCGAGCATTGGGTGCTCTTGGTCAGCTCTGTTCTAGAAAGCTGTCATGTTTTAGATAAAATCTCAGTTTACTCTGTTGATTTTAATTTTATGTGACAGTTAGCTTTAGGTGGAAGATATGAATTCGGCGCTAAAAGATTTGTATCTGATCGACTTTATTTGTAGAGATCAAGATTCTTTTAAATAAAGTTTATGATGCTCAAATTTATTCAAGGAAATTAAAACCAAGAAAAACAAATTCCGAGATTTACTTATATCTCTGATACAACAAAGTTCGTCTTTTTTCGTCCTACTGTAGGGCTGGTAGGGATTCTAGTTTGTGTTTTCGTATGCTGATTATGAATCAGTTTTAGGAAATGGTCCATCTGTATAGATTTATAGTCATTTGAGCTAAACTTTCTAATTTTCAAAGTTAAAGCTGCTGTATCGGGTGTGTTCCAGAAATCTCTAGATATTTCCGTATAAACGATTGTATATTGGGCTAAACTAGGAGAACTTTGATGCTAAGTGATAACAAGGCTGCAGGCTACTAGATTATGGAGAAAGGAAACGGTACGCATCAAACCTAAGTAACCTGGAATAATCGGTTTCAAATCCCTCAACTTTTGTAATCTAATCTAGTAGCCCAGCATTTTGGAGTCATTTAACATATAAAGGCAAGAAGTTCTAACTCGAAATTAAAGCGTTTATACGAAAATCTCTAGAGATTTCTGGGACACCCCCGATACTGTAGCTTTAACTTTCTTTGATGTTAATGTAAAGTATTACTTCTTAGACCTAAAATAAACTATCCCAATCAATTCTGTGATTTAACCGGATGAACGTTGGTCAAGTTATGAGCAAAAGAATGGACACAACTGCAGCACAGTAGCATCGCTGCTTTCAGTAGCTACTGCAGCATCAAAAATTATATTGAGCATACACTTTCGTATATTATGGTCGGGCTTGACCGACTTTTTACTTGTTATATTATATATATACTTTCAGTGAAAACCCAACTGTACTAATTTAAGGATACCTTCTTATCCGTGGCTTCCAACTGGTTCAGAATTTGATCCCTTGTTTCTTGATCCAAACCTTATAAGTAATTAGCGCTCTTAGCCTGAAAATGGAAAAAAAAATGCGCTGAGCACCAAGGGTCGATTGGTTAGACCCAAGTCTGACTTGGAATTTTCGGGGCTTGCAGCCTAAAACCATATATTATTTGGTGAATTACTATATATTTCCATTGGAGATTGTTTTTCATCAGTATTATCAGTATCAGACTCTATAGTCTTTCAGTAAGCTTTTGCTTTCCTGAAATATTAAAAAGTCAGTACTGCAAAACATAAAAATATTCGGATCTCCGGTTTATTGGTTCGAACCAAATTAACCAACGGTTAAGGTTCGCAAATTTAAGGTTCAAGATTCTTACGGTAAGGTTTTAACTCAAAGCTTGGTTCAGTTCATGCTTTTCTTTTACCAATGCAATGTTAGATTCTTGCTTTTGAGAACTAATTAATTAATAAGCTTTAGAGTTGAGGAGCTAAAAAAACAAAGGGGACCTAATTGCTTGGTTTTTTCTACATTTTTTTCCACTTTCCTGCCCATTTAAGGAGTCTGTCGCATTAAATAAACCATATAATCGCTTGTATTTCTAAAGAGGTTCGGTTCAAGGTTCGGTTCACATTAAAATAAAAGTCGGAACTTCGAGATCGGTTGAAATCCCGTATTGCAGCCCTGCAAAAATATATATTTTCTTGTTTAATTTTCTTCATTAATCATTCAGCTTAACATTTATCTTGTTGTCTAGTGTTTCGCTGATTTTTATACGATTTACCTCATTTCTTGAGCGTTTCGTGTGCCAATTTTTTTGTTTTTTATTTTTGTTTTGACAAATGCTGCAGCACTCAGCTTATGAAATGCCTTTTTTCGATGTCATTCCCCTGGGTAAACATTTTCTGCGAACGACTCCATCATAAATTAATAATTATGCCATTTTTTAATCTGATTTTTGTTGTTTTCTATCTGGGGCAAATCATCTCATGCGTCCTTCAAACCTGACACCAGATACGATACCCTGGCACCCAAATGGTTAGCAATTTCGACGACTCTAATCCAAAACCACACCCCAGAAATTCCAACGCGGACCCTCGCTTTCATTTTGGCCATTGATTTTATTTTCCATTTCATTTAATTTCTGTAAGCTCTTTGTTGTGATAGTAAAAAAAAAAAAAAAGCGAAGCTTCAATTTGTTTGTTTTGTTTTGTGCATTTAATTTTTATTTTAATGTCATTTGATGACGGCGCCGGCACTTTCTAAACAAAACAACAGAAATACACAAAAAAAAACGGAAAGTTTTGCCGGAAAAATCATGGCCAAGTTTTATATAATTTATGTGGTTTTGTTGTTGCGGTTGTTACTGCTGCCACTTGATTCTCCCAAGTTGCCATTTTCTTTTGCTTAGGGTTTTGTGTTTTTTTTGTTGTTTTTTTTTGCACTTTGGTGAGCAATTAGCGTAATTTAGTTGCATTTAAGCAGCGGAAATGAAAATATGAAGTTTTTTTTTGGTGAAGAGAAAATTGCGGTTTAATTATATTTCTTTTTATTGCATAAGAACATTTATTAAATTAGCTTAAAGTAAACTTTAATTGAATTTCTGTGGGAAAAGTTTTTGCCCGGCTCAGATCAACTTTCTGCTGATGCTTCTTTAGTCTCATAATCCTTTTGAGAAACTTTTCCTCCCCCCCTATTCAGCTTTTTCTGTGTGTTGGGTGTCTTCTCGAAATTCTCCTTTTCTTTTGCTTATTTAAGGCAAAGTTTATTTACTGCTCTGAGGCTATATAACACCTCTAACTTGTCTGTTTTTTTTTGTTCTGGTTGCTTATACTTCTCATTGGCTCCTTTTTCTGGTTTTTATAACCAAATGGCGTGCCCAAACTAAACTCAACTCAACGGGGGGGGTGAAAAAACGCCATCAAAAATTCCGGACAGGCAAATGAAAATGTTGATTTGCCAGTCAGCCAACCCCATCCCCATCCATTTCATCTTCCTTTTAATGAGGCCACATAAACTTTAATGTTTGCTGCCTTTTGTTGTTATTGTTCTTGAGCCAAGAATAACACTAATGCCAATTGATTTGGTAATAATTATGTGCGGGTAAAATACACCGAAGATTTGATAAAGCAGATTATTCATTTCTCACATTCACATTATTTATATTTTCCCTTCTGTTTTTTTAAATTTAACACTGTTTTATTATTCCATAATTTTGTTTACATAAATATTTATTTGATAATTTTGTCCCTGCATTTTGGCTAAAAGTTTAAATTATTCAAAAAATGTAAAAAAAAAAACATCCACAAAAGTTGAAGCCACCACCAGCGGCAGTGACAAATTTGCATAAAATTTATTTTCTCAACCTTTTTATCTTTGTCTGTTTTTTTTTTTATAAAATTTTCCCTTTTCCACTTTGTTGGCCTTGACTCAAAGGAAACAAGCGTCTCTAATTATCAACAAAACAAAACGCCCACCCAGCATATGAAATTATACAAAATAACAATAAATATATAAATGATATAACAGAAATGCAAAACATGATAAACACGAGAGTGGGTTCAAAAGTAGCTTAACCACTCACATTTAAAACAGTTATTTGAAGCAATTCTAAGATGAGTTTGGTCGTAGGGCGGTTCTGAGACCTGCAACCCCAAGTCTCCTTTGTTGTAACTTTGAACCTGAATGCAATTCGTATTACTGTGGCAAGACAAAATGGCTCAGTTCAACTAATTGCTTTTTGTTAACATGGACGAATTCTTTAATCCAACTGGTGTGACGAGAAGTACTTACACTGAGATAAAAAATCAAGAGTTGTTACTTAATTTAAGTAAAGAAATCAAGAAAATATTTTATTCAAATGCCAAATTCTTATTCCAAGTACGATTTTATGAAGACCGATATACTTGAGGCTTCCTCTTTTTCCAGAGGGATTTTTCGCATTTGCATAGATCATGCTCTAAATGAGCAAATCCAACTAGATTGGCAAAAACAGAAAGTTGAGAAATCCACCCTCTTTTTGGGGATATATAAAGTAAGTATTTTCCCATATTTGTAAAAACCTATTTATTAAATTTTCATGTTGGCATAGTCTTTAGTCAAACAAAATAAACTTTGAGAAATGTACAAATTGCACTTCGTTCAAGTTCTAAAATTCTAAAGTAAAGCCCATATTTTGTTTACAGCTTAAATACTCTACAACTTTTGCCACTTTCTTCTTGATATTGAACAAAAATATGGCCCTTTAAAAGGCCAGTATAATATAACCAAAGACTTACACTCAGAAAACAGCAAAACGAAAAATTTAAGTAGGAAATCTCTTAAAAAATCTATTCGTTCTAGAACTTTCAAGATAGTCGCTCTTAAGACTCTTAAGTCCGTTCTTAGTGTGAACTTTTTTTCTAGGGGAGCAAGGTAAAGAAACTGAAAGCAAGTATATTAGAGCGAATAGTGTTAAGCCCTCTCTCACAGTTTCGTTTTCTATGAGAGGGGTGTGTGTGTGTGCGTGGAAACCATCGAGCAGAGAGCGACATTGATTTTTGTACTTTTTGGATGCTTTGCAATTCCCAAGTAGTTATGGCATTGCCGGCATGAAAAGACGGCTGCTTGACTGACAATTGACATGCAAAGACTCAGTGGTGTTGTGTGTTCCCGGCTCAAACTTGACACATAGTTTTCAAGTATGAAATTATGTATTTTTTCTCTGAGTGTAGAACAATACAAATGAATGGCAAGGGGTAACATCAATGTGGATTTTACATGAGTGACAGCACCACAGATATGTAAAATCTTAGCTTCACATTGCAAATATTCCTTAAAATTTCCGTGACATTCATTTGTTTTAGCGACAAAAAATCTGAGACTAAGAGTAATAACCCATTCGGGTTCGTTCGGACACTTTCGGATTTCCAGGTCAGTGGTATCATCAGCACATTCCAACGAAACATTGTTTATAGTCAGCTTTGGCAGATCACTGATATTAAGGGCCTCCTCATAAATAACTAAACATTTTGACTATTTAAGATTTAGCCCCAAACCGTTCGCTTTAGATCGCTCTCTAATTTTTTTTTTATATTACAAAAAACAACGCCTCAGCTTAGACAATTGGTAAGGTCATTGATATACACAGTGAGAATAAAGCAACAGAAACCTGACACACTAGACACCGAAAGCACTGCTTGTTTTCTGAGGAAAAGCGGTACAGATTTTAAAGCTAGGTACTTAATACATTGTGGTTGACTGTGGCAACTGAGACATTATTTTTATCCACCTGCTTTCCGATATCCTTTACTATCTTTTTAGTAGCTGTTGTGCAGCTTTTGAACTCTTAATAACCTGAACAACGAATTTGATGAAAGAAATCTAGGAATTTGTCTAACCCTTATCCGTTAAAGTACTCTTCCCAAAAATGGGAGAATGGAATTAGGTTCAAGGCAGTAATATTTTTAAGAACTTAGTATTTACTTTATATATGCCTTCTGCATTTTATTTCACTTTTAACACACAATCCAGAGCAAACATAAGCAAACTGTTGGTGCCAGTTGTTAATTTTAGGAATTCCGTTCAAAATCGACCGAAATCAAGACTAATCGTTGTCTACTAGTCCCGCTTTTTCGTGAATCGTGAACAGCGGTTCTCATAATAACAGAAATGCAAGCCACTCAGAAACAAGTACTGTTTCGGTTTAGTAGTTCCCACAGTTTTTGAACCGCCGGTTCGGTTCGTAGCATGGTTTTTAGAGCTGTACAACTTTCGTCAAGTCATCCTTAAATGTTATATCGATCCGGCAATGCTGTAGACGGTCAAAAGAAATGTATAAAGCGGAAAAGCGGTTCCCGTTAAAACTTGTCAGAGAACTATACCGAACCGAACCATTTTTAAAGCCGGTTCGGTTCGGTTCTCTGACAAGTTTTAACGGGAATCGCTTTCCTCTGGCCAATGATTGTTATTAATTTGGGAATTTGAATCGTTTCTAGTTTCTATTCTATTTACTAGTTTTCTAGGCTTCTCCACGAATATTCCAAGTTTGGTCAAAATCAGACATACATATGTATAAATGGTATAGCTGTCATAGAAAAGTAAGGTTAGAAATATAGTTTTAGTGAGAAAAACTTTTTTGTTTTCAATGTAAAGCTGTTTAAAATTGGCATATATTTATTTTTAAGCTTTCACACAATTATTCAAAGTTTTGTTAAAATCGGTTGACTATAGGTTATTGCTGTCATAGGAATGATCGGTCGAGAAACTAGTTTTGGTGAGAAAAACTTTTTTGTTTTCAAAAATAACGCCTCCAAACTTTGTATTTCTTAGTTGGTTTGCTCGGACATCTATATAGTACAGATCATACAAAAGTAGAATCAGAAAAGTAGTCTTACTGAGAACTACTTATTTGTTTTCTGTGTTTTTGTTACCCTTCTAAATGTTTTTAAAGTCTTTGGTTGGGCTATCTGCTGCGACGGTCACAGCACTACTCATAGCCCGCTTCCCGCTTGATACTAGAGTTGATAGTTTTCACAACCGATATGGCAAAGGAAACATGCTTCCTACAGAGTTACCTTTGTATCTTTCTGTGTAAATCATTATTTTAAACCACGGGATGGACGGGCTGACATAATAAACAATTTTAAACAAACCTTTTTTTAAATAAAGTGGTTAATAGCAGGGCTGCAAACCGGTATTGAACCGAACCGGTTCGAACCCGGAATTCCGTCTTTTAATTTACTATGAACCGAACCTTGAACCGAACCACTTTATAAATTTAAGTTGAACCCGAACCTGTTCCGAACCCAAAAATTCGGTTCGCTTCAACAAAACTGACACAAAAATGTGTCCTTCTATCTACAGACTTCATTTGTTATTTGGTGCGACTGACTCCTAAAATGGGCAGGAGAGTGGAAAAAATAGTCTGGCAAAACGATTTGATTTCCTTATAAAATCCCTACCCATCCAGTCTCTGTTTTTAAAGCTCCTCGACTCTAAAGCTTCTTGAATAATTTTCAAAAGCAAGAGACTAACATTATTTTGTTATAACATTTCGATGTAGACCACGAAATAGAATTTTACTAAACTGTAAATTATATATTGAATATTTCCACGATTTCTACTAACCAATTCCGACCCAAAAACCACTCGGTTCCCATACAATTTGGGGAGTTGTTAGGTCGAATGCTGTTTTTAAAACACATAGAAGACAAAAATTAGTGATGTTGTATAAAACATGGACTGAACCAAGGTTCGAACCAAAACCCTCTCCCAAAAACCTCGAACCTTAACCATTCGTTAATTTGGGTTCGAACCAGTCTACCGGAGATTCGAATACTTTTTTTGGTTTGCAGCTCTGGTTAATAGGTTTAACGAGTACTTTTCCTCCCACCCTCGTAAAATGTACAAAATGCAAACACTTATGTGCATTGTGATAAAAATTGCATGAGGTCCAATTGGCTTATCGGCAAGCCAAGCTATTGAATCATCGTCTAAAATATTTATGGCCGCGAATGAAATAATCTTAAACTGTTGCAGCAACAAAAAGAGATAAGACCATTTAATATAAGTATTTAAAAAAATATATAATATATATAAATATAAACTTTTCTTTTTAATCAAATATTTTAGCTAAGTCGACCTACAAAACTTTGGGAGGGATTTGTAAAGAAATAAGATGCGATTTATACTTATCAGTTGTCCAACTAATGAGGCATAAATAACTTATGATGATCATAATCCATGAATGGAAAGTGGAAAGCAGTAATGAACTTGAAGCTAGTTTCAGAAATCAATTTGCCCGAAAAAAGGGTCGGGCGTCGAGGGCCCAACGGGCAATTGAGTGCCCATCGCAGAAGAAAGTAATTTTATTATCTAAGAAGGCATTCTTCTGTATCTTACAGAATTTCAAAACGGTCCTAAATGGTCAAATTTAAGCAAGTAAAAATAAAGAAAATTATAAATATCCGATATCCGCCACAAAACTGCATTTTTCCCTAAAAGTTGAGCAAAAGCCTTGAACTAAGTTCTTACAAATATCCAACAATGCAATGAAAATGAACGGAAATATGGGGAAAACCACTGTCAAGCCAAGTTCGAACTATTAAGCACACAAATGGGCCCTAGCTCAGGCCCATCCCACAGCCCACATCCTGTCCAGAGCAAATGAAATTAACTCTCCTCCTCTTTCAATGGTAGGGAAATGTCTGTGATTTCACTGCACCGCACATAATGCAATTAAAAAGCATTTTCTTTCTTGCTTTTTTTTTTTGTTGTTTTATTGTTGCCTTCCACAAAGCGCCACACACAAAAAGAAAAATCAATAAAAGCATGTGGTGAACAAAAAAAAAAAATCTGCGCAGCAATAACAAAAAAAAAGAAGAGAAAACGTGTAGTCAGCAGAGAAAATCAATCTGGCACAAGGATATATGATATATGGGACACGTGTGTCCTATTCAAATCGCAAATCCTTAAATGGTGGGCGTGATATGTGTAAAGTTTGCTGGCAAAAGTTCTTTTTGAGTAACCTTCGTGGAAGTGTGTCGAAAATCTACTCTAGATATGAAGAGCATGCTTGCTCTATTTAGTGTTTATCTATCCAAGTCCAAAGGCAACAATCATAAAAAAAAAAGCGCGAGCTGTAATTAAAGTTGCCTTTGTTGAAAAGCCGACGAAGGCGGCGACCCATTTTCTGCTGCCGGCTCATTCTTTACACTAGGCTGAACCGTAAATAAATCAGTTTAAGATCATTAATTTAACCCGCTTAAAGGCTCTCCATGGTGGGACAATAATTTAGTGTTATCTTCCTGGACCCAACCCAAAACCTATAATTGTCCAACTAACCACTTGAATAGCAAATAGCACGTGTCGAAGCTTATGCTTATCAGCTTCCCTTATCAACACACCCCCAACTATTCACAAATATGTCTGTATGAGTATGTATATCTATCTATACACTCACTTTAACTTTAAATGCAAAACTAAGTGCTTAAAAGATTTTTGTTCAACAAACAAAATGCTAATCATTTGCTCATTAAATGCGCATCAGTCGCTGCCGCCAACGGCAGAGCAGCTAGTGTTAATGACAGGAACACCAGCCCAGCCCCGTCCAGTCCAGCGCAGTCAAGGCAGTTGAGGTCCTCAGCCCGGGAAAATAGCGCACCCAGGACACACACACACACACACACAACCACTCACACGCCCAGCTGTTTGGGCTGAAAGTTGAACGAATATTTTTTTTTTGCGCATCCAGAAAGGCGAAAAAAAATGAAACATGAAAACGAGTGAAATGAGCATGGGACGGAAGGCAATTGACGAGCAATTACAGTGAAAACTGCTTATGTGGACCAAGAAGATTTGGGCAAAAACATACTATATATACAGCATACTATTTACAAAATCGAATCCATATATTCCTGTTCCAATTCTTTTGAAAGCTCTGCTTAGAAGTTCAAACCAAAATTTGCGACAAAACTCTTTCCCGAAGTGAAAGCAAATGTCTGGAAAAGTTTGTGAGCAAGGAGCGCGAGAGTTAATTGGAGCTCCATATACCAGATTTCAAAACCCGCTCAAATGCCAAAATCTTCATTATAAGTTTTCATCCGATCCGAAAGTTTGTGAGCAAGGAGCGGCTTAATTGGAACCCCAAATACCAGATTTAAAAAAACCTGGAAAAACCTTCATTATAAGATGTGTTCATCCGATTTTTGAAAATCAGACTGACGGACTGAGTATTTTTAGAAAATTGGCATCATATCTCAATAAGTGGTCTTAGAGCACACACCCCTTTATTAAAAAGACTGAGATCGACTGTAATTTACTCCGAGGCAAAGAAAGTGTATGCACAGCATGAATTTCGTTTGTACCAATCCATTAGCAGAACAAAAAATAGTTCTGATTATTAATTAAGTCTAGAAGATACAATTCAACTATCTGAAAAACAAAAAAATTAATATGATCTGGTGCTCAATGTTATATTATTTTATATTAATTAATGCACTTGAGATTTTCGAGCATATAAAATCAATTTTTTAAGATGAAATTGATATTTTATTCTAAGTTTTAAGTAAGTAAGTGAGCTAAGTATTATTTTGGGTTTTAACGACTCAGAAAAACAACTAATTTATTATTTTTGTTTTTTTTTTTACCTCTTTGTCTGGGCATCGAACTAGATACCTTTTGCACTTAATTCGATATAAATGGCGTCTTATTGTATTTTAGAATCGAATATTATTGTAAATAATCAAATTAACCAGCCCGTATACAATTAATATTGATCGTATAATTTTTCTGCGTGTGGAAGCTATTGGTATGGAGTAAAAAAAATACCCTTTGCACTATTTCTTGACCTATTAATTGGTATTGCTTCTATTACTGCCATTTCTCCGAGAGTTATTTTTCAGCAACTGGCGCAGTCAAACATACAAAACTGCCCTACTTTTTGTCGCCAGTATACCTCAATAACCTTGCTTCAAACCGAGTTAAAACGAACAAATCCATTGGGTATCGGCGCATGGTTCCAGCTCGGTTCTCACCTCATTTAGCGAAACAGGATTAGTGCGCGCCATCGAGACGACTGCAAAAACAGGAGCTTGTCGACTCGAGCCTCGCTATTAAGGGTGGTTTTTTCTGTTATAGTTCTTCGACTGCTCCCAAACTTTAATTTTTTGCCCACCGCTGCTTTAAAGTTAGGTTATTATCTAAATTTTTCTGTAGAATATTAGCTTGGGTTGTCAATGTAAATATCGATTGAATCAATTTGTACTTCCATGGTTTTATGGTTTTTAATGTTTTTTTAACTTGACCCAACTTTATACAGAGCATAATTTGAAGCTATATTGTTGAGATTAAAACCATCTAAAATATAAGGATATTTCTTTTTCTGAAGAACTAGACAATGTGAAGCAATATTGGTTGTCTTTAGAACCCAATAGGCAGGAGAATTGTTATTTCTAAAAAGACAAAGTCTTTTATTCTTAAGAATTAAGAATAATTAAGAATTAAGAAAAGGATTAATTTTAAATTAAGAATGGATTTTAGTAAGGCTTTCGACACAGTACAACACGACATTTTATGCACAAAGTTAAGCAAGTTCTTTAATTTTACTGACACCGCCATCAAATTAGTCTCGTCGTACCTGTGTGGAAGAATACAGGCAGTTTTCACCCTCGAAGAAATGTCTTCATTTTTGCCTGTCAAATGTGGCGTTCCTCAGGGCTCAATTCTTGGTCCTCTTCTGTTTTCGATGTATATAAACGATCTTCCTGTCTCATTGTCAAACTGTAATGTGCATATGTATGCTGATGATGTCCAATTGTATGCTAGTTGTCCGTTGGGAAGTATAAATGAGTGTGTTAATTTATGTAACGGCGAACTGTCCAATGTCAGTAAATGGGCTCTGTGTAATGGACTTTCTCTTAATCCGACTAAATGTAAGTGTATCGTCATTTATAAAAAACCGCTGAGCACTGAATCACTTCCAAATTTAAACCTTAATGGTACTCCGATCCAATATGTAGAGCAAGTGGTCAATCTTGGCATCACAATTAATAAGACCCTCTCCTGGACTGACCACGTAATTAAAGCCACCGGAAAAACATATGGGCTAATTAGGCAGCTTTCACTGACTCAGCCGTTTTTACCAACTGAAATTAGACTCTCATTAGCTAAAACGTACCTGTCACCTTCGCTATGTTATGGCATAGAAATATTTGGAAATTGCGATCTTGCCTCTCAGCGCAAACTTACAATAACATTTAATAATATCGCCAGATTTGTATACAATGTTCGAAGAAGAGAGCATATATCTAGCTTAGCCAAACAAATTTATCAGTTAAATTTTAAATCATGGACAGATTTTAGAAATCTACTACTTCTGCACAAAATTATAATCACAAAGGAACCAAGCTATTTATTTGACAAATTGTGTTTCAGCTTATCGACTAGAACTAAAAATATTAATAACATCCGCCATATACTATCTTGCTCAGAACGTCACTTTTTCGTACACACTGTTCGTCTGTGGAACCAATTACCACCCCAATTAAAGGTAGTTAGTAGCGTAGTGCAATTTAGGGATAAGCTCAGGCAGTTTTTAATGCTAAACAACTAATTTAACAATATAAAAATAATAATAATTCAATCATTCTAATATTCAGACAATGTAACTTTAGTCTTAAGTAGGTTAATACTTTTGTCAATTATTAAGTTTTCTGTAGTGACTAGTGCATTAATATATATAAGGTTACCCTTGTCGCACTAGGAAATAAGGATAATAATAATAATAATAATAATAATAATAAGAGTGTTCACGCGCGCACTTTTAATTCATTCACAGAATAGGGCTCCGGATTAAGTCATTTGAACAATCTTAGAATACAACTCTATCACAGTTCTCAGTTTAACCACGCCGAAATTGCGTTTGGGAGTCTCTGAATGAAATAAATTCGGTAAAAGGTTAATCGTCGTGCTTAAGGAGATTCAATTCTTTCATAAGGATAAGGATACTTTAATCAGAATCAATTTCTTCGAAAATACAGACAAATTCAAATTAATTGAAATGATTGGAAGACACCTTCAAATATATTTTATCAGACTTTTGGTTATGAATCAAAATTAGTTTCAATGAAAATTGTCGATGAAACTTTCTGCGGAACACGACTGAAGTCAAATTTAAAATTGATTTTCCTAGTTAGCGGAAGTTTTTTAGACATAACTGAAGTTTTGAATCATCTCGAAAACAAGTCTGGAATCGATTGGGCTAAAAATAATTATGTCTCTTGAACCGGGATCACACCTTTCAGAACTGAACAATTAAAGAGCCAAGCCTAAGATAATTTCTGTTAATCAGGGATCACAGATGAACACTTACTAATCGCTATAAAAATAATATAATATATAAAAATTTGCATGTAAAAATTTTGCATGTACCGAGTTGATAAATGAATGCAAAATTTGAGTTGTTCTTGCTCCACCTTCCTGCTTTCATTACCCTTATTACTCCGCATAAAGAACATTTGCCAGAGTTCACTGTACCATTGCCCTTGGCTGTAGCAATCAGCAGGGCAGCCTCGGTTTTTATTCTCCCCTCTCAGCTTTCTCCGCATCTCGACCTCTGGCAGACATCTTAACAGCCTGTGAAATATGCCTGGGCCTGAAACTTTGGCAAAAAGCCTTCGAGATACGCACAAACGATACTGAGAGGGCGGCGGTAGGAGGGATACATATCTAAGCATTTCTCTTTCTTTTTGGTTGTCTTGTGTCGGTTAGCGGCGCCTGATGTCAAATCATCTGTTTTAAATCGATTTTCCTTGTTTTGCTCGAGCTGTGTACAGCTGCGTGGACTGGCTGGCTGGCTGGCTGTTATTTCCCTTTGTGTATGCTTTATGGGCGTATGCGTAGGTCCCAGGGACTTTTTGGTGGGAGCAATTGTCAGGCACAATTTGAGAACGCCCAACTTATGCAAACATAAACAACATTTTACAACTGATCGCACAATTTGGCACTCGCCCACCTTTAAACAGAGATTCCATCAACATTCTCCAACAACGCCGCCTTCTGCGCTATTCACTAATTTAATTGACCCCAAAAATTGCTTCAAATTTGTAAAGCTTCAACAGCAGCGACGGCGGCAGCCACAGCAAAAAAAAAAAAAAAAAACTTAACTGTCCAGTAGTAGCACAAATCTCTCAGATCTCTCAGATTCCGCCTACGGCCTATAAAACATTTTCGTGTCATTAAATAAATCACAAATTGCTTGTGTCTGACTTTTGACTTTGTGAGTGACCATAAAAAGGCAATTTTTTCGCCAGTTTAAATAAATAATCAATTTATGCAAATTTTTTTTGGTTGGTGAAATGCTCAAGATATTGGCCAAAATAGTGGGCCAAAGTATTTTTGTGAAATTTTCACTCATAATAAAAAAATTAGTCAAAACTACAAATCTCTTTTTCTGCCGTTTTTTTTTTGTACAATTGAATAGAAATTCTGCAAATTTGAAGAAACAAGTTTTATAACTCTCTCAACTTCATGTGTGGCCACCAACCTCAACCATGCTGTGACCAGAGCAGCATTACGTGCCTCGCAGCACACACAAATCTGTGATAAAAATCTGTAAAATAATAACAATTTTTTTAACCGCACATATAAAACTTTAACTATGCCCAAGCAGGCAATGTCTAAATTGTTGTCATGTTTATGTAACCACAAATAACTATGGCAGAAGAGACCAAGTCACGTTATGACTAAGTTAGGCTGGACAACCAAGAATAGTCAAAACGTACATAGCTACCCATTCATACGGGTCTGCTGGGCATCACAGTTTATGGTTGGTGCGTGTCATAAAAATTCAAGTGAAGGTCAATAGCGGAACCGCAAGTGAATCCAAAAAAAAAAAAAAACAAGTGCGATAACAATATTATTGTTCTACCTTGAATATGGAATCGCGCAAAAGCGGAATGACCAATAGCAGAAGGAAAGTATAAAGTGCAGTGATCGGCGAAGATCGGAATAGTGGCCATTTCACATATGAATGACCAAGACCTTCAAGGAGGTTAACTGGGAATTTAATATGTTTATGAAGACCTTTGTCAAGGTATAAGTGGTTTTTGGTCACTATTAAATGGCAATTCTCTTTCTCTCTTTTGGCACCTTTGGCTTAAATGAGACCTTTTCTAGCCTTGAACGTTTGAAGTATACGAATTGGTAATTTCATTCAAATGTGTGTCATTACTTAGAACTTTTTGTGAAACAGTTAAACTGTTAAATTTCTCAGCTGAGCTATAGTCAGACCAGACTGACAAAAACTCATCTCACTGCCTCAATTTAGCATTAACACAGGTCTCAGAAGCTAAATGGCACATCCATTCATTGGAATCATCAGGTCATCTGGACAATTTATTACTACTCTCAAATAAGTTGGTATCAATATCAATTTGATACATTTTGTTTCAAATTGTAACTAATACCAGTAAAGTTTTATGTTATCAATATGATTCTAGAGAGTATTAAATCGATCTTTCCAAAACCATTATAAAAGAAAATCTCGAACTGGGATAAATTGCACAACCAAGCCATTCATAGAACGGCGAACTGCTATCTGAATTAGATTTGCATTATACACAATAGTTTTAAATTTATGACTAAATAGTAGAAATTCGAGGACAACTTTTTTTTGAGTGTAAGTTATAAAATTGGGTATAATAGGAAAACTAACACAGGTTTTCTTTACAAGGAGTTTGGCTTGGTCTAATTTACGAAATTGTATACAAAGAAATCAAATTGATTTGAGTTGACAGTTTTCCGATAACAATCAAAATTTGTACTCAACAGGGGAAAAAATTTGATGGAACGTGAAACAGGCTATAAGCGAAATTCACATTGTGGGATTTAAATACTCTATAGATTATCATCTCCGGATACACAGAAATAAATGGTGATATGATCTAGGCTTAATATTATGCTTTTTTATTCCAATAAAAATCCAATATTTCACACTGGAAAATAATCTGATATTTTCTAGCAAATAAAATAATTTTTTTTAGATCAAATTGATACTTTGTAATGTCATTTTGCTATAGTAAAAAATATATTGAAAATGGCACGCTCATCATCCTGTACAACTTGCACTTCACTCTGCTTCTTTGGCTAGGTAAAGGGTTTTTTTTATCAGTTTTCGATGTCATTTAATATAAAATTAAATTTACTTACATACATGTCAGGCAACCAATTAGATTGTGTTTGGTCTCAGCACCAAAGAGAACACAATAAAATTTAAAAAATAATTACTTAATGTTCAGAAAAATGTGTGAAGTCGTTATTTAAGTCGATAAAACGATCTATACAATTTAATGTTTAAAAATGATTTTATGTAAATGTTGACCGCGGCTCCGCCTTTATTGGGTCCAATTTTGGCATATTCTCTCCAACTTATCGGCCGGTGTGTCAAGAATGAATTCTTCAATATTGGCTTTTAGTGCGTCAACTGTATGGCTTTGCCGCTATATGAGCCTCAACATAGCCCTACAAAAAATAATCTAAAAACGTTATATCGCACCATCTAGTTGGCCAAATAGCCGGCCCTCGTCTCTTAACTGGGAGATTGTGTCGCGTGCTGTGTGGAGTGTTTGTTCACGTATCGATTCAAGCAGAAATGAGTTTCTTCGCACAACACAATTTTACGATAAAAAAGTGTAATTTCGATAACAAAATTCAAAAGTCTGCAAGCGTTGCCAAAAAGAAAGTGTCTAAAAAATCCCAATTAAAGCTTACATTTGTTCAAAGACCGAATTTTAATCTTCAATAATAGCTCTTAGAATGTTATTTGTTCGTTAATGTGAAGAAGACAAAAGATATGCCCTAAGTATTTATTTCAAACAAATTTATAAAATACTTTTGCAGTTCTCTGAAAAGCTTCAGCGACGGTATTCCGGCACCATACTGATTATAAGTTGTATTATAAAATTCCGAATTAAATGATTATTCTTGATTTTTATTTTGTTACTCAAAAAATAGTGATTAATATTGCTTTTTAATTTTAAATTTTACTCATATGCTGATTACGACTCGGGCATAAGGAATTGTTTTAAAGTTGATGCATATTCTTAGTAAGTGAAGTGTTGCAAACATAACGTTAATAACGATTTTTAGTAATTTAATGATTATTTTGTATTTTTATTTATTTAACTCAAAAAAATTATTAAAATTTGAGCAATAAATTAAAAGAACAAAAATAAAATGCATAGATAAGCGAAATAGTATCAAGTTGATGATTTATGTGGAAGAAAATTTACAAGTAATCATTATTAACGGTGCCTGAAGGTATCATTAGCTATGTAGTCTCCAGGAAAATGGTAAAAAAATGTTTATGTATATTTTGGGATAAAAGAGCAAACAAACAATGTATGCTTGCAATGGGCGCGAATTGGCGACCTCCCCGTTTTAAGGCTACAGTTTAAGCAATTTAAGTTGCCATGCAAATTCGTGTTCAGTACCCTAAGGCGGTACTGAGTTTAAGTCCCTGGCTAAAGTTCAAAAATTAAGGCTTACAGTTTTCAGAAGAAAAAATTAATCAGTGAAAATAATTAGAAAAAATATGTAGTTCCATTCTCCAAGGTCGCAACTTAACTCTTTCAGGAATGTTCTTGTTTCCTAATTCGATCGAACGGAATTGGTAGGATAAGATCTCTTATCAACGAAAGGGTGGGAGAATTTGGTTGAAGCAATCAGCAATCAAGACAGTTGTATGCTGATAAATGGAAATTAGAAGATAAAAGCCGTATAACACAATCGGTTTCTCAAAAAGTTAAGAGTGTTTAATTCCGTTTCCGCTTAATTTGATCGAAATCGAAAACGGAAACAGACCTGTTTATAGATTAACCGCTCCAAGTTTCTGTTGGTATCCCACAATAAAGATGCCGGTCTGTCCATTTTGGAAAGAATTTAATAGACCCAGATTCTAGATCTTACTAAGGAAAGCTGCCCTTCAAACCTGGCAGCAATGTTTTTCTAATGATCAAAAAAAGTTGCCGACTTTCGCATAGTAAAAACTGTTACAAAATGTATTACAACAGATGTTGCGAAAGATAGGGCTTAAAAAAAAAGTGTTCCCGGGTGTTTTATGCAAAATTGGAACAAATTATTTATCGTATATTCTTATAAAAATAATACAAAAAATAAAAACCATGGATTGGAGAGTATTACTGTAAGAGATACTGCAGATTATACCCAAACCTATATCGAAACCTATATTCTTACTTTAGTGACTCTAACTCTTAAAATCTTTGAGTGGGGGAATGCCACCTTTATAGGGTATAAATTAACTGTGCACAATTTAAGGATACCCCCTTTTGAGGTACACTAACTCAGTAACGAGCAAAGAGAATAGAAAAGATCACTTATTCATTGAGCAATTTATTTTTATTCACTAACATAAATAACCCAACCCGTTCATTAAAAAAAGAATGCCCTTGGCATAGTTTCGGTCCTCATGGGATTTGTTATTTCTTTTTTTATGGTCACATTAACCCACAATCCTTTAAGGCCGGACGTTTCTTTGAGTTCTGGTCATTGTACTCCTTCTTCTGAGGAATTTGATGGCCTTCAAACAGGCAATAACAAATTTATTTTGGGTGTTAAAAGAAAGTTGGAATTTGCGCTAATTGGTAATCAAAAAAAAAAAAATCAGAACCAAAAGGAATTTCAAACATTAACCTCAAAAATGGTCTTCAAATCGATTTCAAAACCATTTTAAAAAACTGTGGTTTAGTTGTGAAACTAAATTCCCCCTCAAAGAATAAAATTGAAAATTGCATTCCGTGAGTAAAAAATTCCTTTAGCTGCAAATCTTCGTTTCCTTTGTAGGATACTGACCTTTTTTTTTTTGGGTGGATTTGTTGCAATTCGTTGAGCCGGCGATTTGTTTACTTTTGTTGTAATTTGTTTATTTTTTTTTTCGTGTTGTTGTAGATAGATAGTCCGGTTAGTGTTTCGTTCAGTTCTCCGTTGAACTTTTTGGGTTGGGTATTTTTTTGCTATTATCCTTTTTGGGGCTCTCTCTTCTCGGCTCTCTCTCTCTCTCTTTATTCTTTCCTCTCTTTTGGTGGCGCGCGCGCTTTGAGCAAATTGATTTTCACTTTTGGGCAAATTGTCCCACGGACAAAAAAAAAAATATAAAAATAAATCAAATACAAAAACAACACGCAGGAATTTTCACTTGTGCCACTTTATTATTATTTTTTTTTTGCGGGAACAGGTTTTCGGTGTTGTTTCTTTTTTTTTTTTGTCAAAAACAAGAAATTCCTACTGCCTTTTTCCCGACTACCTTTTTCTTTTCTTTACACACACACACACACTCACACAGAGAGGCACACAGCCACACACGCACCAAACGTTGAAGCCGGCAGAGCGACTTTGGGCCCAAAACAACAAAAATTCTTTTGCTTTGATTTTGTTGTTGTTGTTGTTGTTGTTGCTGCTGCGCTGCTACTGCTATTGCAGAGGCGAACCGGTTTTTGTTTTTGCACTTCACTTGGCTATTTTGGTTGGTGTTTCTTGGTTGGGACTGCAACCAAGGCAAATTGATTTTATTAAAATGATCTTATTCAATTTTTTTAATCACTCTTTATACTCTTTTTGCTGTAGGCTTTGGATGCACCGTTATTTCACTTCAACTGCTTGGCTACTGCCATCTCGCTCGCACAATTCCTACACCCGCGCACGACCGCACAGAACAAATTCGAAAACTCAACTAATGAACAACAAAAACAAGTGGGGGGGAAAAAGCCACACAAAACCCAGTATTGGCGCTTGCTCATTTAGGGGGAAATTGCGATGCCGGTATTTGAGTGAAACAACCACTATTTTTTGCAGGCGGCACAATTTGAATTTGCCCAAACACAAAAACTCTGAATGTGATCCTTTAGCAATCCAATTGTTGCTTTACTTTATTGGTCCAGGGATTACATTAAATCATGTTATAGATGAAAGTTTGCATCTGCCGCTAGAACTCGGTATAAAATTTCAGCAGATAGAACACAATGCACCAGATGGTACGAGACTGCAACATTGGCAATGGTTCTTCTTGCGGTTGCGATATGAGCAGCATATCATGTTCTTCCAGAAAACCTTCCATTACCTTGTGCTCATCCTGGAGACATCCTTTGACCAAACGCAACTGTGTATAGAACACATCGATTTTGTTCATCTGCTCAATGATGTCCGTATCGTCAGCTTCGGTTAGGCACATGGCATGAAGCATTCCACGCTCCCTCAAATAGCCACTATGTATTTTGGTTAGAACCTGGGCGAGCAATTGCAACACGCTGGCCGAGAAGATCAAAGATGTATTCTTCTGGCGTCCAGACTCCAAGATTTCGCGTAGACGCTGATGCTGTTCGGCCAGCTCGCTGGGCGACAATGGTGGAGTAGGTGGCGTCGGTCGTGATGACGGCGATTGATCGTTTCGCAAACGATAGACATGATTGATTCGATTTGTAATCTCAATCTGCTCGTTTTCGAGATTGCCAGTTGGCGGTGGTAGCGGTACCTGCGGTGTAAGGAAATCATCGCCTGTCGCTGCAGAAATTGCTGGCCAGGCAAACACCAGGGGACCTTCGGGCCATGTGATCCCAGCCAAAAACATTTTTTCAGCTTCCTCCTCATCCGACGGTCCTTTCATATATATACTTTGATCGTACAGAAAAGGTGGCGATGTCTGATTATCATCCAGATCCGGAGTATGCGGATGGGTGTGGCTATAACAAATTGTCGTGGCATTAGTATTATTTCGGAATTTGAAACATTCAGTTTTAAGGTCTACTTACTTGACACCCTCTGGTGGGAAACGATACATGGATATTGAAGGCTTTATTACAAATTCTCGGCGTCACTTTGCAAACTTCAATCCAAGGGTAGAGTGTTGGTAAACAGGTAACTTGGGCGCTGCCCATTCGCTCAAGTGCTGCCCTTTTTTTACTAGGGATGGGAAAATAACTGCTGGAAGAGATTTCGATTTGATTAAGATATCGTGGAAGCAATTCTAATTCAGTTGACAAGCTGTCACGAGTTTTTCTAAATGGCAGAAAATAATGTTCAAAATAGAAATGGAAATCTCGTACTTGAGTGGCTAAAAATTTACCATTTAGGTTGCTAGTTAAATAGCACAAAACCCGAAATTAGAAAAAAAAAATAATCGACAACAGGTTTAAAAAACTAAAAAATAGCTTTAGTTGAAAATTGAATTTTAATAATTTATTTAAGGTGCTCAAATTATTGTTTAAAATTGGAAATGTGTACTTTGAGCGCTTATTTCAAGGTACTGGATGTTGCTACGAAAGTGAAATATATTTTCTACTATGTCTTAATGTATGAAAGATCACTTTAGGTGGTATGCATAGTTCAGAATATCGCCAGATAAGCTAAATTTATATATATATCGCTAAATCTTAGAAACTGAGGGTGATGTGGGAACTGTGAGAACAGATTTGGAACTAGAACAGCTCAAATACTATACACAGACAAAAATGAATCAGAAATCGGGATTGTAAACAGGGTAATCCCGGAGCAGGCTTGAATTGATGCTGCTATTCGGAATAAAAAAAAGTAAAGTGGGAGTGAAAATCAATTTTTTGCGTGGTCGGCTCAAGAATCTTCGGAATCACCCCGTTTTCAATCTCGTTTCGGATTGATTTTTATACTCTGTACCGTAGGTACATAGAGTATTATAAGTTTGTGCAAAAGTATGTAACATCCAGAAGGAAGCATCTCCGACCCCATAAAGGATATATATTCTTGATCAGCATCAACAGCTGAGTCGATATAGCCATTTCCGTCCGTCTGTCCGTCTGAACGCACAGATCTCAGAGATGGTAAGAGATAGAGGTTTGACATGTATGGGACATATGCTTCAAATGTCTGCAGGCAGATCAAGTTTATTTTCAATTTTGGCCACGCCCCCTCCCGCCGCCGCAATTTAGAAAAAACGTCATATCTCCCACAGTTTTGAAGATAGATGGCTTGTTCCTTCTGGACATATTTAGTTATTAGGATAACTTATCGATCCGCCAAAGGAATGAAGAAGATCGGATGAACGGTTTTCGAGTTATGATCAAAAGAAAAATGTTCTTGGTACAGAGTATGTTATAGTCGGGCTTGACCGACTTTCTTTCTTGTTTTTAGTGTAGAAATGTGAATAGCGCTTGTGGAGATTTGATGTGTTGCCTATTCTAATAGCTATGTACAATAGTAAATTCTACTATTCAAAAATTTCTTTTTGTTGACTAGAAGTGGAATGGATGTAAGTGAAAGAGGCAGGATGATATTGTGAAATCATTTGTTACATAAAACATTCTAAGAGATGTGCACCGATATATTACAAAGTCAAGTAAAAGCTGTTTATGCTGGAGCACTCATGACTCCGTCCCTTTGAGGCCACTGGTCTCTCTTCACTTCAAAGAGATTCGGATGCATTTTGAAATGCATTTAAAAAATAAACATTTAATTATTAAAACTAGAAATTCACAAACTTTCAACGTTCTTCATGATTTCTACACAGCAGAATTCAAACAAAAACCAAGCGGTCACACTTAAACGAAATCTAATCTAAATCAGCGTCAAAGCTAATTTCAATAAATTTCAAATCCTCACTTTCTCTGGGCACACTTGACATATTGTATGGAGCAGCTGTGAACAGCTGATCGACGAAATCTAAACAAGAAAGAAAATCGGTCAAGCCGGCTATAACATACTCTATAGCAAGGAAATTATAAGCTCAGCGTAAATTTTGACGCTGCAGAAAAGCAGCGCTGCAGCTGCTAACAGTCTTTTGATCATAACTGAACAACCGTTCATCCGATCTTCACCATTATTTTGGTTGATCGATAAGTTATTCGGATAACTAAATGTGTCTAGAAGGAACAAGCCATCTATCTATCTTTTAAACTGTGGAAGATATGACGTTTTTTCTAAATATGGGGGGCGGGAGGGGGCAGGGTCAAAATTGAAAATAATCTTGATCTGCCTGCAGACATAAGAAGCATATGTCACATACATGTCAAATCTCTATCTCTTACCATCTCTGAGATCTATGATCTCGGATTTTGTACAATTTGTGTCAAGTCATCCCTAAGGATTATATCAATCCGGTATGGCTCAGTAGACGAAATGTCGTAAAATTAGTATCTTAGGGAAATGATTCCAATTTCCAAATGAATAAGTATCATTGGCTACTCTTTCAAACTCAACAGAGAACTGAACCGAACCGAACCGTTTTTATACCCTTGCAAAGGGAATTATAATTTTGCCCAGAAATATTCATTTCCTACCCGATATAAACTATATATATTCTTGATCAGGGTGACGAGCTGAGTCGAATGAGCTTTGTCCGTCCGTTTGTTTCTACGCGAACTAGTCTCTCAGTTTTAAAGCTATCAAGCTGAAATTGTGCGCAGAGTCTTCTATTTGCTGCACACTACTAATATGTCGGAACCGATCGGATCGGATGACTATATCTCATGGCTCCCATAGGAACAATCGCTTGGAAAACTTTTTGTAGTATAAAAAACTTTTTTCTGTTCAATGGAAACGTCTCAAAATTTTGTAATTGTAGGATTTGTATGGTTTTTTTTTTATAATTCTACCAATTTTTATAAAAATCGGACGGCTATATGGTATAGCTGCCATACAAAAGATGGGTCTGAAAAACAGTCTTAGTTAGAAAAACTTTTTTGTTTTTAATGGTAGCATTCTGCAATTTTGTATTTGTTTGTTTCATATGTTTTCACATAATTTTAAAATTTTTCGGCCAAATCGGATGACTATAACATATAGCTCCCATACGAACGATCGGTCGGAAAATGGGAAAAAGTGAATTTTTAAAAATATTTAGGCGAACACTTGCAAGGGTATAAAAACTTCGGCACAGACGAAGTTAGCTTAGCTTTCTCGTTCTTTGTGGTTTTTGTTTCCGTTCGGCATTTTGGAAAGGAAGCCGGTGCGAATTGCGGTTCGGTTTACCAGTTGGAATTAGCGGTTCGGTTCGGCTCAGAACCGGTTTGCATCCCTGCATAAAGGTTTTCGCATTAGAACTTAATTTTTGAGCGATCATTCGTACTGCAACTATATGTTGAGCAAATTTGGGGCGTTTCCATTGAAAACAAAAAAGTTTTTCTCAGAGAAACTAGTTTTACGTCCGATGCTTCTATGGCAGATATATTCTACAGTCATTCGGTACACCCGGTTCTGACAAATGTGCAGCGTATTTGTGCTAAAAGACTTCGTGCACAGTTCCGTGGCGATAGCTTTCGAACTGGCTGAGGAGATAGCATAAATATAGCTAAATCGATTCAGCTCCTCTTGCTGATCGAGCATATATATATACGGATAGAGCATTTGGATAATACAAACATCAAAATTGGTTCCATGAACCTCCAGCAATCTTACTATCTACCACATTTGTGCAGTCATACGGAAAGTCTGACGGACATGGATAACTCAACTCGTCTGTTAAAGCTACAATTCCAATTCTTTACACAAACAAAGATACCTCCTTTTGGAAGGACCTGTAACCTGGCTTAAAAACGGTACCATGTTAACAAATAAATACAAATTGAAGCAAATACACTTCGATTTCTTTATTCAACTCATCTCAATCTGCCCCTAGAACTCGGCATAGAATTTCAGCATATAGAACACAATGCACCAGATGGTACGCGTTTGTAGCACTGCCATTATTTCCTCCTCCGGTTGCTCTTCCTCCGAACGCTCCAAATCACGCTCCTCCAGAAGACCTTCCAAATCCTTGTGCTCCTCCAGGAGACAAAATTTGACTGCACGCACATGTGTGTAGCAATCATCGATGTTTTTCATCTGCTCGGTAATTGTGGACACGCTTGCCGATTTGAGGCACATGTCGCGCAACTTGGCACGTTCATTCAAGTAATTACTATGCAGTTGTGTTATAATCTGGGTGAGAAGTTGCAGAACGCTGGCCGAGTAGATCAAATCCTTCTTATTGGGTCGCTGAGAGTGGAGTATTTGTAGTAGGAATTTATGGTACTGGGTCGCCTCGTTGATGGATGAAGATGGAGGCGGAATTGCAGCAGCACGTTGTCCATTTCGGCTACGATACACTTCATTGAGGCGATCTACAATCTGAATCTCGGAGTTTTCAATATCGTCAGCAGGTGGTGATGGGACGACGTCAGCTGCTCCTGGAGTGATCGAGGGCCATGTGATCGCAGCCAGAGAGGCATTGTCTTCATCGATATTGGCAGAAAATTCCGGCAAATTCATTCTCGAAGCTTTGACACGTGGCGGTGTGTAGCTAATAAAAAACTGTTCCACAGTTTTAAGTATACAAAATGAATTCTATGTCAAGGTCTACTTACTTTGCGCCACCTGGGAATCGGAACATGCAAAAGTCACAAATGTTTTAAGGTTACAAAATATTTAACAAATTTTTGGCTACCACGCGACTTGCACACTTCAGCAGAGGCGGAAATAGAAGGCAGACATATTTCGCAAGTGTTGTAAAGCGTCAATTGGGCACAAGTTGTGCCCATGTAGACAAGTGCGGCCATTCGAATGGCCTGGGGTAGAGTGCTGCTATTAATTAGAGCAGTACAATAAAATTGGCTATAAATTGGCCAAGTTTGAATTTTAAAGAATAAATGATTGGTAGAATTCCTGAAAATGAATTATAAACTATTTGTACTAGGAGTGCGTTATGCATTATTAGCGAAATCAGCTTTTTTCCCATATAAAAAAACTGATAGTGTATACAAGGGAAAAAAGCTGATTGTTAGCTATTAATCAGCTTTTAGATTGGATTTCGCTTTGCTTGCTAGAGTGACCGTTCTCTTCTAATAAAATTAGCAGGCGCGCTTGGTGTTTGTTTAAATATAATATCAAAGTCGTTGGCCTTCTTAGCTAGTACTCCCATGTAATTAGATAATGTAAAAATAAATGTTGATACTCTTCTTTAATATTAACATGAAGAACGTTGAAAGTATCTGCACTTCAAGTTTCAAATAAGTTAATAAATTTAATCATTTTCTGGAGCATTTTTAAGGATTAATAGGCTATTTACACAAGGAGTGCGTTATACGTTAATAGCCAACAATTAGCTATATTTGTATGGGAAAAAAGCTGATTGATAGCTATTAACGCATAACGCACTCCCAGTGTAAATAGCCTATAATATAATTAGAAATTTGTATATTTGATAATGTAAAAATAAATGTTGAAACTATGCTTTAATATTAACATGAAGAACGTTGAAAGTAACTGCATTCCCAAGTTTGATATACATAAGTTAATAAATTTAAAATATTTCTTGGTCATTTTTAAGGGGCCGGAAAAAAGCTAGTTTTCAAACTTTTATCCTAAATGGACCCTATAATGGATTAAATCCAAAATTTATACACGTTTTAGGGTGACCTATAACTGTATTTAAAAATTTTGTTTTGGCACAAATTATCGCTTGGAAAACTGCTACAGCTGATCTCTAGTAGCTGCTCTTCAAAATGGGGCTTTGCGGCGTCCACAAAATATTATATCATGGCTTTTTCATTCTGATTTAAAAACCAAACGGACTTCGCTTAAATATTTTATGAACTATAAATTAATTGAAGTAATCAGCAAAACAAATTTTTTTTGATAATATAGAAGCTTTTTAGAACTAAACGAAAGATTTTTCGCCAAAATGTTGGCCTTAAATTGCTTTAAAAAATAATTGTTGGTGGGAAAAAACCTTTGATTTATTTCTTAACAATACATTTTATAAGCTTTTGTTCAAATTTGAGTTCGGTCGGTTTGCCGCTTTCGAGAAATCGTGTACGCCGACTTTGAAAACACAGTTTTAAGCAGATTGCGTTTAAAGTTTCAACAGCACTGTAACTTTTAATGAAGCGTCTTAACGAGCGTTCGGGTATCTTTGTAAATAATTGTTGAATTTACTTGAAATTTTGTGAGACTGTACTTAAATATATAAAAATCTATTTAAAAAAATATATCGCGTTAAAAAAATAACTGTATGTTACCTTTTAAAGCTGGATAGACCATTATGAAATAAATATCCATACGGGTGATGATGTTCCTGTATTGCATTCTTAAGTCTTACTCCGATAGAAAGCTAGATTTTCTATTGTATGTTATCCAATTCAAAAGTTTTACCAATTGGAAATGCTTCTTTGTCAATTAGGGATGCCTGAAATAATATCAATGTATCGAAATAAAAATATTTTTGTCCAAAAATAAATTACCATCGAATATCTTATCGTATATCGTATGATTGTTTCGAATTAAATGATATTTTTGTTTAGCATTTCGAATGATTTAATTTCGAGTGATTTTAATTTTAATTTTATGATGTTTATTTTTAAACTACTTCTAAATATCTAGGCTATTTAATTGCTTCCAATCACCAAAAAACTCAAAATTTCATACAGAATTTGAACGTATAGATATTATATCTTTTGAACATCAAGCTTTTATTTTGCAAGGCTACAAGCCCATGAGAGCCGGTTCAGTTCGTATTGGAACCGGGCCCAGAACAGATCTGCTTACATTGTTAACTTCCTAAATCTAGGACCGAACTGGGCCCAATCTGCTTGGAAAAAGGTTTGGTGCGAAGAATTACTTTAGTCAGTTTTTCTAGAACTTATAAAACTGAAATAGTTTATTGAGCAGATAATAAGAATTATTTTACACTGCTGTGTGGATGCTGTATCAATTGAAAACAATATTCAAAAGCTGTATATTAAGGTCTTAAAAGGAATTTAGCATGAACCTAGGATCAAACCAGAAAGGCACCAGTGACGTGAGTACGACAGTGATGAATGATATCCAACATGTCACGATGTGAACGTGACCAATAAATATCAGCACATATATTCTTCATAATTCAAGGTCCATCAAGGAAAAAAAATTCACGAATTTTTGGAGAGGAAAGACATATAATAGACATTTGGCAAAATATATAATAAAACAAGTAAGGGCGCTGCAGTCGAGTTTCCCGACCACAAAATACCCTGTTCATTTATTTTCATTTATTTGTTTTTGTAACAAAATGTTCAACCTAAATGTAGGCAACACTTTTTTTAGTCCTTATCAGTTCAACTGATTCGCTTATAACTCCGGTGTTTTTTGTCCGATCTGATTGTACTTTTCAGAATAGGTAGATATTGGGCCTAGCTTGATGTATACTAAACCACGAGGCTCTAACTTGAAAATTGTGGATCTGACGGCTATTTAGGTCTAGGATTTTTAGAGGAGGTCTAGGTTTTTTGGGGATAAAAGGGGGACGGGGTGGAATTTTTCAAATCTGAAACAAACTTGATCTGCGTACAGCATAAATCTACCTTCGTGCAAAAATTTGTGGCTCTATCTCTTATAGTCTCTGAGATCGACGCGTTCATACAGACAGACAGAAGGACAGACGGACAGACGGACGGACGGACAGACGGACATGGCTATATCGACTCGGCTGTTCATGCTGATCAAGAATATATATACTTTATGGGGTCGGAAAATTTTCCTTCTCCCTGTTTCATACATTCGCACAACTTCATGATCCCCCTTTTCCCATTTTCAATGGGAACAGGGTATAAATAGAGGAAAGTTAACTTCGGCTCAGCCGACGTTTGTATACCCTTGCAGCACGCTTTTTAACATAATTTGAAGGACATATTCACTTAAAACAAACAAGTTTTTCTCAATAAGACTACTTTTCGGACTCTACTTTTGTATGACAGCTATATTATATAGCAAGGGTATAAAAATAATAGAACCAACTGGCAAGGCGATGACAAGGACCAAAATTAAATTGTTCCAATTTATGCCATGAAGTGCTATCATATTAAATCAGATTTAATGGATATGCTTTTTATAGTGGGTAAACATTCGTGAGGCGTCCTTATATCGGGCATGAATCGTGCCTTGGTAGATTTTTTATTTCGTAAATCGTTCGTGACGTGACAGAAAAGTCGCCCACGCGCCCATTTGTACTTTAATCCGAGTCGGTCCGAGAACCAAACATTAGATTTCCAATCAGCTCGAGTCCTCGGACCGAACATTCTATAGAAATTCAAAGGTCTTTCGTCGTTAGGTTATAAGTTCAGTGATATTGATTATTCTTAGCAAATGGATATTTAAAAACGAGAGCGTAAGTTCTCGACTTCGAAATACCCGTTACTCAAGGCAATTAGTGTTTAATAACTTCATGCGGCTCAGACAAGTATGCAACGTTTTTTTAACTCTGCCATTTATTTTCCGATCTTTATGAAAATTTGTAAGATTGTACATATTGGCCACATAGTGCATACTGCAAAATCTGAGCTCGATGGCTTACAAATTGTAGGAGATATTCATTATTTTTTATTGCGGGGGCGGGAAGGGGAGTGGCCAAAAATAGAAACAAACTTGATCTGCCTACAGACAATACTTGCTTACATCTAAAATTTGGTTGCTCTAGCTCTTCTAGTCTCTGAGATCAAGGTGTTCAAACAGACGGACAGACGGACATGGCTATATCGGCTCGGCTATTGATGCTGATGAAGAATATATATACTTAATGATATCGGAGATGCTTCCTTCTGCGTGCTACATACATTTGCACGACTTTAGTATACCCCTTTTAATCTACGAGTAACGAGTAAAAAAAAAATATCGAAGGAAATATCGATATAGATATATGTTAAATATCCGGCAACACAAGTGGTATTGCGTTGGCATGGGGGGAGAGGGTTTTAAGTTTTAGCTCCTTAGAAGAGGCATTTAGCACTGTGGAAAAAGTGTGAAAGAAGTGAAAACTGACTACGCCCAGGTGAGTGTTAAAATCGGTTTCTTTGGGACTATAACAAGAAAGCATACTGCTTTACATGTAACAGGCAAAGTTTGATTTTCAACTGCAATCAGCGATTCTTTGTTTCCCTTAGTTTGACCTTAATCCTCATTCGTCAGTGCAACAAGAAACCCTTGCATTCCTCAAATGATGTTAAATGTTTGCCAGTGCAACAGGGATATAAATTTCCAGACTTCAGAGAGAGAAACTGAAAAAAGTTTTAGTGTTTTTACAATTTAATATATGGAAATAAATATTGAGCAAGCTGGCTTAGTTTTACTAAGTAACAAACAGCCAAACATTTCAAATTTTTACATTGTTTGATCACCATTCATTCACTATTCATTGGCCATTTATTTGCTTATGCAAATGCATTTATTTCTTTTTCCATTTTCCATTATTTTAAGGAAATGAAAATGTTCGCTCAATAACGTGATGACCCTCCTCCTCCCAAAGGTCAGCTGGGCATGCTGTTTCAATAGTGGGGCTCCATTTGACTTCATGCACATTTCACGCACTATTAGAACAATCCTGAAATTGACTCCTGCAATTATGGCGCTGCGTTTGATTAGAGGAGCCAAGGTTCTCTCCGCAGCTGCTGCTATTTCTGTTTCTGGTTCAATTGATATGCTTTTGCACAGTCAATTTGGCATTTGCAACCACAAATCATTTTCATTAGTGGGGCAGAGTGGAGTTCTCAGTGGTACGAGTGGAGTTCCACCTTTCTCGCATTTAATTTTGCATCTCTTGTGGCACACAGTTTAAATTAGCCACTTGAAGCTGGCGCTGTTGCCGGTTTGTTTATTTGACTTGGTTTTTATTTTCGATGTTTGTTTGTTGGTTTCCAGTGAAAATTGTTGTTGTTGAGGGCTATCGGCGCTATGAAATCAGCCACGTGAAACAAACACTGAGCACAGTGGACCAAAGTAGTAAGTAAAAGCTTTAATATATATACAAAGGGGGTGTAAAACGACTAAACACTTCTAACTTCTGAAGCAGTTTTGAAAACAGTTTTTAAAAATTTCCAAAAAATACTCTAGAAAATCAATGATATACCAAGCAAAATTTCTAATTACCAAAAGGATAAAAATTACATAGAAATAATTTACCAAAAACATTTGAGTCGGGCTAAAAAAACAAAAAACTTCGTCTGTGCCAAAGTTTTAATAATTATAAACTAATTTTGACCAAAAATTGCTAAATCTATTTGAAAACATTATTAATAATATTTTATTTAATAAGTACACAAAACATTTTTTTTTATTTAATAAGTACATAAAACATTATTAATAATATTTCATTTAATAAGTACATAATGGCAAAGTTAATTTTCAAAAATGGGAAAAAAAACGTTATTTTTAAATTAGATCCATTTTCCGACCGTTCGATTCAGACAGAACAAGTCAATTGTGAAAAATCCTACGTGGTTCCGATGAAGCCCATTTCACATTGAATGGGACCGTAAATAAGCAAAATTGCCGTATTTACGCCACTGAAAATCCTCAGGAGATTCAAGAAGTGCCGCTTCATGACGAAAAAGTCACAGTTTGGTGTGGCGTTAGTGCGAAAACGGTCATTGGGCCCGTTTTTCTTCAAACGCAAAAATGGCCATGCTGTTACCATCAACCAGGAGCGTCATCGCGACATGATGACCAATTTTGTGACTGCGGTCAATTATTTGTTGAAAGCGTATGAGGCAGTTCTGGTTTCAACAAGACGGCAACTCCATCATCCACAAAAAAAATAACAATTGATTTTCGAAAAAGAATTGTTCCGGGCCGTTTGATGTCGAAAGTGGTGATTTGGACTGGCCACCGCGTTCGCCCGAGGACTTGACTTCTGAACTCCTCTTGTGGGGATATTTGAAGTCAAAGGCTTACGTTAACAAGGACCTTAGAAGAGCTCAAGGACAACATTCGTGAAGAAATTGCCGCTATTCCGGCCGAAAACGTGGCCGAAAACGACTGAAAATGCTGCAAAAAGGGCACACAATACGCCATCAACGCCGAGAGGCGGCCATTTGAGAGATATCATATTCAAAAATTGATGTAAACAAAAAAAAAAAAAAAAAAAAAAAAAAAAAAAAATATCAACCGCCAAATTATTTTTATTTTTTTCTTATTTTTTTAAAAAACACGGGGTTGTTGAATTTGGGCAACCCTGTACGGACCGATGTTTTTTTTCTGAAAAAATCAAAGAAAAAAATAAAAATTTGGCGGTTGGCAATCTTAATCATTTAATTTGTTCCAAGTAGATTTGTTTACATCAATTTTTGAATATGATATCTCTCAAATGGCCGCCTCTGGCGTTGATGGCGTATTGTGCCCTTTTTGCAGCATTTTCCATCCTTTTCGCCAACATTTCGGCCGGAATAGCGGCTATTTCTTCACGAATGTTGTCCTTGAGCTCTTCTACGGTCCTTGGCTTGTTAACGTAAACCTGTGACTTCAAATATCCCCACAAGAAGAAGTCAGGCGGCGTCAAATCGGGCGAACGCGGTGGCCAGTCCAAATCACCACTTTTCGACATCAAACGGCCCGGAAACAATTTCTTCAGAAAATCGATTGTTATGCGACTTGTGTGCGGTGGAGCGCCGTCTTGTTGAAACCAGAACTGCCTCATACGCTTTCGACGAATAATTGGCATCACAAAATTGGTCATCATGTCGCGATAACGCTCCTGGTTGATGGTAACAGCATGGCCATTTTAATTTTGGAAGAAAAACGGCCCAATTACCGTTTTCGCACTAACGCCGCACCAAACTGTGACTTTTTCGTCATGAAGAGGCACTTCTTGAATCTCCTGAGGATTTTCAGTGGCGTAAATACGGCAATTTTGCTTATTTACGGTCCCATTCAATGTGAAATGGGCTTCATCGGACATGATAATTTTGTTTTCACAATTGACTTGTTCTGTTGAATGTAAATTTCAACGATTTCAGAGCGCTCGCGTGGCGTGTATTGTTCCATGGTAAAAATCTGCTTGGACTGACGCTTCAAACGCGGAATGTCATTAAGCGATCTGACATCTCTGTCAAAAGTTATGGCGTTGCCAGATGGGTCCGTCGAATATGGACAACCCTG